>CM059327.1:9586725-10109225 GCA_030340685.1 Protosalanx chinensis
TGCCCTGACAACGGCTGAAGTCCTCAGCCCGGGAGTTGAGACACGCCCAGACGGGCCGTCTCTGGCAGAGAGGCGCGTGCTGTCGAGGTGTGAGGACCTCGCGAAGATCTCGTCTTTTTAATACGGCCGGTCCTCCTCTTCCTCCGTCACCTCCCACATCCACACCCCCTCCCCCCTCCTCCTCCTTTTCCAGACCTGACTGGGGTCTCATCTGTTTGGCTTCATGCCAGCGTGCTCCCTCAGAGAGCACTCTGGTGTGTGTGTGTGTGTGTGTGTCTTTAACTATGTGTACCTGTGTGTGTGTGTCAGTGTGTGTGCCTGCCTGCTGCTGTTGCGCTCAGACAGAGCAGAGCGTCATTAGCATAGCCAGACGCCCAGGCAGGTTAGAGATGGTGAGGCTCTCCACAGAGGTATGTTAACACTGTTAGTGTCATTAACCTCTCCTTCCCCTGCCCTCCTTCCTGCCCTCCTTCCTGCCCTCCCCCTGCCCTGCTCCCTGCCTGCTCTCTGCCCTCCCTGCCCTCCTCCCTGCCCTCCCTGGCCTCTTAGCTGCCCTAATCCCTCCCCTCCTCCCTGCCCTCTTCCCCTCCCTCCTTTCCTGGAGGGAGGTCAGGTTAGAGAGAGCCTGCGGGATGAGGGTTTTCCAGAGCCCTGACTAGATAAGGAAGCAGTCATGAGCGCTTCCCCAGCCCCAGTCTGCTGGCTCCACCCCAAGCCACGCCCACCCCCCCATTCACAAAAATGTGAGCTCCAGTGCTCTGCCCTGTCAGCTGCCTCTGTCTGCCTCTCCCTCTCTCCTCTCCCTCTCTCTTCCTCTCTCTCTCTCTCTCACCCCCCTCTTTCTCCCCCCCTCTCTCTCCCTCCCTCTTTCTCCCCTCCTCTCTCCCCCTTTCTCCCCCCATTTCTTTTCCTCTCTCGCTCTCCCTCTCTCTGTCTCTCTTCCTCCCCTCTCACACTCTCTCTCTCTTCCTCTCTCCCCCATTTTGTTTCCTCCCTCTCTCTCTTTGTCTCTCTCCCTCTCACTCTCTGTCCCTCTCTCCCCTATCTCATTTCCTCCCTCTCTCTGTCCTGGCCAGCTGGGTTGAAAGAATCACTTGTTTATATCTCTCCGCTGTCTGTCAGGGGCTTGCGCTTGCCGGCCCCCGTTACCTAGCAACTGCAGCAGCTCGCAAACAGTGTTGGCGGCGTGCGAGTGAGGAGGTGGTGGAGGGCGTCCGCTTCTCAGGAGCAGCGCTGAGCCTGGGTGGCGTCCTTTGTGCTGCCTGGTGCATCTCTGCGGAGTGTCACAGGGGTGGTCGGCCAGCTCACACACACACACACCACTGTAGACCCACACACACAACCTTGTAGGTGCGCACACGCACGCACAAGCACCTCTAGGTCCACATACACACCACCATAGACCCACACACACACAACCTTGTAGGGGCACACACGCATAAGCACCCTCTAGGTCCACATACACACCACCATAGACCCACACACACAACATTGTAGGTGTGCACACGCACGCACCTCTAGGTCCACATACACACCACCGTAGACCACACACACACCCATGGAGGTCCGCCCGCTACCCCCCCCAACCCCCCCCCCCCCCCCCCCCCCCCCCCCCCCCCCTCCCGCCGGTGTGCTTACTTAGCTAATGGGCTGCTTTACACTGGTGTGCCGCGGCAACGCCACGCTCATGAATCATGGTGTCTTTGTGGTTCTCATTCGGGGGGGGCGGGGGGGTCTAGTTGTGTGTATAATGAGCCGTTTTCGCTGCCCATACTGCCCCTTCTCCCCCCCCCCCCCCCTCACCATCCATCTTTGTTCTCGTTGTTACCTGTGCTGTTTTGCAAAGCTCTTGGGTGTCTCGTTGGATAAAAGCGTCTGCTAAGCGAATACGTGTAACTCTGCATGTCTGTACTCTTTAATGAGCTTCGTGAAAGCGCTCGCGTCACCGGCAGCTCGTCCAAGCTCGGCTTTTTTGGGGGGACGCGACGCTTTCTTGCCCTTTTGCGAAAGCGGTTCAAACGTGTGATATTAAACCCTGGACAAACCTACATTTCCATGTATCCATTCAGCAGACGCTTTTCTCCAAAGCGACTTCCAAGAGAGAGCTTTACAAAAGAGCATCGGTCACTGAGCACGACGACGGGATCGCCTCGATCTCGCATCGTGATCTGAAATGTTAACGCGTCAAAAGTCCGTGAGCTTTAATGGGATTAACCTTTAAATTCTGTCACAGTGAGTAGAGTATTGTACCTGTAGACTTCCATTCAGTAACCCCTCCCTCTTTCTCTCTCCTTTCCCTCCCCCTCTCTCCCCCCCCCCCCCCCCCCCAGGTCAGAAGACCTGTCTCCACCTCCATGGCATCTTCCCCTACGTGTACGTCCCCTACGATGGGCGTGGCCCCCAGCCCGACAGACACCTGCGCCAGGTGGCGTTCAGCATCGACCGCGCCCTCAACGTGTCCCTGGGAAACCCCTCCTCCAGCACCCAGCACGTCTTCAAAATCACCCTGGTCTCTGGCATGTAAGTCCCATCCGCTGGACGCTGTCCTCCGCTCCCATGGTTACCAAGGAGACCAGGCATGATGTCGGATGACAGGTTAACGTAGGGAGTCAGGTGGCCCAACGGGTTAAGGCGTTGGGCTCGTGATCGGAAGGTTGCGAGTTCGATTCCCGGTTGTGGCTGCATGACGTTGTGTCCGTGGGCGAGGCACTTCACCCTACTCGTCCCTGTACTTGCTGTAAGTCGCTCTGGATAAGAGCGTCTGCTAAATGACTCAATGTAAATGTAACATCCCTCCCCTCACACACACACACACACACATCTGTTCTCTCTCTACAGGCCTTTTTACGGGTACCATGACAAGGAGAAGCTGTTCATGAAGATATACCTGTACAACCCCCAGATGGTGAAAAGGTAAGGTGCCTGAGATGTCTTCTTTCATGAAGGGCAGGTTCAGCGCTACTCCGTGCTCCATTCTTCCGATTCTACAGAGCAAGCTGTGTGTTTGTGTGTGTGTGTGGTGTGTGTGTGGGGGGGGGGGGGGGGCAGTGCTGGTTATGTAGTGGCAGGGGCCATTAGTCAGGGCAAAGACTGGGAGGGGAATCCTGCTGTTGCATTGACACAGAGAGAGGGAGAGAGGGTGAGAGAGAGCGAGAGAGAGAGAGAGAGAGGGAGGGAGGGAGGGAGAGGAAGCAAGAGAGAGAAGGAGGGAGGGAGAGGAAGCAAGAGAGAGAAGGAGGAGAGGGAGGGGAGAGAGAGGGAGGGAGAGAACAAGAGAGAGAGAGGGAGGGAGATACTCCAGAATGGGGTTTATTCGCTATTCAAGATTAACAAACATAGAATTCACTGTGGCAGTGAGAGAGAGAGGGAGGGAGGGAGGGAGAGGAAATAAGAGAGAAGGAGAGAGAGGGAGGGAGGGAGGGAGGGAGGAAGAGGAAACGAGAGAGAAGGAGGAGAAGGAGAGAGAGGGAGGGAGGGAGACGAAACAAGAGAGAGAAGGAGAGAGAGAGAGGGAGGGAGGGTTATAGACTGTCAACAGTCTGTTCCTAGGCAGCATTAGCTGATCTGTAGCGGAGCCCCACCTCTACAATCAATCAGTCAGTCAATCAGCCAGCGGCCCGTCTGTGTGCCTGTGTGTGTGTGTCTGTGTGTCTGTGTGCCTGTGTGTGTGTGTCTGTGTGTCTGTGTGCCTGTGTGTCTGTGTGCCTGTGTGTCTGTGTGCCTGTGTGCCTGTGTGCCTGTGTGCCTGTGTGCCTGTGTGTCTGTGTGCCTGTGTGCCTGTGTGCCTGTGTGCCTGTGTGCCTGTGTGCCTGTGTGCCTGTGTGCCTGTGTGTCTGTGTGCCTGTGTGCCTTTCTGTCTGTGTGTCTGTGTGCCTGTGTGCCTGTGTGTCTGTGCCTGTGTGCCTGTGTGTCTGTGTGTCTGTGTGTCTGTGTGCCTGTGTTTCTGTGTTTCTGTGTGCCTGTGTGCCTGTGTGTCTGTGTGTCTGTGTCTGTGTCTGTGTGCCTGTGTGCCTGTGTGTCTGTGTGCCTGTGTGTCTGTGTGTCTGTGTTCCTGTGTGTCTGTGTGCCTGTGTGCCTTTGTGTCTGTGTGCCTGTGTGCCTGTGCGCCTGTGTGTCTGTGCCTGTTGCCTGTGTGCCTGTGTGTCTGTGTGCCTGTGTGTCTGTGTGCCTGTGTGCCTGTGTGCCTGTGTGCCTGTGTGTCTGTGTGTCTGTGTTCCTGTGTTCCTGTGTGCCTGTGTGCCTGTGTGCCTGTGTGTCTGTATGTCTGTGTGTCTGTGTGCCTGTGTGTCTGTGTGCTCTGACCTTTCAGTACAGAGTGTCTGGCACTGTGGGCTGCTGGGGAACATTTGGAAAGAACAAAATCCATGGCAGAATGAGCTGTGGTGCTCATGAACAATGAGTTACGGTTACTGTAGGTTTGAAGTCCAATCTTAATGATGTGCGTTTGTGTGTGTGTTTGTGTGTGTGTGTGCATCTGTGTGCCTGCATGCGTGTGTGTGTTTGTGTGCGCGCGTGTGTGTGTGTGCGCCCTCCCCCCCAGGGTGTGTGAGCTTCTACAGGGAGGAGCGGTGATGAACAGGAGCTACCAGCCTCACGAGGCCCACATCCCCTTCCTGCTGCAGCTCTTCATCGACTACAACCTGTACGGCATGAACATGCTGCAGCTGGGAGCTGTCAAGTTCCGCAGGGACAAGCGCACAGGTGGGAGACGCACACAGAAACACACACACACAACAGGAGGGCACACACACACACACATACAGAAACACACACACACACAACCGGAGGCCACACACACACACATACAGAAACACACACACACAACAGGAGGGCACACACATACACACATACAGAAACACACACACACACAACCGGAAGACACACACACACAACAGGAGGGCACACACACATACAGAAACACACACACACACAACAGGAGGGCACGCACACACACACACACACATACAGAAACACACACACACACATACAGAAACACACACTCCCCCGCCCAGAGTCTCACCCCATCTTCGAGAAGGGTCCACGTCCAGGACAAGTGTGAGACCTCCATGCACGGAAGGTTCTGGAAATCCCCCCGCTTTTTATCGTCCCCTCTCTGAAATCCTTCAAGCAAGAATCTCCCCGGACAAAGACAAGGGTGGAATGTTTAATCCACCTTTTTTGATCGACGTAATCCCAGCTAAGGACAAAGAGAGCATGCTCCGTGATCAAAGCGACACCTGTTCACATTCTTCTCTTTCACAGGAAGTGTACAGGCTTGACCAGAACTGGGCTGGGCTCTCGGGGATGTGATTCCTGTGTGGATCATTGTTTTTCTTCACCTGCAAACTAATTGCGTGTGGTGTCTGCCTGCGTCTGTGTGTGTCTGTGCGTTTCAGAGCCCCCCCTCTCCGCCGCAGACAGACAGGAAGCTAGCATCAGCGGCCCCTCCCTGAGTGGCCCTCCCCTCCCCAAGCTGAGTGACAGCACCTTGGGGGCACGTGTGTGCGCTGGGATGAGGACGCCGTGCCCTGGTGAGTGACCCTCCCCCTCCCCTCTGTGTACCCAGAACAGTATCCAAGTCTTCCAGATATTCGCTTTCTCGTGGCCTCATCCGCCCCCGCATGGCCAGGTCTTTTACTTCCCGTCTTCTCTGTGTCCTCTTCCTGTCTCTTGGTGTCTCTGGGCTGCAGCTCCATGGTTCTGCAGGAGGTGAGCAAGCAAAGCACCTGCGAGCTGGAGGTGGACGCCGTCGCTGCCGACGTCCTCAACCGCCTGGAGCTGGAGAGTAAGGAGGAGGGAGGGAGGGAGGGGAACCTTCACGTTACTTCATTCACTTTCCTCTCTTTCTCTCTCTCGCTCTTTCTCTCTCTCTCTCTCCCGTCCTCTTTCCCTGTCTCTCTCTTCCTCTTCTCTTTCTTCCCCCCTCTCTCTCTTTTCTTTCTCTCTCACTCTCTTCCTCTCTTCCTCTTCTGTCTCTCTTCCTTCCTCATTCTCTCTTCCTCCCTCTCTTCCTCTGTCTCTCTCCCTCCCTCGCTCTCCTTCTTGCTGTCTCTTTTTTAATGTAAGTGAGAAGTAGAAACAGTCAGGATTGAAGAGTCTGAGCAAATTCCAATAAGCAAGAACCTGAAACAAAATCAACACGATCAGTCAAAGTCGAGCCATCCTGGACCTGTGGGATTCTGCAACTGCCAGTCGAACCTCATCCCTGTCCTGATCTCGCTCTCTCTCTCTCGCGCTCTTTTGCTCACTCTCTCTCTCTCGCTCTTTTGTGCTCTCTCTCTCTCTCTCTCTCTCTGTGGTGTGGAACCTGCCTCCCTGCTAGTTCACATCTATATTTAATGCAGTGACACAGCAGAACCAAACACTGAGCGTTCCAGGGCATGTTTGTGATGAAGCGTGGTGCTTAGAGCCAGGAGCAGTCTTTACTGTCACCCAGCTTGGGGGGGGGGGGGGTGGGGGTCAGGGAGGGGTGGGGGTGTCTAACAACGGGGGCTATACTGGGGGGGGGGGGGGGGGGGGGGGGGGGGGGGGGGGGGACCTAGATTGTCCATGGCCCCAAAAACAGCCATACCATAAACATCGCTTCCTCAGTGTCCCAGGATGAGTGTTCTACCGCTCATGACAAACAGGAGTAACATCCTAAAAGCACGTTGGAGATGTGACTGGTGCTGAAGTCTGCCTGTTCTGGTAAGGGAGCATGGGGGGGGAGATTACACAGCTTCATCCTGAGTGTTTGAGTCTGGCTGGTAGTAAAGGAGACCTCTCCTGGCTCCACCACAGAGGGGAGGTGAACCCACCGGGTGGGGCTACACAGACGAGCACATGCTGTGCTGAACATTCACTCTCTCTCTCTCTCTCTCTCTCTCTCTGTCTGTCTGGCTCTCTCTCTCGCGTGTGTGTGTGTGTGTGTAGATCAGATTGGCAGGAACCCAGGCCTGCAAGCCATCTGGGAGGATGAGAAACAGAGGAGAAGAGAGATGAACCAGACGTCCCAGATCGAAACGGCGCAGTCCCAAGGTGAGCGGCCGACCCCCCTGTGACGTCACGCACGCCGGTCAGACGTCCTCTTCCTGAACTGAGAGCCTCTGCTGTGTGTGGGTGTGTGTGTGGGAGTGGGAGTGCGTGTGTGTGTGGGAGTGTGTGTGTGGGAGTGCGTGTGTGTGTGTGTGGGAGTGCGTGTGTGTGTGTGTGGGAGTGCGTGTGTGTGTGGGAGTGCGAGGTGTGTGTGTGTGTGTGCGTGGGAGGGTGTGGAGTGCAGCTCGGGTTCCCCCCCCCCCCTTCCCCTCGTGTGTCAAAGATGCATTTTGTTTGTTTGTTTTCACGATCTTCCAGATCGTGGGTTTGTCGTCCCCTCGGAGAGTGAGAGAATCTTCATGAGGAGACTCAAGGAGATTCTGAAGGACAACCAGTTTGATGTGTAAGTACAAGCCCTCCTCTCCTTCCTCCTCCTGAAACCTTAAGGGGAGCGATTTGTCCACCACGCACATTTTCCCACAGTTGCCGAAGAGTCCGTTGCTTCATTTTTGCGTGAGCGAAGACCTGCGGTTGGTTAAGTAGTGGAGGAGCGGGGGCGGGAGTGGGCGGGGGTGGGGGTGGGTGGGGGATTTTGGGGGAAGAGGAAACTTTGGGAAGATAAACGTGGTGTTTTCCAATCGCGTTATCTTAGATGAGCTGTGGACTTTGGAAAGCCACATCTAAGTACCACAGGGAGAGCAGCCACATCTGGGCCAGCCTCGCTCTTGTCACGTTAAGTGACATACCATTTGCGTGTCCTTACTTTACCCAAGCTTTTCTGGCGAAACATCTCAGTGTGTCATGATTACACCAGGCCTCTTTCTGGTTTCTCAACAGTGTTTCAGAGGGAGAGAGGGAGAGGGGGGGGAGGGACGGAGAGAGAGAAAGAGGGGGAAAGAGAGAGAGAGAGGATGGAAAGAGGAGAGGGAGGGAATAAGGAAAAGAGGGAGGGTGAGAGAGTGGAAGGAAGAGAGCGAGAGAGAGGGAGGGATTGAGTGGGCGGAAGAAGGTGGAAGGAAAAAGAAAGGGAGGAGGTGGAGGACAGCGGAAGAGAGCTGAAGAGGGCGTGTGGTCCAAAGGGGGCTGCAGTCCTGTCCTCTGCACCCCTGAGATATCCACGCTGCCCTTCCTGGCTAAGCAGCAAGTATTTCCTGTTATAAATAAAGTACAGTTGGCTTGCTGCGTGTCGTTACATCAGACCCAGATGGCTTCTATTCGCAGAGCTTGATACCAGAGTGGCGGTAAGCAGGAGGAAAGCCGAGACAGCTCTATCATAAACAGCAGAACGTAGCGGGGCCGGAGGGGAGAACAGGAGGGGCAGCAGGGGGAGAGAGCAGAGGAGGGAGAGCAGCAGGGGGGAGGGAGAGCAGGAGGGGCAGCAGGGGGAAGAGAGGGCAGGAAAGAGCAGGGGGAGAGAACGGAGGGAGGGAGCAGGAGGGAGAGAGCAGAGGAGAGAGAGCGGGGGAGGGAGGGAGAGCAGGAGGGGCAACAGGGGGAAGAGAGGGCAGGAAAGGGAAGCGGGGAGGGAGAGGGCAGGGGAGAGAGCGGGGGGGGGGGCAGGAGGGAGAGAGCACAGGTGAGAGGGGACAGAGAGCGTTTCGGTTTTGGCATAGGAAGCCGTCTCCCCACGTGACAGCGTTTTGGCTGTGCCACACAAACGTGAATCCTGCCACTCTGTCTGCCTCGCAGACGGGCTAGTCTCTCGCTCCTAACAAGAACTCACGCTGGCTGGCACTCACCCATACTGTACACTACCTCCCTCTCTCGGATGCACTGTCGCTGTCTTTGCACACACACACACACACACACACACCACACACACACACCCCACCTACACACACACAGGCCCCATGCTGTGCCCCAGTGATTGCTACTGTACAGCACAGCAGCCGTGCAGAGCCAGTGGAGGGGGGCGGAGTCTGTGGTGAAATGTGTTAATTGCTGCAGGAATCTCCTGGCACCTGCTGTGCCCCCTGCTGTAGTCACTAAAGTCATTAGCAACGAGACTAATTAACACCAAACGAGACGGCCGCCGCACGGGCTCGTCTCTGGAGCCGCTCTCCCCGGAATAAGACGTTTTCTTTGAATAAGAATAAGGCTGGGTGCCTGAGCTGGAAGCCCTCATCGTTCCCTAGCCTGGCTCCCTGCGTCCACACAGCTAGGAAGTGGATATTGCAATATTTAGGAGTTGCTAGGCGATGCAGGGGCCGTGTTGATGCGTGAAGCTGATAGGGAGCCTCTAGCTGAGAGGCTTTTGGACAGAGACCAAGACTTGCTGGCTGGCTTCCAGCTCTTTCCATTCATACCCCCATCTGCCCACACACACACACACACACACGTACTCCACACACACTAATTGCATGCCCCGCACACACACTTGTATGCACAGAGACACTCACTCCAGGCCACGCACACACATACATAAACAAACACATGAGTTTACTATACACAGTGTGTACACACACACACACCCACTTCAGGTATATCTACCCCCCCACACACACACACACACACACACGAGAGAGCAGGCAGACTGAATATCCTTCTCACCTGATTAAGACAGTCGAGACACTCATAAAAGACGGCTGCTTCAGCGCCGGTTCTCAGGCATAACGTCTATGACTGATGATAACCGTCTGACTGATGATAACCGTCTATGACTGATGATAACCGTCTTTGACTGATGATAACCGTCTATGACTGATGATAACCGTCTATGACTGATGATAACCGTCTTTGACTGATGATAACCGTCTTTGACTGATGATAACCGTCTTTAACTGATGATAACCATCTTTGACTGATGATAACCGTCTATGACGCGGATGATAACCTTGGCAATCGCCTGCATCACAGCTACCGAAGGCTGACTCAGAGATGCTGTTCCCCGCCTCTTTAACCAGGACTCAGCCAGGACCTGCCGATGACCCGGAAGAACAGGAGTCTTTCCCCCCTGACCTGTCGCTGCACCCGGACGTGCCCACACCAGAGGACCTGCCCTGCACCCCTGCCAACATGGTGGAGGTTCACCGGGACTCCCAGACAGGTGAGAGCCACCCAGTCTCCTTGAGTTTCAGCTCTGTAGCAGGCAGACAAAGGCACACAGTGATACTGACGTTGTAATTTAATCCTCCCTCCCTCCCACCCACCACCACTCCTACTGAATCTGAATATTAAGTGTGACATGCTGCTGGGGACTACATTAGCTTAATCAGCTAGCTCAGACTGCCAGTTGTCTCACAGGACCATTTGAAATGCCAGGGACAGTGATGCCCTCACACCAGATACACACACATAGACAGTACGCACACACACACAGATACTGATTTGTTATTTGGTGTGTGCCTTGCCCTCAGACTCCGTAAGGGGCACCAATCGAAGCTCAGAGGATGCGATCGTGGATGAGGAGGCCATTCTCAGCCTTCTGGAGAGCAGTCAGACCTTCCTCCCTCTCTCCCAGACGTCTGCACACTCGGCCATTCTAGGTAACTTACAAAACCACACTCAACATGCTTACTATACGTAAATAAACCAGTTTATTTTCAAATATGCATTGAATTTTTTTAATCAAAATGCCTCAAACAAGCCTATTTTCCTCACTCTTGCTATTTGAAGTACCATATGCAAAATGTAATGGGGTGTATGGTTTTCGACATCACAGCAGTCTCTGTTTGTACTCCAGACAGCAGCCAAGACCATGCCATGGTTGACCTGCTGGCAGGCCTGGAGGATGATGGGTACAGGGCGACGCCCATGAGGCAGAACTCCCAATCAAAGCTGCAGGGAGGAGGATCCTGTCACTACAACAGCGACGAGGAGGAGGCGGAGCCCGAGAGGGACAGGGAGGAGGCGGAAATCAGTATGTTGATGTCACAAAGATGGGACTGCGACCTTCCAGAGCATCCATGTAGAACAAGGTTGGTTTGGAGTTTCTGCTGCGTCTGTTGTGAACTACCACCCTGGTCACTTTGTCTGTGTTAGCGTCCCTCTTTCTGCTCGTTCATCTGCGTTTCCTCCTGGAGGGAGGTAAACGTTTTCTCATTTGCTCAATGTAATTGTCTCTCTACTAACACACAGGCCCCAAAGCAGGTAGATGAAGGTCAAGCCGTGATCAGGCATTGTTTAAAGATCCGCCGCATTGTTCAATCACTGTCTTTGTGTGTGTGTGTGTGTCGTGCCCACCTGCTCCCCACCAGCAGAGGCAGTGTGAAGGATGGGGAGGAAAGCTTCAGCGACGAGCCGCCGGCCTCGTCGGACGAGGAGATGGACTGGAGCGGGAACGGCTTGGTCTTGCCCAATCTGTCCATCCCGCAAGTGGACGGGGCTGCTGATGAAAACAGCGGTGAGTCCTTCCCTCGAAGAGTTTACAGTTACGTTCGTTTAGCAGATGCTTTTATCCAAGCGACCTAAAAAATACTCAGAAAAACTTTGCTGCCTTTCCCCCAGACTCTTCACTGACAGACAAAGGCTCCAGGACCTCCCTGACCGTCGCTGACAAGCTCCTGGGCAAGAGGAAGCCCTTTCCTGGGGAGACCGTCCACCTTGAGCCCCCCTCCTCAGCCAAGATCCTTTTGGAGTGTAAACACCCCGAGCACAGGCAGGCCTTGTCCCAGGATACGGAGGAACCAGCAGACAAACACTTCCTCTCCAAGAGTTCCCTCAGTCAGGACGCCAACGAATGCTCCACAGGGTTCAGAGTGAACAAAGAGATTCCCTACATCCAGCCAGTCAAACACCCCATCCCCTGCAATCTGGTCAGCCAGGCTGAGGTGTCTCAGATCTGCATGGACAAGATAGAGGTTCGACCTCTGTACACCTACGAAAAGAAGGCCATGGCTTTGGACGAGTCCGACCTCGACGGCTTCCCGTTCAGCAACGGCAAGATCACCCAGAGCAGGAAGAAGTATGGCAGCATCAAGAACGTGGAGAAGAACCGTCTGTCCATCCTGCAGAACCATCGCAGCTTCTCCCTGTGCTACTCAGAGCTCAGGAACTGCCCGTCCAAAGAGAACCCGGAGCTGAGTCAGAAGGGCTGCAAAAGCCCCATTTTGAGAAACATAACCCCGTCCCCCTGCGCCATGGAGGACGATGAGCTGATGGACCCCCAGGAAGGGGAGATGGGCCAGGGGAATGAGGATGAAGATGGGGATGTGGGGGAGCTGAAGATCAGGTATGAGGACTACCAGGAGAACAAGACTGAGAGGACCATCGTTGCCCAGCAGGAGGCGCACTACAAGTTCTTCCCGAGTGTCATCCTCTCCAACTGCCTCACCAGACCTGGCAAGAAGGCAGCGACAGGAAGCAAAGTGGTGGATTCCTGCAACAAGCCGGAGCTGGTAGAGCCGCGTCGCTGCAGGCTCGGAAGGAGGAGATCTGTGGCTGCAGCCTTGAAGACCAAGGAGAACGCCGTGGAGAACCCTGCTTCGGAGAGCCGAGAATGCACCGCGCTTAGCGTTGTGACAATAGCGGGTCCAATGGACACGGACCAGGAGAAGCCAGTCGCAGAAGAAAGGACCGTTCCAGAGGAGAAGCCGGGAGAGAAGGTTCCAGAGAAGTCCATCCCTGAAGAGAACATGGCTACAGAAGAGAAACCAGAGACTAAACTCTTAGACCCACTTCCAGAACCAGCTGTTCCTTCACCGGTACTTTTTCCAGACTCTGTCCCTTCCGGTCCCATTGAAGGCACGGTGGAGACGAACAGATTAGCCCCGCTTCCTGCAAAGATTTGCACCAAGGTTTCAGGGCTGCCGGGCAGTAAATACACCCTGAGGGCCAAACGCAAGATGAGCTACGACGGAGAGGACGGAGAACACTCAGGTGATATCAAGTACAAACACGCGCTCTCTCTCCGACACAGCCTGAGGGACAGCTACGTTCTCAACGGCCAGGAACTCAAGTATCAGAAACGGCGGAAGATGGCCAGAAAGGAGCCGCCAATCATCATCAAGTACATCATCATAAACCGGTTCAAAGGTCAGAAGAACATGCTGATTAAGATGGCTAAAGTGAATGTGGAGGAGCAGAGGGTGGTGTTGACCCCTGATAAACTTAAGCAGTACAGCAAATTGGCCCCCCTCAAGACCTTCTGGCCTGCCGTCCCAGAACCCTCAACTGTCAAGTTCTCGCCCAAAGAACCCAAAGCTAAAAAACAGGCCAAACGAAAAGCGAAGGTGTGCCCGGCCCCTAAGAAACCCGTAACTTTCTGCAGCCCACAGAAAGTTCAAGCCAGGCAGGGCGAGAGGCTAAAAAGGACTAAAGGCACTCGAGTCCAAATTCGTCCCTCTCTCTCTCCTCCGAGGCCATTTTACTTTGAGCTTGCCAATGACCATGACGCGGCGTACAAGGATGTGATGGTGGAACTGGGGTACCTGTCAGAGCGATCCCCCAGCCCTGCAGACTCCACCCCTCCTCGGTGTTGGTCACCAAGCGACCCCTTCATGGATCCCACGTCCTCGGATCAACTCATTAATCCCTTCAACGACCCGTGTCTCAGTTCCACGTGTCAGGAACCCCCTGCTCAGTCCTTAGGCCGAGGCGCACGGAACCAAAGTCGGACGTGCCGCCTCAGAAATCTAGCCACCAGCCCGAAAAGCAGGTCCAAGTCTGCTAGTAAGCTTCCTGAGGTTGAACAGGCTAACAAGGAGACCCTGAGAAGGAAAGGAGGTGCTGCGGCTCCCAGGAGGAAGAAGAAAGATCCAGAAGCGGTAGAGGGGAACAGCGCGTCTGACGGTGCCTCTGTCACCGCTGCTTGCACAAGACCCAGGAGATCTAGGAAGAAGAAGCAGGCGATGGAGTGTGAATCCCCCTCTGCAAACAAGACCTGCGACAGTTCCCTGGTTCTCTTCTCCGAGGGTGAGATCAATCCTTTGGGTTCCTCCTCAGACACCCTTCTTCCGTTCCAGCAGCCAGTCAGCACAGCCAGACATCCCCAAGACAGCTTCCAGGCAGTGTCAGGCTCAAACGCTTCGTCCAAGTCAGTTGAGCCGAAGGCAGAGGACTGTGAGACGTCTATCATGGAGGTCAGTCAGAGCAACGCCTTCAGACCTCAGTCAGGCTTGGAGCAGAGTGCTGAGGTTGGCTCTCAAGGTTCTGTTGTGAAGGCCGAAACCACTATGGAGGAAGGTAAACCCACTCAGGTAACGTCCCTACCTGGACTCATGGATGGGGAGGGGGAGGGCTTCTCCAAACCCCTCTCCCCTGATACAGGTCCTAAGAATGGGGAGGGGCTAGAGAGCCAGTCTGGACTAGCTGTTCTGAAGAGGCTCCTGCAGAAGAGGCAACAAGCTCAGCCTCTACCCTCATGTCAGGCTGGCGCCGAGACCGGCTCCAACGCCACACTGCCTCCTGGTACAGTGGAAGACGCTTCAGCCAAGCCAGCCAAATCCAGACGAGCCCCCTCTACCACCCCCCGCAAACCCAGGGCCCCAAGGACCACAACTCCCAAGGAGAAGAAGCCCCGGACCAGGAAGGGGAAGTTATCTCAGCCGGAACTACCTGTGAAGCAGGAAGCCAGCTTGTCTGATGATAGCCCGGTGTTTCTGTCAGATCCAGGTTTGGACAGCTGCTACTCCATAGAGGACAGTTTATCCCCGGAGCTCCCTCATAACTACAATTTTGACATCAATACCATTGGGCAGACAGAGTTCTCCAGCCTATACATGGGCAGCCAGTTTGTTTTGACCGACAAAAACCTGCCTCAGAAGTTTCTGAGTGATGTCACTCAGGACACGCTTCCTGCTTTGGTGCTGGGGTTTGATAAGAGACCTGATAGGCTGTTTGGCCAAGGGGAGGAGCTCCTGAGGAGTTCGGATTGGCACAAGGCAGGGCCTCTCAGTCCTGATCTCTTTGAAAGGCCGGAGAACGGGGAGTCGGTGTCCAATCATCTATCTTTCCTGGAGTCGGAGAGGATATTGAAGAGCAGGGAGTGGGGTTCCTCTCTGGGGAGGGTCCACGGCCTCAGCCACTTTCAAGGCTTTCACTGTGAGAGGAAAGAGCTGCTCTTTTCCGCTTTCGAGCCTGTCCTACCTTTGCCTTTAAGCTCCGCCTCCTTCGTCGACCACGAGGGCTCTCCGACCGGAGACGTGCTAGAGGGGAATGACGTGTCCACCACCCCTAGTAGCTCTCCCCGCTCCGTCAGCTCTCTGTCCCAGCTCAGGGCCAGCCAGCCTCTCAGGGGGATGCTGGGGGCCAACATACTCAAGCCCCTCATGTCGCCTCCAAGCCGGGAGGAGATCCTCTCAACCCTCATGGACCTGGAGATGTCGGAGGCCACCTTCCAGGAACCCTTCTGCAGCGACCCTTCAGACGCTCCTGGGAAACCCAGGTAGGACCTACACACTGACGCATGCAGATGATGTGGCATCTTATGTTTCAGTATACGTTCTGTAAATGTCCTTGACTAATGTCCTTGTTTCCTGAGATCTAACGTAGATTTGGTTGTCTTGTGTAGGGAGGTGGGAGGACGGAAGCTGACGGTGGGGACCAGACTGGCCAAAGACCTGCCTGAGTTTAACGGGGACCTGTCCCAGGAAGGACTGCAGTTCTGGAAGACAGCCTTCTCTGCCATGACCCACCCAGGTTCCTCACATGTGTTTGGGGCCGAAGCCTTGGAGACAGACCAGGCTGGCTCGTCCAGATCAGTTGGAGACCAGAAGGTCATCCTGCTGCCCTGCAGGAGTGCGCCCAGTCGGGAGCGGGTCGAGGTCTGGCTTCAGGCCAGGAGACAGTACGAACGCCTGCAGAAGGGGAGGAGAGGTGCACAGGTGGGGAGAAGGACGGGGGGGACAGGGAAGGAGACTTCGGCCCAGGCCGAACCTGCCTCTTGCCCCGAACCGGACCTGAGTAGGGAGGAAGGGTCCGACAGGCTGGTAAGAACTCGGAGCAAGAGGCGAGGGGTGTCACTTCATGTATCTCCTGTCGGGGAGGTGGAGAGTCAGGACAGCCCTGTGGGGATCGAACCTGTGACAGACCCTTGTGCTCAGGACCTTCAGGACCCTGTAGAGGAGGAGCGCTACGCTCAAGCTGTCTCCCCTGACTCTCCTGACCTACCTCCATGGCAACAGACAGAGCGGCCCAGCCTCCTGGGTGGCGCTGTGGAGCCGGAGGAGAGGAGAGGTCCTGGACTGGAGCCTGGATCACCTGACAGGGGGGAGGAGAGGCAGTTCCTCAGCCCCTCCCCCCTGCCTCTGACCAGGGAGGGGGCACGGACAAGCCCCGGCCTCCTTCATAGCACCCCGGTCCTGAGGAGAGCTTACAGACGCTCCCAGCCTGTCTGCAGCACCCCCGTAACAGACGGTAAGTCAGCTCTGCACCCCCTCCGCAAGTCATTAGCAGCCATCGTCGGCTGAATTCAAATTCTAATCGCTCTTCCAGCCAGTGTCTCGCTGGCCCGTGGCTAATTACATTAGCGATAGCGTGCGTCTGCAAGCCTCTTCTCTTTCAGACCAAACTTTCTTTACCTCAGAGTGTAAAATGTGTATGGGCCGCTATTAAAAGCTGCATAATTGGCTAATCAAGCGAGCCGAAGATACTTGAATCTGTCACAGTCATTTATTGAATTCGTTTTAATAGGAGGAAATGTCTCTGCTGCACGGTTATTTTGTCCTTGCAGCGCCCGGCGTCGTTCAACCGCAGTTTCCCTTCTCATGGTTCTTTTTGGGGGGGTTTGATCTGTTCCACAGACACAGAGCACTTGTCCCAGGGGCAGCAGAGGAGAGGGAGGGAGACGGACGCTCTGAGAAGGGTGCTGCTGACCACACAGATGAAGGTCAGTCAGAACACACTGGGAGAACATGCTCCTTCACACCACTGACTGAACCAGACAGCTGCCTTAAACACAGTGTACCCTGGCGAGGAAAGTTGTGTACAGCCAGCCCTAGAATACAAATCATTACTAGGATATTGAGACCGCAAGGCTGAGAGAAAAAAATGACTGTCTTCTAACTGTCGCCTTAGAACCAGTTTGGTGCTCTTAACGCTCCGAGGAAGGAGAACTCTCAAATCGAAGGTCCGAGCATCAACAACTCGTATGGTTTCAAAGTTAGCATGCAGAATCTCCAGGAGGCTAAGGCCCTGCATGAGGTGAGGAACCCTTACCCACAACCCTTGTGTTAGCCATCTGCAAACGCACATATACACAACCCACTGGCTGTGCAGTTTGCAAACACACATCACACACCCACTCTCTCTACAGTGTACTGGGTGGCCCTCTAAATCTTGATAGAGACCCAGAGATAAGCGGATGGTTTCTTCTCTCTCCAGGTTCAGCACCTGACTCTGATGAGCATGGAGCTTCACGCCAGGACCAGGCGAGACCTGGAACCTGACCCCGAGTTTGACCCCATATGTGCCTTATTCTACTGCCTCAGCTCAGACGCTCCCCTGCCTCACTCAGACAAGACCCAGCTGACTGGAGCCATAGTGCTGGAGAGGAAGTGTCAGGGTGTTAGTCCAGGTAAGGGCTCTTTCCTTCCTGTCAGGTCACAGGAAGTGAGCGACACTATGTTGTTAAGGTCTTTTAAGGAGGTAGGAGTGCTCCATCAATCTCCAATTGGGGAAAATAAAACGAGGGCTCTTTTTATCTTTCCGATCCCTTGCAGGTCGCAGAGAAACAGCGCCCCTCCTGGTCAGATCAGGCGTTTCAGGACTGCAGGTCATCTATGCCTTGGAGGAGAAAGAGCTGCTTCAGGAACTGGTCACTGTCATCAGAAAGTATGTGTCCTTATATGGAGACGTCCTGGATCTTGATGCATCTCAGATGAGTGATTAGCACTCCTGTGTGCTGGGATCCAGAGACTTGTTGAAACACTGTGGCCCCTGAGCTGATAATGTGCTATGCCAGAACATTCCTTCAAGGAGGACAGTGTAGTTAGGGTTAGTTCGTCTAAGCTTGTAGCATAGTGAGAACCCGTTGAAGTTCCTTGCTGTCTTGACCGTTATGCTGAAGGGAACCTCTGCTTTGCCCCCCTTTGCTCTGCTTCCTCTGCTCCGCCCCCAGGTATGACCCAGACATCCTGATGGGCTACGAGGTGCAGATGCGCTCCTGGGGCTACCTCCTCCAGCGGGCGGCAGCCCTGGGTGTGGACCTCTGCCAACAGCTCTCCAGGGTCCCAGGTAGAGGACACACTAAACCTTATGCCTTGTTTGGACTTTTATTGGTTCAGTTTCTGTCTTTTTGGGGGGGTTTTGAGGTGAACAGAAGGGCACAGATTGTGTGTGTGTGTGTGTGAGAGAGAGAGGGAGGGAGGGAGGGAGGGAGGGAGGGGGGGAGGGAGGGAGGGAGGGAGGGAGAGAGGGAGAGAGGGAGAGAGGGAGAGAGGGAGAGAGAGAGAGAAAGTGTCAGTGTGAGTAATTGGCAGCTGGGTGTGCACTTGTAAATCCCCTTTGTGTCCTGCGCCAGCAGCTTGATGTAATGACATCATGGTTGTCTGATGTCTTCAGGAGACTCCAAGGAGAACCGCTTCTCTGCAGACAAGGATGAGTATGGAGCAGACACCATGTCGGAGATCCACATCGTGGGACGCATCACCCTCAACCTGTGGAGGGTCATGAAGACTGAGGTATCTGTCCCATCAGCCTGCCCAACCGTAGGGGGGATAGGGGGGTCTTTTCACAGGCCAGTGCTGAACAAGAGAAGTCACTGTTCCATGTTCTCCTGGCGTTTCTCTCAGGCGACGTTGAACAACTACAGCTTCGAGAACGTGGCGTTTCACGTGCTGCACCAGCGCTTCCCGCTGTACAGCCCCCGGACGCTGTCCGATTGGTTCGACCACATCACTGACCTCCACAGGTGAGAAGAGACTGCAGCCTGTAAAAACAACACCTCACATCCAACCTCCACTCATGGTGTAGCAGTGGCAGTCTGTGTGTGGCTATCTGAGGGCCGTCCTCTCTGGGTGAGGGGGACGTCCTCTCCAGGTGAAGGGGCCGTCCCCTCTGGGTGAGGGGGCCATCCCCTCTGGGTGAGGAGGCCATCCCCTCTGGGTTAGGGGGCTGTCTCAGACCCCTGTGCTCTCCCCTGCAGGTGGAAGGTGGTGGATCACTACGTGAGCCGGGTGTGTAGCACCGTACAGCTCCTCCAGCAACAGGACATCATCGGCAGAACCAGCGAGCTGGCCAGAGTGTTTGGGATCCAGTTCTACCACGTGCTGACCAGAGGATCACAGGTCAGGAGGACCCTCCAGGGCATCTGGGGAAGAAATGGGCTTTCCTGTGTACTTGGGTCATTCACTAAACAGAACTAGTCATTGGATACTTATTTGTATGTTCTTGTGCGTAGTTGGTATTGATAAGAGATGAGATGTCTATTTATCAGACTGATTAGAGGTCCAGGGTCTGGAGAGCGCTGGATAAAAGCCACCCCCTAACCCAGTTGGGGTCAGCTTAGGTCATGTGTAGGCTCAGCTGGTGGAGGTGGTCTGCTCGTGTTGTTTCGGCTCTACCTCCCCCCTGTGGTGGCTTAGAGAGAGATCAGTGTCTTGGGGTCATCAGCGGAGACTGAACCGTGGCCCTGCTAGAGCATGTCGGGGCATGTTAGCAGCAGCTAGCAGTCTGTTAGCCCAGACTGGGAAGTTACGTCTTTGCTCTGGTCCTCTGCCATGCTGTCGGTGTGTGGTTCAGGTGTTGTCAGGGAGCAGGAATGGAATCCATGAGGAATCGGAGAGAAGAGAACAGAAGAGTTGATCAGCCAGTTTAACACCCTCTTTCCCTCCCTCTCTTCCTTTCTCTCTCTCCCTCCCCCTCTCTTTCTCTCTCCCTCTCCCCCTCTCTCTCCCTCCCTCCACCCCCCAGTACCGTGTAGAGTCCATGATGCTACGCTTGGCCAAGCCCATGAACTACATCGCGGTGACGCCCAGCGTGCAGCAGCGCGCCCAGCAGAGGGCGCCGCAGTGCATCCCCCTGGTGATGGAGCCTCAGTCCCGCTTCTACAGCAACTCCGTGGTGGTGCTGGACTTCCAGTCTCTCTACCCCTCCATCGTCATCGCCTACAACTACTGCTACTCCACCTGCCTGGGCCACGTGGAAAGCTTGCAAACGTAAGGGCCGTTGTCTCCCCACACATGCCGTCTCGCACGCATACGTCTGTCTGTTGGTACGTTAGCGCGAGGCTAAGGCTGGTGTCGCTGTTCCAGGTCTGATGAGTTTAAGTTTGGCTGCACCTCCCTGAGGGTCCCTCCCGAGCTCCTCTTCCAGCTACGTAACGACATCACTCTCTCCCCCAACGGCATCGCCTTCGTCAAGGTACAGCTCCTCCCTGTCCTCACGCAAACTGCCTCCTAAAAGCAAGGTCAACGTCTTAAAAATCCTGATTTGGAAATAAATGATGCTTTTGGTGTGTGTGTGTGTGTAGTCATCGGTGCGTAAGGGTGTGGTTCCCAGTATGTTGGAGGAGATCCTGAACACCAGGATCATGGTGAAACAGGCCATGAAGACTCACCAGCAGGACAAGGCTCTGCTCAGACTGCTGCACGCCAGACAGCTGGGCCTCAAGCTCATCGCCAACGTCACCTTCGGATACACCGCCGCCAGCTACTCTGGACGCATGCCTAGCGTGGAGGTGAGGTTCTGGGGAAGGTGGTGAGGGGACCTGGGGGGGGGGGGGGGTGGAGGTGAGGTCTGGGGGTGGAGATGAGGGGTCCTGGGGGGGTGGAGGTAAGGTCTAGGGGGTGGAAATTAGGTTTGGGGCTGGAGGTGAGGGGTCCTGGGGGGTTGGAGACGAGGTTTAGGGGATGGAGGTGAGTGGTCCTGGGGGGTGGAGGTGAGGTCTAGGGGGTGGAGCTGAGGGGTCTAGGGGATGGATGCGAAGAGATAACATCCCCGCCATGCTTTGCGTCTCTCAGGTGGGGGACAGCATCGTTCACAAAGCTCGGGAGACTTTGGAGAGAGCCATCAAGATGGTGAACGACACCAAGAAATGGGGAGCTCAAGTTGTGTACGGAGACACTGACAGGTAAGGGCAAGGGGCGGCCCAGCTCTGCTGCTGTCCATCTCTGCTGTCCAGCTCTGCTGTCCAGCTCTGCTCTCCATCTCTGCTCTGCTCTCCAGCTCTACTCTACATCTCTGCTCTACATCTCTGCTCTGCTCTCCAGCTCTACTCTACATCTCTGCTCTACATCTCTGCTCTGCTCTCCAGCTCTGCTCTACATCTCTGCTCTGCTCTCCATCTCTGCTCTACATCTCTGCTCTGCTCTCCATCTCTGCTCTACATCTCTGCTCTGCTCTCCATCTCTGCTCTACATCTCTGCTCTGCTCTCCATCTCTGCTCTGCTCTCCATCTCTGCTCTACATCTCTGCTCTGCTCTCCATCTCTGCTCTCCATCTCTGCTCTGCTCTCCAACTCTCCTCTCCATCTCTGCTCTCCAGCTCTCATCATTTCCCCCTGACCTCTTTTTTTTTCCCTCCCCAGCATGTTTGTCCTGCTGAAGGGAGCCACCAGAGAACAAGCCTTCAGGATCGGGAACGAGATCGCGGAGGCTGTGACAGCCACCAACCCTAAACCGGTCAAGCTGAAGTTTGAGAAGGTAAGGAGAAGGGATCTGGATAAAGGTGGACAAGAGCAGCACAGCCAAGTGGGTCTTTTTCATTCAGGGGACACACATGCTCGATTGTTCAGCGTGCGGATCAGATCACGTTGACATTTGAAGTGTGTGTGTGTGTGTCTGTGTGTGTACGTGATGGAATGCACACTTGTGCCTGTGAGTGTGGGTGCATTTTTTTCAATGGAGACCAGTCTGAATAAGATTGATTAGTGCTGCAGTAGTCCTTCCCCCTCCCCCCTCTCTCCCTCCCTGAATTAAGGCCTGTATCTGTTTTTTTCTCATTAAAATGAATCAAACGGCTAGCCCGCAGTCCAGCCAAGTCACTGTTCAGAGTTGCATGGAATAATCCATTCTGGCTAAACGTGTTCATCAAGTCCCATTGACTTCATCTATCATGGTGCCTGGTGTGGTAGATTAATGTAATACATCAAAATATATCGTACATGATCCAACATACCAGTGTTCAACAGATAAATGTGTTAATACACCTAAACGGTCAGTAAATAGAGATGCGTGTGAGTTCAAACTGGGTGACGTCATCGGCGAGCATCTTGACGCCAGTATTGTGGATATTATTATTGTAATATTTTATTAACACAAACTTATTATATATCTTCAAATACAAATATATAAGAACAATCGTATGTGTTTTAGTATAGTTATGATGTAGTTCATTTCCATAATGCCCCCAGGTGTGACTGTTCAAACGGATTTCAGAAATCCTAAGGGACACCTGGTCGCTGCTTTTCACTTCCCCATTCAAGATTGCATGGGATTATCACTACCCTTCTTTAACTATATAGACCCAGAGTCGTCCTGTTATCTAGATGAATGTTAAAGGGATTCCATGAAGTTGTGTGATTAGTATTACGTCTCAGGAGTACACTACATGAACCAAGCTATGCTAGTTTTACCAGAGGAACAAACATCTGCCTCAGAAGTCTGCCTTTGCTGCACAAAATAAAGAATCAAATCAAATCAACATTTATTTGTAAATATAAGCAATGACACAAAGGGCTTCATATATGCCCATAGAACTGCCCCTCAACCAACCTAAACCCTCAAGGAAGACAAGGAATAACTCCCAGGAAAAATGGAAGAACCCTTGGGAGGAGCAATTCAGTGAGGGATCCCCTCCTCTAGAGATGGTTGGTGAGAGAGAGGAGCAGAACACAGGCTAAACATAGTCGTACATCTGGAAAGAGTTCAATGGTCTTTGAAACATCAAATCCCTCGCCAATGCAGACTGTTCATCCGGTTTCTCCCTGACCTGCGAGCCAGAGGCAGGTCCTGGGTGCTGAAGACACAAGATAGAGCTGCTATGAGTTTCATGTTGTGTGTGAATGTGGGTGTGTGATTGTGTCTATGCAAAGACTGTGTAACCACACTGGTCACACTGGTCACTGTCCAGTCTGTACCAGTAGACTTACAGGCAAAGACTTCGGACGTTGGTCTTTCGTCCTCAGTGCTGGGAGCTGCTTCTCCTGGTTTCATCTCTACATGTTGCATTTAACATGAAGTAAAACCAGTTACTAAAGAGAAGTTCTACACATCAAACTCTGTCATTTAAACATGCTGTATCTCATTTAAAGACTGAATACAGAATACACCTGAAGTCCAATATAAATCTGGATGTAGCTGTTTGGTTTTACCTTGTACAGTTTCTTGAAGCGAGAGAGGAAGTTGATCTTTCTCCTCTTCTCTGGCTCCACCTGAACAAGAGATTCCTCCCGTTTGTCATCAAAGGTCACCCTCCTCGATCCTCCGATCTTGGTTGGTGGACTGGGAGGTCCCAGGAAGCTCATCCATGGCCTGGCCGTTCACTATTGCTGTGGATACACAAGATAGAGCTGCTATGAGTTTCATGTTGTGTGTGAATGTGGGTGTGTGAGTGTGTCTATGCAAAGACTGTAACCACACTGGTCACATGTTTTACACTGTCCAGTCTGTACCAGTAGACTTACAGACAGTCTTCAGACGTTGATGTATCGTCCTCAGTGTGGCCGGCTGGGAGCTGCTAGTCCTCCTCCTCCTCCCCCTCCTCAACGAGAGGTTCCCCATGTTCGTCGGCGAACGACACCATCCTCACTCTAGCAGGCTGAGAGGGCCCAGCCATCACCTCCATAGCCTGGTCCAGAATATTGGCAACCAGGATGCTGGCAATACGTTGGTAGGCATTTGAGTCGCCCTGCTGGGCACGGGATGGTGCCTGGGGAGTGCTGCTCCTGGGGCGGTGGGGGGGGAGTGTGTCCTGCTGGTCACCGGATGGTGCGTGAGGAATGCTGCTCCCGGGGCGGTGGGGGGGGAGTGTGTCTCCCTGCTGGGCACTTGATGGTGCACTCGGACTGCTGCTGCTGGGGCGGTGGGGGCCGAGTGCGTCCTCCCTCTGGGGACGGGATGGTGCATCAAGATAGCTGCAGCAGGGCCGTTGGGGGGGGGGTGAGTCTCCCTCCGGCATCGGGGTCACCCAGAACCTTCCCACCGCATAACCCCTGGGGGAACTGGGGGGAGAAGGGCCTAACTCCTCCTCTGCGCTCCTGTTCCCATGCTCTGACACCTCGGTGTCATCGCAGCTGTCAAAATGGAAACAAATGTCATTTCTACTATGCCATCTGTCTTCTGTCACTTGTCTCTTACTTCCTCCTCACTTATACCACAACACTATCTTTGTGCAATATTACTGATCCCTGAGAATCCCCCCATCCTTCATCACTCTAACCCCTCCCTCCTCCTCACTTCACTTGTTTCTCTACTCTAACAAAGTTGTTCACTGGCAGTATCTCAAATTAAACTGTACTAGCTACTCTGGCCCTCAAAACAGAAATCAGCTTGAAATGTATTTTGGGGAAACTGGCTAATATAACTAGTTTACCGGAAGCGATCATGTGTCAGTAACAACAGACACTGTCAGTCACATGGACACTCATATATGAGAGACAAGAATACAGGTTTGGCCTCACCAAAGACAGGTGCACTAACACACCAAGTAGTAGTGTACTAGTGCCTAGTAGTAGATCATGGAAAACTAGGTGTGGACACTCTATGACATAGTGGACATACTTACCAGGGAGACAGAGTACTCATACAACAGCCCATCCTGGGTCTTGGTTAATCTTGTCTGCTTCAGAAGTTCTTCTGGCACATGTGGTGTCGATGAATCCAAAACAGTAATGAAGTCGGTTTCACACCTGACCCCTATTTATAGAGCAAGACCATCATTATGATGTCATGGAACACCTGCCTTTCGATTGGATGACTGGCTTGATTGAATATTTTTTAATGATGTCATAATAGAGCTTCTTTTTGGGAGATCTGGGCTGATTCCAGCAAGAATGCATGGCTGATTTATCTATACATCAAATATCTATGTATAAACTCATGTATGGTGCGATGGGTATATTTAAAACTAAACTCTAGATCACTCCCTATAACGTTTGTAGTTTTTACATTTACTTATTGGTTACCAGAGGTTAAGGTTATGGTTATAAAGGAATAAAGGGGCCAAAACTAACTAAATAAATACATGGATAAATAAATAGTTTCATGGTTAAATACTTGAATAAATGAATTAATCTATATCACAAAGACTAAATAAGTGAGTCTTACTCAGAATTGTCCATACCCATTTTAAATCTTAGACCATTTCACTTGATTTGCACGTTTGTGTGGCAGATCATATTTTTGAAGAAAACCTTCTCCATTAAACACAACACATCCATTTGTATGTTTTTAAATAGTGATTTCTTATCAAACTGGCATGTATTTATCACGGCAAACAATGACACTGCATGAAAGCGTACATGTAGACAGCAACGCCACTGTGAAGTTTGCAGACGACAAAATGGAAAATACAGATCCAAGTTCTTAATAAAATACAATTCTTAATTAAACGGTCAGTAAATAGAGATGTGGGTGAGTTCAAACTGGGTGACGTCATCAGCGAGCAGCTTGACGTCAATATTGTGGATATTATTACTACTACTATTTTATAATTATTAAAACATAATTACCCCTCCCCCAGGTGTACCTGCCCTGTGTGCTGCAGACTAAGAAGCGCTACGTGGGCTACATGTACGAGACTCCGGATCAGAAGGACCCCGTCTTCGACGCCAAGGGGATCGAAACCGTGCGGCGAGACGGATGTCCGGCTGTTTCCAAGGTAACACCCACCAGCAGGCCCTGCGCTCAGGCTCCGGTTCCCACGGTGATCAGAGGAAGGCGGGGGAAAACGAAGGTCGTTCGTCCCCTGTGTTCTATTGTGACCTTTGACCCCTCCGCCCGTCTAGATCTTGGAGCGCTCCATCAAGCTGCTGTTTGAGACGCGGGACGTGAGTCAGGTGAAGCAGTACGTGCAGCGTCAGTGTGTGAAGGTGCTGGAGGGTGGAGCCAGCATGCAGGACCTCACCTTCGCTAAGGAGTACAGGGGCAGCGACTCGTACCGGCCCGGGGCCTGCATCCCTGCTCTGGAGCTCAGCAGGTATGACAACTCCCCCTCCAGACCTCCCTCCCTCCATCTCCCCCTCCAGACCTCCCTTCATCTTCCCCTCCATCTCCCCCTCCAGACCTCCCGTCATCTTCCCCTCCATCTTCCCCTCCATCTTCCCCTCCATCTTCCCCTCCAGACGCTCCCTCCAACTCCCCCTCCAGACCCTCCCTCCATCTCCCCCTCCAGACCTCCCTCCATCTCCCCCTCCAGACCCTCCCTCCATCTCCCCCTCCAGACCCTCCCTCCATCTCCCCCTCCAGACCCTCCCTCCATCTCCCCCTCCAGACACTCCCTCCATCTCCCCCTCCAGACACTCCCTCCATCTCCCCCTCCAGACCCTCCCTCCACCTCCCCCTTCATCTCCCCCTCCATCTCCCCTCCATCTCCACCTCCACCTCCCCCTCCAGACCCCCTCCATCTCCCCTGCCATCTCCCCTCCAGCTCCCCCTCCAGACCTCCTCCAGACACCAGCACTGATGTCTGTGTGCATGCTGTATTGTCTTATGTATTCTTTTGTCTCCTCCTTTTTTTCCCTTGTGTGTATAAGTCTCTCTTTGGCTTGGTCTTTGTGTGTGTGTGTTTTGTGTGTCTGTGTGTTCTCTGACGTGTGTCTGTCATGTAGGTGTGTGCTAGACTTCCGCCTTTGTTGGCAGTGTAGTGGCTGGGTGTGCGTGTGGCGGTGTGTGTGTGTGTGTGTGTGTGTGGCGGTGTGTGTGTGTGTGGCGGTGTGTGTGTGTGTGTGTGTGGCGGTGTGTCTAATTCCTCACACTCGTTGTCTGCCTGCTCTGTGTGTACACTATACCTGAAACAGTTGCCTAGCAACCCATTCCCTAATGGGTGGAAAAATCTGATTTCAAAGACATGGTTAAAAGGAGGCCAATATTCAGTATGATTCATGGGAAATATGAGAGTGCATTACAGTCACGTGTGCACATTTAAATGCATGTTTTATTAGCGTGTTTCGGGTCTGTAGGCACACAACATAATTCTGGTGGTACGGGTTTGTTTTTGAATGCATATTGGAATATAGTAGAGAAAAACATGATTGAAAATGTATGAATTTGGGTCTTCTACTCCCTTACCTCCCTCATATCCTCATCTCTTATCCTCCCCCCCATACTCTCCTCCCCCTCCTCCCTTCCTCCCCCTCCCATACTCTCCTCCCCCTCCCTCCTCCCATCCTTCTTTCCCTCCCTCCCTTCCTTCTTTCCCTCCCTTCCCCCCCTCCCAGGCGTATGATGGCCTACGACCGGCGTCTTGAACCCCGTGTGGGTGAGCGGGTCCCCTACGTGGTGGTGTACGGGACGCCGGGCGTGCCGCTCATCCAGCTGGTGCGGCGCCCCCTGGAGGTGCTGCAGGACAGCAGCCTGCGGCTCAACGCCACCTACTACATCACCAAGCAGATCCTGCCCCCGCTGGCGCGCATCTTCCAGCTCATCGGCGTGGACGTGCCCAGCTGGTACCAGGAGCTGCCCAGGGTGAGGCCTTGAGAAGGGGGGACGGGACGAGGAAGGGACACCTGGCATCCTATCCACCCTGATGGTCATCTTGAAATTCTGACGAAGCGATTTGTTTATTTCTTCTGTGGGAATGAGAGATCTGATCTCAGATGCTCCCTGCCTCTTGACAAAGTTCTGAGCGTTACTGAGGTTAAGATAAGAAAAAAAAACGTATTTGTCCCCCGGGGGGGGGGGGGGGGGGGGGCATTGCAGTCCACAACAGCAGAAGGGTAAATAAAAATAAAGGGGACACGTATATAGTATGGAAAGAGAAAAGAGCAGACCTCCAGCTCGCGCCAGAGGTAATTTATTTATTAATTATTCAATTACTCATCAGTCTGAAGCCGAGATGTAATTGTAAACGGCTTTGTCCGGACTATTCCTACAAGACAGAAACAAGACATTGTGGAGAGGGGGAAATGGTCGTAATTATATCAGATGTATTTCCAGTTGCAGTGGAAGCAGTCATTGTTAGACACATCAGGTCTTTGTGATGTGGTGCTGTTGCCCCCTGGTGGTCATTTCTAGAAAAGCTTCACACAAGTACAACTGCTTTTGCCTGATGAAAGTGTCTGTGTTCTGTGTGTGTATCCTGTTTGTGGGTCCTGTGTGGGTCCTGTGTGTGCGTCCTGTGTGCGTCGTGTGTGCGTCCTGTGTGTGTGTGTGTGTGTCCAGGTCCAGAAGGCCTCCTGCTCGGCAGCGTCTGCCGGGGACGAGGCAGGGAGGAAGGGCAGCATCTCTCACTACTTCACCACGCTGCACTGCCCCGTGTGCGACCAGCTCACCCAGCTGGGCGTGTGCGCTGGCTGCCGGGCCGAGCCGCAGCGTGTCGCCGTCACCCTCCACCAGGACATGCGACAGTGGGAGAGCCAGCATGACCAGCTGCAGAAGGTGAGGGGTGGTGAGGGGCTGACCAGGGGGGAGAGAGTGGGGGGGGCTGACCGGGGGGCAGAGGGTGAGGGGTGTTACCAGGGGGCAGAGGGTGAGGGGTGTGACCAGGGGGGGCAGCGGTTGAGGGGTGTTACCATGGAGCCACAGGGTGGGGGGGGGGGTGCTGCATGATCTATAATGAGGTCAACACTGGGAATGCTGGCAGTCATACAGGCACCTTTTTATACCTCTGGCTTCCTATTTCAGTTTTGTCCAAGGGCACTCTGTGTACACCACCTGTCAAACATTTAGACCAGAGTTTGGCAACCCTGGTCCTAGGGAGCCACTGTCCTGAAGTTTTTAGCTGTTTTCCTGCTCCAGCACACCTGATTCTAATGAAGGATCGTTATCTAGCTCTGTGGAAACGGCTCTTCATTCATATCAGGTGTGCTAGAGCAGGGCAACATCTAAAGTCTTCAGGACAGTAGCTCCCTAGGACCAGGGTTGCCTACTTGTGGTTTAGATGCACCCTCCCATTCATTTACATAGCATTTTCAACACTTGCTAAAGCCAACTAGCGTTTGTATGTGTCCCCCAGATCTGTCATAACTGCAGCGGCAGCGCGGAGAGAAAGGTACCCTGCGTGTCCCTGGACTGTCCCGTCCTCTACAAGCTGTCTAGGGTCAGTCGGCAGCTGTCTAAGGCCCCCTACCTCCGTCAGCTGCTGGAGCAGTTCTGAACAGCCATGACCCGCGCAGCTACCTTGGTGCTACACGCCGCCCGCCTCGCTCAGTGTTAGCGTGCTTTTCTGTCAGCGCGACGGGGCGCTTCGATCGAACCCTGTCGTGTTTTCATCTGGTTTCCGTTGTTATTGTTTGTTTTTCAACGGAGACTCCTGCGTGTTCAGACTGGCTGAGTGAGCCTCCTCTGTGGGGGACCCCTCTGGGAGGGCGGGGGCGGGGGGGGGGCTTTTCCAAGGGTTGCTGTTTTTGTTCTCATTCACTGCCGTCTTCATGAGCTGCTATTGGTGAATGATGAGCGAAGCTGATGTCGTCTTCAGATGATGTATCTGGAGGTCGGCTGCGTCATTCGGCGTTTACACTCAGCTTGATCAAATACTAAGACTGCGCTGTAGCAGTAAAAAAAAAAAAAAAAAAACACACTAAAGACTTGAAAGTCTGAATGTCGTTTGATGAGAAAATCCTAGCAGTTATGGATGAAACGAACCACTGATTGACTCGATTTAATTCTTTTTTTTAAATATCAAATCCGCTTTTTTGTAAATAGTGACTGTACAGCACAGTTCTCCCTGTGAATCAGCAGTGGAGGACTGAAAGCCAGTTGTCATATGTCATTATTTCAGGGTGCCACACATTTCTACATGGATTTTTCTCAGCTTTGATTGTATTTCTGCCTGTTGAGGTAGAAGAGTCCTTTGATCCAAGGACACTGACAGCAGCCATTAGAGAGAACATGCGTGTTCATTTTTAGTTTTCACGTCTGGGACTGTTGCAATACTGCGTGATAATTTATGGTAAGGATATATTTGATTTCATTGTGCATATTGTTTTGAATACATCTTTCAGTTATTGTTTCCTATAAACACTGTTACCCCAAAATCTCCTACTATTTCTCACTCAACTGTAAACAGGATGTGTATTTGTACAAATGTAAAATAGATGAAGGATTTGTTTTCTTGTTTTTAATGGACATTTCTGTGGGTGAAGGTTTGAGATTGATATAATAAAACTAAATGTCTCAAAATGCAAAGCATGAATCCATTTGTATTTCATCACTCCAGATCCAAAGGTTTCAATTTATTGAAAAAGAAAATCACGTCAAAGGAAATACAGCAACTCATTCCAGCACAATGCTTCACGTAGAAAACACTAGTTATAAAATATATTTTTATTTTCTATTTTACAAAAGAAATTGTGCAAAAACAAAGATCCATTTCACAGCAGGTCTCAAACCCAAATCATGTATAGACAACAGACCGATTAATTTGAAATAAAGGGGGAAAAGGAAAACGTCTTTAAGGTTCAACACAGTATTGCTATTTCTTCATGTTAGTGTTTACAAAATACATCTTCAAGTCCGCAAAGTGTACAGCCAGAGAACTCTGCCAGGCTACTGCAGTAGATTACTGTCTAAGACTAAATGACCCACAGCCCAAAGGATGAAATAGAATTTCAACAACATTCAGTGCATGAGAGGATGGAAAATCAAGGAAAGCTAAGAGCAGGACACAAACCTTCTTCTTCTTCGGCATCTTCACAAACCTTCTCAGGTCCACCGTAGAAGGTCCACACCTTCTAAGGTCTTAGTCTCTCTTCTCTCTTTCCAGAGAGAGTAGTAGTTTCCGTTTGGGTGATTCCCCCAGAAGGGGGAGGTGGTCTGAGAAGGAAGACCCTCCGGAGTGCTGAGGGGATTTGGAGAGAGCCGAGGGGATGAGGGGGCTGGTGTCTCCAGATATCCCCGCAGTCACGTCGGGCGGAGAGGAGAACAGCTTCTTAGGAGAGTTCAGAAGATTCGCATCGTCCATCTCAATCACCTCAAAGTCGGCGTCGTTCCATTGGTCGGCCTCATCCTCCTCCTCCTCCTCGTCGTCTGCTCTTGAGTCCAGCAGAGCTTGGCGATACTCACCGTCATCGGCATCCGGCCGGCTCCTGACATTGGGTCGCCGACTCGCTCCGCTGGGTGTGGTGGCTATTTTGTACATGACGGGGAAGAGGATAGAGGTGATGGTGGAGGTGAGCAGAGCCAGGTACATCAGCAGGGGGTGATCCCCCGTGACCTTCCCCAGCAGAAAGCCCAGGAGAGCAGGCAGCACCATCTCCCCCAGGGCCGCGCCTACCACGAACACGGCGGCCGAGCGGCCGGTCACTGTGGTGTACTGTTCCACCCAGGAGATCCCACTGGGGAAAGTGGTGGACATGGAGATGCCGTAAAGCCCTGTGCAGATCCACAGGACCAGCTGCGCGTCGCTGAATAACGTGAGGAGCAGCGAGGACAGAGTGCAGCCCAACAGACTCAGCAGGATCATGGTGCCTGGGTGCGTGCAGGCCGCAAAGAAGATAGCCAGACCCCGTCCGGCTGCAAACGTCCCCCAGAATAAAGAGTTCAGGCCGGCGGCCTGAGACTCCTCCATGTGGGCGTGATCCTTGGCGAAGGTGAAGATGAAGGAGCCGTAGGCCACCTCGGCTCCTACGTACCAGAAGAAGAACCAGAAGAGCAGGATGATGAGGGCGTTGTGGTGCCTGGACACCAGAGGCTTAACCGCTTGCGTCTGGGATTTGTCACGAGACGATGAGCTGCAGGTGTAGATGAAGAAGAAGAGGAGGGAGACCAGGAAGATGAAGGAACCAATCACAACGTACGCCCACATGGACTTGAGGGTGGCGGTCCAGTTTTGGATCGCCAAAATAAACGTTGAGGAGAAGGCGTCGGAAACCTGGTCGGTTACGGCGGCTACCACGCTGATGTTTTTGCGCGGTACGAGGTCGGTACCGAAAATCAGCTTGGCGATGATGGGCGAGGCGAATGCCCCGACGGCGAAGCTGAAATGGAGAGCTTGCATGTGGGGTCCTGCCTGCTTTTGCCACGTGTTCAGGATGAGGACATTCCCACCTGAGAGAAAAGCAGAAGAGAAAAGCAGAACCACACTTTAACGGACAACCATCGCCACAAAGTCATGAGTCAGATGGCTCAGCGGGTTAAGGCCTTGTGGTCAGAAGGTTGTGAGTTTGCACCCCGGCTGTGGCTATGTGATACTGTGTCCTTGGGCAAGGCACTTCACCCTACTTGCCTCAGGGCGAATGTCCCTGTACTTGCTGTAAGTCGCTTTGGATAAAAGCGCCTGCTAAATGAATAAATGTAAATCTAATTCCTTTAATGCTCTCACCTGTGTCTAAAATACCCATAGTGGTTCCGATACCACACATGATGATGGTGAGAACAGCAGCCTTCCTACAGAACGGGATAGCACACATTCCGAAAGCTGTGACCAACAAGGAAAAACCTGGACAGGAAAAACAAAGGATTATATTAATACCCTTTTTTATAACGTGTTTTTTCATTTCCTCACAGAAAATGTGCTTGTCATCTCCTGTGTTGAATAAACACCAGACAACCAGTCGACGAGCCAAAAAGATTAATCGCAAAAGAACGAACATACTGCTGCAATGTTACACATGTACTATGCTGTACAGGGTTCAAGTGGGTAAGCCAACATCTACAATAGGGATCTCTTGATATATATATTATATCCCACTGGGGATATTCAATATATATATAGTCTTACCCAACATCAGATGGGGGTTCAGGTACTCAAAGAGAACCCCTCCAAACAACGAGCCACCAATGTACCCGGAAGCTCGGCCTACAAATATGTAGGAGATGTTACTGATGTCCTGGTTAACGTTCATGGCCAGATCCTGGAAGGTAGGGCCCACCACAGAAATACTCATGCCCTGGAACAGGAAATAAACAGGAAAACAGAGGAATGCTGTTTATGAAGATGCCTTTCACTTGGTCCCATGTGTTTGCTTGTGAGGGGGGTGGGGGGGTACCTCTTGTCTTTTATGGTTTGACATTTCACTGGCTATTTGTAATTAAAAAGTGTAAAATATATCATTCTGCCAGCACGGTGACCCATGAACTTGTAGAGCCAGTTAAACCGCTATGGTAACAGGATGCAAATCCTGCCTAGCCTCAATGTAGATGGCAAATACAAGAAAGCAACGACAGTGAAATGCATGAACAGATGTGGAGAATTTCACAACAGTGTAAGTCTATCCATTACTGACCGGTGTAAAGAGGATAGACTTCCTTAAAAACGGAGAACGAGAGCATGCATGTTCCCAGAATTTGATAGGCACAGAGATAGAAGATTGATGCTCTACACACCAACAGCCTTCCACTGCATCCATAAAACCCGGCCTAGAACGTGATGTCTAAATGAAAAGACGCGCAATCTGAATTCATATTTACCAGTCCAAGGAAGGATGCGCACAGAGCCAGGGTAACCATCCAGCGGCTGCAGGTTCCCAGAGCACTGGCGCTGCCAGCTCCGTCGAGAATTTCCACTTCATCCAAACCCTGTTTTTGTCTCCGCTTCCCTGCTTTCAGGACGCTCTTCAGACCCCGCCGGATATCTTTCCTCTTGTCAAAAAGAGTATCTTCTTGATCGTCGTTCTCATCCTCGTCTGTCATTCTTGCGAAACGTACATGCTTCTTCTTGACAACGGGCTCTCGGGTGGCCGAGGCCGACATACCTGTCAGATGACGGGCTGGACCAGGTTGGTGAAGTAGCCTTAAACAAATGCGTGCAAATCACGGTGGTGTTCACTTCCCGAATGGCACCGCACAATGACCGTGCTGAAGACCGTGCTTATTCATTCATTCTTATCCATCCTAGAAGCTCGGATGGCAAGACTGGAGAGCCTCAGCTTAAAGACACTCCATATGTCAAGCGTGTGACGATGAGGAGCTCCGCTCAGCTGACGACGCGTCAGTTTACAGGAAGTAGTCATATGAGTGAGGGTGAACAGAACAGCGGCCTCTGGCGGCCTCCAAAATATTTATATGGATTTGGGAAACGAGGACATGATTAGATTAGATTAGATTCAACTTTAATGTCATTACACACGTACAAGTACAGGGTAACGAAATTAAGTTAGCATCCAACCAGATGTAAAAAACAGGTAGCATAAGATGAATATACAGAGTATGTACAGGGTATTAAAAGTTATTTGGAAGTACAAATATTCAGCTATATTGTACGAAATTGTACAGTATTTTTACAGTACTTAGTTTTGTATGTACAGATACTGCAAAATGGTCCTATGGGCAGACGTGCAGAATGGAAAATGGAACAGATAGTGTAAAATGGTAAAGATAGTGCAAAATGGTACCGATGGTGCAAAATGGTACAGATGGTGCCAAAAGTTCAAGGTTCAAAAGTGACACAGTTCTGACATGATTGGATACCTGGCTAGTCTCTTGTTAGGGTGTGTTCGCCTTTTGCAATAGCACAACCTATTGTAATCTCGCATATACTATATCATTAGGGTGTGCTAGCCGCAAGTTATTGTAATCTCACATATGTATTATTATGTATTTATTTATTATTATCCCAGCCCCTAAAACTTCCTTTATATACGGACTACAAAGACAACGCCCATGTCAAAAGGTTCGTCTTGCTTTTGATTGAGTTGATTGTATTTTTATTAACGTTACACGGTTTAAGAATCGCTGACATTTTAGTTTGGCTCATCTGGGAACTCACTGCTAGCAAACCAATAAGTCACACTTTAGCAACGACTCATGGGTGTTCTACTCAGCAACACAACGATGTAAGTTAGCCTTCAGCATTACCACCTTAACTAAAAGCCTTCTTTTATCTAAGGTGTAACGAACACCTTAAAATCTCTTACTACCAAAACTCCAAAGAATCATCAATAAATCCTCCAAGATCACTGGCCACACACTCCTATCCATAGACACTTTATATCAAAGGCGCATCACTCAGCGGGCAACAAGAATCACCTCTGATACCTCACATCCTGCCCACCATCTTTTCACACTTATGCCCTCCGGAAGGCGCTACAGGTCGATTATTACAAAAACTGTCAGATTTAAAAATAACTTATTTCCAACAGTTATCAGGACTTTAAACGAATCACTGGTTTGATGTAACCTGTATAAATGTGTGCTACTGTTGTTGTTGTTGTTTCTGTTGCTTTTTAATGGAACCTGACACATGAGAGATGTGAGTTTAACTGCTGTATCAAAGCAAATTCCACCAACTATGTTGTGTGGCCTTTAATAAATGATTGATTGGTTGATTGATTGATAAGCTAGTGCTAGCTAGCTCATACAAACTAGCACGACTGCAGCCAGCTTCCTCACGCTGGCCTCTGAGACATAATGTCGCACTTTACTTTGTTGCTGACCATGTTCACTACCAGTGAATCTTTTGGGGATGAGCATTTTACCCCTTAATTTGTAAGATTATTTATATTTTAAAGTCAGGCATATTTTTAGTTAGCAGATGGTACTGTACTGTTTGAATCGTGATTGGTGACAACGTTGTTACACAAAGTTTCAAAGGGATTGTTTCTTGATTAATTCATGCAATAGGAGTGAGCTAAATTCCTAACAATTACTAGAAGAGAATAACTTAAGGCAGGCAGCTTTAAGTCATATAGTTTACAATTTTTTTTACACCTGATTGTCCAATTTATTGGTTTTGATTAAACTTTTCAACTGAGGCTGCTTTGCCGATCACCATTCCTTCTTGCAGGGGAAATGAGAAGCAAACTTTTATTCTACTCTTCACTGTATTTTGAGTTGCAAATGAGCAGCAATAAATGCATGCGTTTACATATATGTTATAATTATAAATAATAAGGATGCAGTTGTATAAAATATACAGAGATATCAGTTCAATAGGGTGATATCAGGTAAAATGGGCCATCAGGTAAAATGGGCCATTTAAGGTTTGGGGGTCCCAGCCCCTCTGGGATTTAGAGCCAATGACTGCAAAGGATTTCAAACTGTTGTCATAACTGTGCTTGACAAGTAACAGGGTATTTGATTGCTTAATGGTTGCTATGGTGGGCGGGGCAATAATTCAAACAAGACTGCACCAGAAAGCTGCATGGTAAGTAGCCTGGCATACCAAATCTAACTAAACTATTATAAGGATGATAAATCTATTAAAAAAAAACATGCACATAAAAAAACTATGCATAATATCTATCTTGATGGCATCAATCATAAACAATGTTGTTAGTTTGGTATATGAACATATTTTTTGAAAAAGTGATGTTTTTCTTGGTGGCCCAATTTACCTTAACCCACTGAGGTAAAATGGGCAACAAGGTTTCAGCTAAAATGGGCCATCATCTGTGTTACTCACAAACACACATACACATGTGTTTGAGTGTGTGTGGGTGTGTGTGTGTGTTTGTGTCACACCATGACCCCCACAACAGTAATAATGGTAGTAGATATTTTATTTACAGCGAGTATGGCAAACGAGAAGGAAGCGAGAGGAGAGGAGAGAGGGAGAAGGAAAGAGAGAGTGAGAGGAGGAGGAAGGATGAGAGAGGAGACAAGCAGAGGAGACAGGAAGTGAGAGAACAGGTGAGGAGAAAGGAATGCAGAGGAAATGAGAGGAGGAGCAAGGACCAGAGAGGAAAGGATACAAAGATAAAACAGGGAGGGAAAGGAAGGCCAAACAATTACAATCTGTGGAAAGAGGAGCGGATGAAGGGCCTTAGATGAATACATGGAGGGAGTGAAGAAAGGAATTACAGTGAGTGTGCACCTCTTATCAAGAGCATGGGGTGTTCCGCGATCCACACTGCAAAGATGCATCAGTGGAAAGGTGACTGGCAGTGAACATGTGTCAGGGCGGAAGCCCTACCTTCCACAGGAGGCGGAAAGGGAGCTTGCTGCCACGCTCAAGACATTGGCGCAGAGGGGGTTTCCCTTCACAAAACGTGATGTCCAGAAAGTGGCCTTTGATTTTGCAGCCAAGAACAACATATCTGGTTTCTCCAAGACAGCAGGGAGGGCCGGATATTACTGGTTTCAGAACTTTCTAAAGCGCAACCCAGAGCTTGGGATGCGCAAGCCAGAGGTCCTGTCTGCAGCACGGGCTGCTGGACTCAACAAAGAGGTGGTTAGCCAGTGGTTTAACCAGTATGAGAGCCTTTTGGTCGAGCTGGGTATTGAGGGCACACCGTCACATATATGGAACTGTGACGAGTCTGGGCTTCAGGATCAGTTCAGTTCGACAAAGGTCGTTGGACAGGTTGGCCAGCCATGTGTGGAAGTGTGTGCCGGAGAGAAGGGGGAGACAACAACTTGTCTGGCAGCGTTTAATGCAGAAGGCACATACAGTCGAACAATAATTATTTTTAAGGGGAAGCGTGTTCGTTCTGAGTGGCTACGGGGATGCCCGGAGAACACCAGCGTAAGGTGTTCAGACAATGGCTGGATTACCTCTGACCTCTTTCTGGAGTGGGGTCAAATGTTCATTCAGTCCCTCCCCAGGGATGACCCCAGGCCCCACCTTCTCCTCCTTGACGGCCACAGTAGCCACGTCTATAACCTGGAGTTTATTAAGCTACTGAAGAGCAAGAATGTGCACATCATGTGCTACCCTGCCCACACAACCCATGCGCTGCAACCGGCAGACAAGGCCCTCTTCAAGAGTCTAAAACATCACTGGGACCAGGAAGGGAGGAAGTGGACAAGGATGATGGCTGGGCAGAAGCTGTCAAGGATGGAGTTCTTTGCGGTGTTCAGCAGGGCTTGGGCAAAGGCTGCCACTATTGAAAATGCCCAGGCAGGGTTCCGGGGGACAGGGATGTTCCCTCTCAATAAAGATATTCTCCCCGAGACTGCTTTCGCCCCCAGCAAGACCACCGAAAGACCACTACAATCCACTCTCCCAACCTTTGTACATTTCGTTCTAAATGTGTTCACACACACACACACACACACACACACAAACAAACACACACACACCACTGACATCACTTTACTAATCTATGCTATTCCAAAATGAACTTTTTTTAATTGAACATTTGAATATAAGGGTTTGCACCCAAAATGAGGTTTTCTTTTAATGGCACATATGAATATGTTTGTTTAATGCAGTTTAAATGTTATGTGGCTGTATAAGCAACTGTGTTTTAAAATTAAAATTGATGATAAATTACTATTTCCCTTTGCAGTTTCACTGGCCCATTTAACCTGAACAGCTGGCCCATTTTACCTGAAACTGCTCGTGCAAAAAAAGTTGGCACAGCTGATGTTTCAAGAACTGTAGGGCCGAAATAATTATATTAAATTACATAATTTCAACACAAGCATATAAAAAACAGTCATAAGTAATCATAAAAACACATGGAAAAGGCATATATGTTGTTGTATTATTGTCCCAAATGATTTACCAAAAAGTGGCCCATTTTACCTGATATCACCCTACAGTACAATTTACATTTAAAAAAAGCATCCATCTGCGAGGCAAGCACACTCCACAATAAGTAATTGTACCCTCTCTAGTTGTTAAACATAGACTACTGTCAAGTTATATTAACTTTTTTGAGTATTACATTTACTACTTTGATGCGATCGTGTCACATTCCATTCACTTTTCAACCCTTTTTTCCACCAAAAACGTCATACTAACCCTTAATGTCAGTCAACCCTACACCCTTGGGGCCAAAACATTCATTTTCATCAAAGATACAGTCAAAAGCATAACCCTGGCGTTATCATAACACATGTAGTGTAATTTCATGTACAGTAATCCCTAGTTTTTCACGGGGGTTACGTTCCAAAAAGCACCCGTGATAAGTGAAATCTGTGAAGTAGAAACCTTTATTTATTATTATACTGTACAATTAAATTTAAATTAAAGATTCATGCATTCCGTAATGCCGACCTACAGCCGCACAGCTTGTCCAGAAGTTAAACTTTTTTCTGCGACTGTTAACATCTCCTTTTGGGCCCGACCGCAGGTGCCTTTGTCGGTGCAGAACGTTTTGTCTACATTATTATTATATATTAATATATAATTATTATTATTGCTTGTACTGTGTCTGTTTTGCACGTGTACAGTGCATACAGTATTACAGTAAACTGCAACGTTATTGACGCACAGGTAGAAAAGAAGCAGAGACTGTTCAGCCAATCAGAATGCAGAACACAATACACGATAATAAAAAAACGTGAAGCAGCGAAACCGTGAAAAGTGAACCGTGATATAGCGAGGGATTACTGTATTGTAAATTCCTGGCTTTCATGTACAACAAGTTGAATGCATGAAGTGAAGTACATCACATACTAAAAGTTGTTCATTATTTCGCTAACCCAATAAAAACTAACTAAACAAAAGACTGATGAGTCATAAACTTGGAACACAACATCACTTCTTACTTAGTTAAAAATAATATTTAATTTCTGATGTATTTTGCACTACATTGCACATTGCATTGTGGTACATTGCATATTATTAAATCAAAAACAAGCATTTGATAGCAAAATATAGAACTGTTAACACAAGCCTAAAAGGATATTATATATATTTGTTTACTAGAAGCAGATCCATTTTAGCACGAGCTAGAAACAAAAACTGAACAACACTGGGATTTAAGCAGCAATTTTCAGTATTTTCTAACAACATACACACATAGAACATCATTTCAAAAACATTTAATGACATTCGTATAAAGCAATATTTGGGATAATGTGTAATCGAAAACTAACATGAGAAGCCACATTATATGACACAATATGCATATTATTTTGGTCTTTAGCCTCATACTAAAATAGAACATGCATAGACTAATATTCTGTCCCTCACATATACTGAGACATTCCCCAAAAAGTGATGTCTTTGGATGTCAAAAAAAGGATATTCAAGTAATAATTTCTGAAACAACTCGTTAAAACAATTTGCAAGGAGTATGGCAAAGAGGTCTTTAATCACCTCAAATTACACCTACAAATTATGTCAAATCTATATAAATGAATAAATGCGTAGCAGGAATTAAATGTAAAGGAACTAAACTAAGCAGTAGGATTTGGTGAATGCCAAACATTTAGACCCCCCCCCCCCCCCCCCCCACACACACATACACACACACATATACACCCTTGTGTAAACTAATTCCATATGATTAAATAACCACATTATCTAGGGTATTGTCAAATGTAAAATAGAGCTATATTCAGCTGTACGATTTCTTATCAGAACTATTTGCCTTTCAACATTCACAAAAAATCCAAAAAACTCTGATACAAACAGCACCACTCCTAAAAAGACAAACAGTGATGTTGGGAAGGTTGACAGACCATTTCACAAGGTCTAAATTGTCACATTTTAGATTGTCTCTACAAGAAATACTATGCTTGAAAACAAAATGGTCAAGTTTCCTAATGGTTTGCAAATTAAAGCTTTGAATTCTACAATAGCTGTTGCTGTAGGACAAAATACCAGAAATTTACATTACATTTGAGGTAGTTTGTATCCAAAACCTTGTCTTGAGTTCCACTTGTGTTTTACAGTGGACTTTGCAGTGGACTTTGCAGTTTACTTTTTACATGTTTAGTGGTTTGTCAGGTCTTTACAGTTGCGTTTTCTCAAATAAAATCTTCAATTTTCTATCTAATTTCTGAAATGCAAGTGACCATTTCCCAAATGTTCTGGCTCGTTTGGTTACGTGAATTGTGGATAAAAATACACATTCAATCATGTAAGTTGGTCATCAACAAGGGTACTTTAAAATACTTTCCCATTCTGCTTTCAATAAGTTGAATACTATTATAAACTGTGGGTAAATACCCACCAATTATGGCATTACATTATCTAAACATTCTAGAAAAAATAAATATGAAACATGAAAAATATGATAATTAAAATAAACATTTATCTGAAGTATGTCAACTGACTGAGCACAAGTTCATGGGTTAGCTTGACTTTATCTGCATCCACATTTGAAAATACATAATTGATATATGGTGGAAACTATATACTTGTATATAAAAAGTATTTAATTGGTTTAGACCAATATGGGAGAGAAAAAATACTGCCAACTTTAAAGGTAAAATAACCAGGATCATTCATACATGTAAAAGCATCAAACTACTTCGAAAAATAAATCTATTTTCATATTGTTCCTTCACTGTTTAAGTTTCTGTACTGTTTTGGCAAAATCGTGTTTCCAAACATGACAATGGCGAGGACACTTAACAGTGCGTGGGATACTTAGGCACTGTCAGTGGTCATTTCTACAAACATTACCGATAATTAATCAACTAAAACAATTAAATAATATAGGAGCCCAGCCTTTAGAGAAGTCTAGGTTTAAGTTCAGACCAAAGCAATGAGATGTTGATGTTTCTGATTGCATCCGTTGGGATGTAATCAGTTGTGCTTAAAGCTGCTCCCATTTGGTGTTCAAGCACCTTTGAAATAAGACAATCGTGAAATCCTCCTACAAAATACAGCCAAGCTATAATTTCTTAAAGCACTTCTTTGAAGTGACGTTAATATTTTTCATTAAAATATTTTTAAAAGATCATCCTCAAGCATTCATTTGGCCTTCAGTGAGACATATAAAAACAGGCCGTTCTACAAAAAGAATTCAATTTCATTGGACATTCATGGACTGACAAATGTTTCCCTGTTTAGATTACAATTCATGTCAAACACATCATCTTGTCTTGGTCAGACAAAAGAAAGATTTTCATAAACAAATTATTTTCTTTTTCCGCCCCTAAATATCTTTCACAGAATGCATGTTGCACATATTCTGGATAGAAGCCAATCAGAAAATGGGTAATTTTGAAATAAAAGTAATTTTGATTTATGTAAATGATTCTCGGACTACCTTAAAAGGCATCACGCCTCAAGTAAATCATTAATTCCCTTCAATGGACTATAAAATGTGACATTTCCTACTTTACATTTTTATCTTCAAGTTAATTCAACAGAAGATTTATGTAAAATTCTTGAGTATCTTAGAGTTTAACTGGTATCCATCCAACGTCAGCATATTCTCATAATCTTGCGAAGGCAACCCTTGAGATATGATAAACTCATATTTACAAAGTTAATTATTTTCTACTGTGACATTCTATAGTGTGAAAAAATATGTAGTCTCATGGGAGTCTATAGATGTGACTGAGTATTTACGTCTGTCTGCATTTCGCAAGTGTGTTTTCTTTTTAACTTAAAGAACAGATTCATCCTTGGTCTTTGCTGAGTCTCCCTGAGATAAACCGTTCTTCTCACAGTCCAGCATTTTGTCTGAGGCGTCTCCCTTCTGAAGGGCCTCCTCCCTCTCCCTCCTCTTGCGCCTGGCCTCCACCCACGGGATCAGACACAGCACCGCTCCCCCGATGATGGGTGGGATCCCGGCCAGGTAGAAGGCCACGTCGTAGCTCTTCAGCCTGTCTCTCAGGAACCCTGGACACACAGAAAGGTGTGTGTGTGTGGTTGGGGGTGGGTGAGATAGAAAGAGAGAGACAGATACACATTAGCACCAGGATGTCACAGGAGTTCCCAAATCATACACAATATTTATCTGATAAGGAGAGTGTAAAGACACTCGTTTAATACAGCATATCAAAATATGTTGCAACAACATTACATAATGTGTAGGGCCATAGGCCTTAGCCTCTCAGTCTGAGATAAGAGGTTTATCCTCCTACTTTCCCTGGAAAGCTTGTCTATTTAGGAGAAAAGTGCTTGTCTATAACACAGGATAAAGAGACTGCCCATGAATGTTGAGTAAAGATGAATAGATGTTTGTCCTAGCACATTCCAGGGTGTGAAATGTATATACACACAGTCCTGCCTGTTTATACATTGTTACATAATCTGTACATTTTAACACCAGGCTGGCATATTGATACTTTAACCTCTCACATGCAGTTGACATCGTAAAGTATTAAACTGTCATGAAACTGACTGCTCATCTTCCTATACAAAACCTTCCAGCAGAGACCCTGACCAAAGAACTATACTTTGTTCAACCAACAGATGGCAAAAGAGAGCAATTTATAACTTCCACCCAGGCCTTGATTCTGCAACATACCTGCAATGGGAGGCCCCACCGTCATAGGGACGGACATCATCCCCAGGAGGAAGCCAATGGCCTGGGACACATCCTCAGGGCCCACCAGCTCAAAGGCGATGGGAGCCATGATGCAGATGAAGCAGCCGTCAAACAGCCCCATCAACAGGCACACGGCAATCAGGCCTCCGAAGATGTTGCACAGAGGGATCATCATGGACATCACGCCGATGACCAGGAAGGACGACACCTGAGGAGGAAGTAGAGGGAATCTCCCATCAGTCTTTACAACTGACCAATCAAGAACCTCCCCTTGGTCTTTACCACTGTCCAATCAGGAACCTACCCTCAGTCTTCACTACTGGCCAATCAAGAACCTCCCCTCGGTCTTTACCACTGTCCGATGAGGAACCTTCCCTCTGTCTTTGCTACTGACCAATCAGGAAACTTCCCTCATGCTTTACAACTGACCAATCAGGAATTTCCCCTCAGTCTTTACCACCAATCATCATCATTGTGACATGTTAACCGTGAATGGGTTGTTCAGAGGCCTGGTAAGGAGAAGCCATGTTCCCCCTGCAAGGCAGCAGCACCAGTCTTTACCTGCAGGTACACCTTGTTGACCCCCTGGATGTAGTCGGCCACTCGGCCAAAGATGAGACGCCCTATGCCAGACGTCACGCCGATGCACATGAGCAGAACCTCCTTGTTGGCGTCCTTCCCGAAACGTTCCTCCACGTGTTTCATCTACAGACAGTATCAGGATCAGAAAATAGTTTAATAGTTTGTTTTAGTTTTAGTTTTAGTTTACACGGCATGGTGCATACAGTGAACATAAAGTTGAAAATGTACAATACACTACAAAATACAACACTTTACAGTAAGAATCAAATAGAATACAAGGTAACATAAGTAAAGAGAGCACAGTAGACTGTGAGTCAGAAGATGGGCAGCAGGAACCAGCACACAGTGTCCACACACTTAATTGAATGAAGTCTGATTGAATACCTCACAATAATACCCAGAGCAAATGCTAATTCATTCAATTGCCGAGTCTGTGAAAAGCCATGTTACATACCAAAGAGGCAACAATTTCAGTCAGAAAGCAATAAAACGTAGGCTGTGGTCATTTTTAGATTGTCTTTGGTGGGTTATTTTCAGAGTTCTGAGTTCTGCATGGAGATTTTGGGAAAGAACTGTGCTGAACATGTTCTGGAGGTACAAGGCAAAGAGTTGGGGCCAGTTTAAGGGGCTCTCTACAATTTCCCAATTTTTCATGGCCCCCCAGAGAGGGGCCCCTCCCTCTTCTCTACATCACTCATGTTTCACAAGGGAGGGAGCCACCCCCACCCCCATCTAAAAGCCATTTCTAACTATTCACTTCAAGACATTCATCGATGCATTTCCCTCCTTTACCACATTGTTATCACCAGCCGCCTCCGCTCATATTACAGTCAAGGGGAGGACACCGAGCAGCCAATCAGGGCTTGACTACATGTTGCACACAGCTGAGGAAAAGGAGCTCAGATTCTTGTGTTTCAGGAGTTTCTCCACCCCATTAACCCCAACCTGAGAGCCCCCGGCTCTTCCCCGGAGGGAAACATGGAGACCACCAGAGGCAGGGAGGCCAGGAGGGAAACATGGAGACCACCAGAGGCAGGGAGGCCAGGAGGGAAACATGGAGAGCACCAGAGGCAGGGAGGCCAGGAGGGAAACATGGAGAGCACCAGAGGCAGGGAGGCCAGGAGGGAAACATGGAGAGCACCAGAGGCAGGGAGGCCAGGAGGGAAACATGGAGACCACCAGAGGCAGGGAGGCCAGGAGGGAAACATGGAGACCACCAGAGGCAGGGAGGCCAGGAGGGAAACATGGAGATCACCAGAGGCATGGAGGCCAGGAGGGAAACATGGAGATCACCAGAGGCATGGAGGCCAGGAGGGAAACATGGAGGCCTTCATACCTGGAGACCCGACAGCAGCCACGGCCTCCAGGGATGCTACATCCCTTCCGGTCCCTGAGTCAAAGAACCTCTTTCTCCCCCCCCTTTCTCCTCCTCCCTGTCCTGCCATCCCTGCAGGTCACACTGGGATCATCAATCTCTCCTCGATGATTCATCTGTCTTTACAGAACAACAGATCTTCTCCTATTTCCTAGTTTTCAGCTCCAAGGCGTTCTTTTCCATGTGCTCCGAGGGCAGTGGGGTGTAGGAGAGGGCTGAGAGATCACTTGGACAAGGGTGATTGATACGGCTAACAGGGTGGAGGCCTAAATGTGAACAGCGTGTGAAACACTCACCTCGACCCGGTCAGTTTGCCTCAGGGGAGATGACCTTTAAAACTGCACCATTTGAGACCTGAGTCTCTGACAGAACAGCATTCTAGTCAGACTTGATCTCAACCTTCACAAAAGGCCTTCCTCCACAAGTATGACACGCATTAAAGACTTGTGATGATGCATACAGCCCAGAGGGTGAGTTCTCTGGAGAAGGGATCCCTCACTGGATTGCTGATCACAAGCTTTCTTCCACTTTCTGGAGTTTTCCTGGGAGTTTTTCTTTGTCTTCCAAGAAACTTTAGGTACAGTTCTACGTGTGTTTGTGTGTGAAGCTATCTGGGACACTGCTGATACGAAAATATTGCGCTTAATAGATTAGCCAGAAGACTGGCTGAAAATGTCCTACTGTGCTGATTCATCATTTTTTTATCTGTCATGTAAGGTTTTAGGGTTCCTCACACAGTCATTTCCTGTTAGAATCGTCAATAATTAGCTCCAAGTTTTTGAAGGGACGCAAGCTAACCGGGCTAACCGCCAAGCTGACCCCACTCAACCATGGCTGTTCACCACATCAGCAGATTATCTTATCAGCGACGCGGCGTACGATACGCACCATAAAAACATAAACAAGAACTTTGAGTTGTGTGAGTTCGAGCCTCTATTTCCGATTTGTACGACAGAAACACTGCAGCAGGTGGCACGGATCTGTCGCTGGTCAGCTGATATCTTGATGTGTCACAACAAGACCTACGCTGGCACACAGACGGCCAGACGGACGACAGGACAGGACAGGAGTCATGTGAAGCCTTCCTGACTGTGATGGCTGACACCACCGTCCCCTGCATGGTGCTATAACAAAGAGATCGGGATCAGTTGAAAGCATCACTGGGGGAGTCAGGTGGCTAAGTAGTTAAGGTGTTGGGCTCTGATCAGAAGGTTGTGAGTTTGAGTCCCGGCTGCGGCTACATGACAATGTGTCCTTGGGCAAGGCCCTTCACACCACTTGCTTCAGGGGGAATGTACCCTGTACTTGCTGTAAGTCATTTTGGATAAAAGCATCTGCTAAATGAGTCAACATAACTGAACTCCAATGGAATTTAAGTCTTAACCCTTCATATTTTCTAAGAAAACAGGATCTAACAAAAATGATCAATACAAAATCAGGATCGTCCTCCAACTCTCGAAGCGATGGATAAAAATAGCCAATGATCCAACACAGGCCCTCTTTGTGACGTCAGAGGCCCTAAACATGGCCCTCCAGGCAGGTCAGACAGCAGGCTCTGTCAGGCCGTGACTTCCTGCTGCTCCCTTCCAGTCATTCACACACTCACATTCACAGCATCAATCTCTGAATCGCTTTACATATGACAGCAACCACGTCTACAGGCTATCGCTTCCCATCCAGACCAGTGGTCATTCTGTATCTTACAGGCCTATCATTTCATCCTCAGCCCACATTCCTGATTCGTTATTTTATAATCTGCTACAACGGTTTGTCGAACAACAAGGGTAGTACAGATCTCAGAGGTACTTGTTCCTTTAACAAAAACCATAGCATGTTCACAGCCAACGCACACACATCCAAAAACACCCGGAAACCTTGAGAGATGTTGACTCAGAGTTTCTGTCAGTCTTTGATCATGTTTAAATAAACACATGCTGAATAAACAGACGCACACAAACGCAAGACTAAAGTCAAAGAGCAGCAAAATATCAACAGGACACCTCTGGGTTGTTCACGTTCCTCCTCTTTTGAGCTAAGGTCTTTTTCTTGCCGAGTCATCTCGGTAACACGCTGCATAAGGAAGCCACAACGATGTACTTTGCTGAACAGAAATGGAAATGGCCTGTTGGTGGAGTGGTGTTGGGATACTTGGCATACTTACACCAGCCACCACACCTTCTTCTACCATACTTCCATAACCTCAGAACGTGGTGAGCAGGTTATCATTCCTATCAGGCGTACCTGGACAGGTGTAACCGGCTCTACTCCAGCAGGACTTTACACTGCAACAATCTGGTGCTGATAGCAAAGGCCTTGGCTTTGGATAATGCGAGTACAAACATGTGCCAGACACATGAACAGCAGTGCTGAGGAGCTTCCCGGCTCAGAGCCAGGAAGGAGCAGCCAGAAAGGGGGTCGAAAATAGGCAGCACTCCTCGCTAAACTAGGCTGGGCTGGTCCTGCACACCAGGACTGTGCTCTCCCTTCCTGAAGGGGCCAAGGCCACATCCATCCCCTCACCACAGGGAGCCGCAGGCTTCTAAAGGCTCAGTTGTGAAGTATGGACAGGGCCGCTGGGCGTCCCAGACACTGGAGAAGTGTTGGGAAAACCCAGGGTTCGGATCCCTAGAAGAACCTGACCTCCTTCCAATAACAAAGTCACTAAATCCAAATAAACAGTCACCTCCTGAACCCACTTCACACAGAAGACTCTAAAGCCGGCCCAAATCCTGCTTTCCTCAAAAACTTATTTTCCTGTCCTGTAAACGCTATGGAATACTAGAATAATAAAGACCTGTATTTATGTAACTGTGCTTGGTCTGCAACCAGAGCCCCCCGCTCTCTCCCCCCAGTCTCCTCTCTCCCGGTCAAGCCTTGCTGCCATATTTGCTTACCCTCCTCGGACCACACAGCGGAACCTTCAAGCGTGTGTCCTGGAGGGATTATAGAGTTGCTGTGAAGTACTACATCTCTCTGGTATGCAGACCAGCCATATCTAGCACATTTGACAAATCTTAGCGTTCAGACAGAAGGATGACACAACCTTGACACCCTGAAATTATAGCTTTTAGAAATGTTTCTAGGAAAACTGACGCCCCGCTCTCTCTCTCTCTCTGCAGGCTCTTTCTCAATAGTCACCCTATATAAGATTTGTGTATGCTACTATACACAAAACTAAATAAATATATATTTGTATATATTTAAGATTACATTTCAAGACTGACGGATCGTCTGAAAACACAACAGCTTTCAGGTTCTTGAAATATTTTTATTGGAGGCTTAAGGAGACCAGAAGCAGGCAAACAAGCAGTTCTTTACAAAAACAACGTTCTTGTTGAGGTAATCAAGTCAGAAGAACTAATAAACAGGTTTTCGTATCAGATCCCATATTTGAACACTGGCACACGTCTGAAAGTGTCATGGATCTGTGTGTTGTCAAGATATCCCTTTCCCTCACCTTTCACACTAACAGACCCAGACACTAATGTGTTTTCCTGTCCGTGTTTGTGGAGCTCTCCTCCCCGCTGGTGACCCCTGACCTTTTCCCTCCACGGGATCCCCTTCTCAGCCAGATAAACAACCCAAACTCAGGTTCAACCAGGAAACTGGATGTCTCTCCTGAGTTTTAGACCAATGGTGTCAGACAAATGCAGCCCCCCCCCCACCAACATAAGGCCGCTACACACGGCTTCCTATGGTGCCTGTTTTTCCTGCGTGATGGTAACCTTCGACACACTGACTGAGACGTTAACAGAAACACGTTTCCATATTCAACCAACGCTCGGCGACCCCAACACGCTTAACAGTCGTTGGGAATGCTTAGGGATCAATACCGGGAATAAAGCGTTAATACATTCAAAAGTGTCAAATCTCCAACTCACCAGATGGACATAAGGCACAAAGTATCCGTAGAGGGCAGCGGGGATTCCGAATGCCCAGATACGGTAACCCAGAGACTTCCAGATGTTGACGTTGAACACCTGCTTCATGGACGGGCAGCGTCGACCGCCCCCGGAGGTCTTGGAGGGGCTGGGCATCAGGGGCTTGTAGGTGAGGCCAGCCAGCATGAGGATGAACATGAGGATGCTGAGGACCCGCATGGTGTTGGCTAGCCCCACCCTATCCAACAGGCCGGACAGGATGAGGGGCAGCGTGACGGTGAAGGCGCTGGAGCCGGCCGTCACGATGCCATTGACTAGGCCCAGGCGCTTCTTGAAGTAGTGGCCCAGGATGACGAGACTGGGCTGGTAGGCGAAGGAACAGCCGCACGCAAATACGATGCCGTATGTGAAGTAGAGAGGGCCCAGGGACCTGGGGGGGGGGGGGGATGAAGGATGAGCCCCATGGAATGTAGAATGTAGGCAGTCTACCACAGGCGTGTCATTATGTGAACTACCTCTCCTTTATCCACTCGCCCCACACAGAACGTGCTTTGCTCCAACCGACTTGCTTCCGAAGCACGTTTCTCTCAGGGAGGTGATTAGAGGCGCTAACGTGCAACCACAGCCGGCTGTTTTAACACTCCTACACTTTTAGCTACGGTCACACCATGTTGACTGAGCTGCTTCACAGATAAGTTCGATTAAAGGTCTCCTACAGCTGTTAACTTTCACTGCTACAGCCAAATTCCCTGATAAGACACCCGTAAGTATTTGTTAACAGTAACACCTTGACACTTCAGTCCTGCCCCTGTCATTTTTAAACCAAAAATATTTATTTCAGAATAAAACTGCCAGATAATTTGGGATCACTCTCCCTAACCTCAAGGAGGATGTGAGAAGAGGTTTTCTAAGGGACATTGCTCATTCACGTGTCTCTGTCTCTCTCACACATACACGTCATATAGCAAGGCGACCCCTCTCAAGAGAGTAGTAAGGTAGGTGGCACTTACGTGACAAAGGAGCTGGCCAATAGGCCAACCAGGCCCACCGTGGCCCCGCCCACGGCCGTTATCCGACATCCCAGCAGGTCTGTGAACACACTGACGATTGGAGAGCAGAAGAAGATCATTCCCATCGAAAGAGAACCCACCCACGCTGCATGGAGAGAGAGGGAGAGAGGGGGGGGAGGGAGGGAAGGAGGGAGGAAGGGAGGGCATTATGTTACAGGCCAGACAATAACAGCAGCTTTTCACTCAGGTTCTACTATTACACAAGAAGCACAGCAGACAGGATCGTGGGAGATGTGTAACAGGTGTTTTTCAAAAACAACCACAGGATTCTTCTTTATGAACCTGTTTGTGAGTAGTGAGTTTACAGTGTTTTTGCAATTAGGCTTATAGGTAGAACTTCTGCAGCTTTGTATAGCTGAGCTGACCTATGGAGCTGGTTTCTGCAGTAGGTTGAAAAAGGGCGTGTCTCTATGTCAACTAGGTACTTTGGAACGTGCCCACACAAATGGCTAATAGATTATCTTTGAACCACGCTGCAAGACAATCACAGAGGAAAACAGATGCCTTTGGCACAAAACTGAAGTCAACAAGCAACTGGATCCAGAGGTAGGATCCAGCCCTTCCTGTGTGAAGGAGGGGGAGGAGGGGGGAGGGGGGAAGAAGAGGGAGGAGAGGGGAGGAAAGGGGAGAGGGTGGAGGAGGGAGGAAGATGAAGGAGAGGGTGGGAAGGGTGGAAGAGGGGAGAAGAAAGGAGGAAGGGGGGGAATGGAGGAGGGAAGAGGAGCATTTATTAATGCCAACGCAGGCAGTATACAACACCCTGACAAGTGTTAACACCTCAACCTTTTCTACGAAGAAGCTGAGGTAAAGTTGCAGAAATAATCGTTCCCTGTAGCAACCCCACTGTCTAACAAGACTCCTCAACACAAATAAACACAGCATGAAGCCTAAAGAATATAGTTTCCTGCCTTTATTTGTGTTTTTGGAAATGAGTAAACAGTAGCTAATGGACAAACGAGCGTGAGTGGAGAAAGAACACACAATTCCACCCCGCCCTTTGTGCCCATGTCAGCAAGCGGCCTTTGACCACAGTGAGGATGGAAGAGCCACAATGCCAAGAGAACAACATGTTAGGAAGGGGGCTGGACCACTGTTGAGCAACTCAACATTCACACCGGAGGGAGTTACTGCTTCGTCTACACGTTTCCCCACATAGAGGAACCGATCCTGGGAAGTAGACAGGAAAAGAGGCAGTAGTTGGCTGAAACTGCAGTCATGTGAGGACTTTTGTCCCTCAGAGAGGGGAAAGACCTTAGTCAGACCTCAAGGTTGAAATACCTCATCTCAAAAAATATTTTGTTGTCTCCTTCTGCATTAGATGGAACATCTGCGGGGAACCTACGTGTTGACTAAAAGGAGACCTAGACGATCTCCTGCACCAGATTCATAACATGTTCATAAATCTTCATATACGAATAGGCCGCTAACTCCTTCCTGGTCAATAACCTGGCAGACCTTCCTGCTGTTGACATTCATAGTGAAGGTAGAAACCATAAGCTGGTAACTGTCAGGTGGCTGAGCGGTAAGGGAGTCAGGCTGGTAATCAGAAGGTCTCTGGTTTGAACCCCGACAATTCCAATGTGAGGTTGTGTCCTTGGGCAAGGCACTTCACCCTACTTGTCTCACGGGGAATGTCCCTGTACTTGCTCAAAGTCCCTCTGGATAAGAGTGTCTGCTAAATGTAACTGTTTGAAAATCCCTTCAAACTAGGCTGTGCTGAGAGCAGTATGGAAGGAAGCTTACGAAGAAAAGATTCCTCAAAATCAGAGTCATATTTGCTGACTAAGTCTAATATTTGCTGAGCCGACAGTGTACTTAACCAGCACAGTGTAATACGCAAAAGTTAACTAAAGGGGACAAGAATCTCACAAAGACAACAGGAAATTGCTGCTCTGTTTTCATCTGCTGGATTTCTCGATTTAAAAGCATTTACGCTTCAGACTACGAGGAATTCCAAATTGAAAATGTAATATCAGGATGCTCTTTTTCCAGGTGACATACATTGTCAGCCGGAGGCCGCTGGGGTCTCTGGCAGACAGACAGAACCAGGCAGAGCTGCTCTAAATCTCCTGTCTCCTCCGCTGCAGCCTCTCCTAGCTCTGGTCTGGACTGAACCCTCTAACCCCAGTACCGTCACAGCCAGCTGCCTGAAACAGTCAGGAAAGGAATCCCCCTCCGTCTTAATAAACCTGTTCACTCTGGACTGCGGAAACGATGAAAGGCACAGTGCCAGGTCACAGCTGATGCTCATCCAGACGCTAGTCTGACTTTGGACTTCTATGAAACGCTGCCGGTCCAGATTTCCATTCCAACATGTGTACGACCAATCTACAGGGTGTAGGCTTACTATTTTGCCAGGATCACTTCAATGGATCCAATTATTATTATTAGTATTTAGCTTGATTGTTACGAAGAAAAAATTTCATTTATTCCCATTTATGCGTTTGTGAAAACAAGAAAAAAAAATACTGCCGTGTCTTGCAGCTTTTTGATAAATTTTCGAATTTAAACTCCCCAAACACGTTGGGCTGAATATATTAGATAAGACATTTTTATTTAGCTGGAAAACAAAATAGCTGATAAGGGAGTTATTTTCTGCGCAATCTGCTTTCAGTGGAGCTCAGTGGTGCATCTAACAAGAGTCAGAACATTAAACAGAACAAGCTGTCTCCTTTCCAGATCGTAATGGAAACTAGCAAATACATACAAAACATCGAACATTACGCCTCTCTAGCTAAGAGGCAGCCTATTAGCTCAAATGAATGGAAACCTCTTAAGCGCTACGACTGTCTAGTATTGCCACCTTTCAAAAGTTCCCACAGATCGCTGAGTCCTAACGCATTCAGGGGATTAATGCCATTAATGGGGTCTGTGTGATGATGGCGGCACAACACATGAGAACAGGCCACAAAACCTTTGCATGTCTTACATTAAGAGCGTCTGCTAAATGCCTAAATGTAAGGTAAATTAGATATCATTAATGGGTTAAACATAGAAAAGAGAGGTATTCTAATACCTATCTCTGTATCTGTATCTATTTCACAAAAAGTATTGTAAGGTTTACTGTATTATTAAAACACAAAAGAATGTAGGTTTGTTCATTTCAGAACGGATAACGTAACATTACCACACCAATAGTGAAATCTTAATCCAACAAACCCTATCAGGTTTAGGTGTTAAATGACTATTAGCTACAGTTCTAGAAATGCTCGGCTATGCTACTACTATAGACCTATGGCTTAAATTAAGGTTGCATTACTTAGGTTAATGCTAAGGCTATGACTTGGCTAAAGCTAAAGCTAGTCTTTGGCTGCAGTATCCACAGGGCACCTGCCCCTGCCTCTGTCTAGACTCAAAGGTTTGATCCGAGCCGGTTTTGCAGCTTGACGGTAACAAACTGGCCAGAGTCCAGAGCCTCCACACTGGCCAGCACACATCCCAGGGTCCTGTGGCCCAGTCATCTCAGGACAGACCGGTCCAGGCTGGTGGAGGCTCAGTCAAGCTCCATGCTGGGGAATTGACGTTAGAGCCACAGCTCAGTCTCTCTCTAGTTGGGCCACTGCAACACAGCCTCCACCTCATCAGCCCAGCAGCCATCTCTCATTAGGATAATCAAGCAGACACAATTTAGACCCAATGACCCTCTGAGCAAGGCTCTAAGACTGTATTGTACAGCAGTGTAAGATACCCCAGTATGCCTCTATCAGTGAGACTAAGTTTAAGCTTGGTGGCTGCTGACTCGGCTAGAATTAGCCAGTTTGAGACGTGGCTAGTATCCAGAGATGGAGAAATGTAGAGTTAGGGTTAAAAGTATCACCACACAGCTGCTGTAGCGCTTGATTGGCATGACTGGCATTCTTGGCACGTAGCTAATATCTCATGTCTCCTGAAGGGGTTGTCATGTGACCATTACTGAAACGCAGGAAAAGCTCAGCTACCTGGGTTGCCAAGCGTTCGAAAATTTGTGTCCAAATCCATCTGATTTGCAGGAGCAAAGTCGTAATCTAATCTATGCTGTTGCCTGGACATCTTGGTTTAACAGTGACCAAATACAAAGACATCTCCGCTGGGATTCCTCTTAAAAAAGATTATTGTTTATTTGAAAAGAAGCCAACAAACTAACGAAGTTCTGCTAAACTCTGGTGAAACGCTGAACCAGTTTGGACACTTTTTCATCTCTCTGATCCTTTTCTCTTCCAGGACTGCCTTTGCACTCTTGTCAACTCTGTCCTCTGTGAAAAAAAAACCTTGGTTGTGCTGTTACCACCACAGCTTCACACCAGCATTTCCACAAATAATTAGAGCAGTGGCTGGTTAATCTCTTGGACTGCTCGCTGGAACTCGGTACCCCCACCGCACATGGAGTGGACAAAGACTACGGCTTAAGACTAAATCCAACTCCATTACCCAGAATCACCGTGTTGAAGTCTTTACATCAGGCGTAACTAGGTGCAGTCATTTGTGGGACTGTGGATGTAGAAATTGGGAGAGAACTTGAGAACTCTGCTCTGGACAGTTTCAGCTTTCGTCTCAAACCCCTGCTCGCTTTCAGGACGCCTGCTCCTGCTACAAGACATCATGGAACGCAGGGGTGCTGAGATGGTGAAAGAGTACAAAGAGTTCCCGATAGTAAGTCACGATACACAGCGAAAATAAGGAAAAACAGACCTGAACATACTTGCCGAGCAAAAGGCCCCATGTGTAATGTGTTAAATGGACGTCCTGTAAGAAGGGGGTGGTATGGACAGGGTAGATGGTGATTGGGGAGTTCGTCTCTCCCACCTCTTTTCAAACATACAACCAAATGGCGAGAGGCCAGCATTCACGTATGTTTTTCATTTAGGCTTTACCACTTTGGCCTGAATCTGTGGTCCAAATGGTTTGAACAATGTGACATTGCAAATCCACACATAGGCCTGGGACCATCCATCTCATTTCTGCTATGACCTTTTTTTGAAGTTGATGAGTTTCCTTGTGAGGAAAAACAATTAAAAAAACACACTGGGGTTCAAGGATAATCTAGAAAAGACCTTGTTTACTGTTGTCCTTAAGAGTGAGGCGACAACTGGTTATTCCTGGATTCACAACACTGTTTCCTGGCAAACTGGTATAAATATAAATATATAAATATATAAATCACTGCATGAAATATAATCTGGCAGCAGAACGCAAGAACACATGCACAGCCGTTTTTTTGAACGCAAGTTTATTCTTAAGGGTTCTCTCTTACTTAAAAATAAACAGAAATGACCCAACAGTCACTGATACACCAGCTCCTACACATCAGTGTAGATTTGTATCCATCTGATGAGCTTGTTAGATGATCTAATATTTAAAAAAGCTATAATGAAATTTAGCAATGTGATTTTCCATCCAGCGACATTGTGTCATAAAGGGTCGTCTCTTGGAGATTTTGTTTCCAGGTTTTATTTATGCATCCCTCCCCCTCAGGATATGTGCTTATGGTAACTGTCACGAGTATTCAGCCAAACTGTTGGCTGTTCCTACAACTGTTGTGTGCTATGCGAGCTCTGAACACTGCCAGCTTGTTTACCTTCCCCCCCTGCTTTATCTTCCAAAAACCTTCACCCAAGCCCAGTGTCAATCTTCCGTGAGACAGAGACTGAATGCGCTGTCAATCATTAACGGACGTCTGCTGGCAGATAATCATTTTTTTGAAAGCTTCAACCCACGTGTTGGTTTAATTATTATAATTTTTTTATTTGTTTTTACCTACCTGTAAATGCTTGGTTAGACTTGCAAATACAGTTATTTATTTTTTGACATGTCGACATATCTGAGGTAGTAAAAGTAAATATTTTTAAGAGACGCAAAAATCCATTAAAACCAAGAGACCAATGAAGCCACAGGTTGTCAAATACCTAACCGGTGCTGGACTGACGTTGCGCACACATGACGGATATCAGAACCAGAATGATATCAAGATACTATAAGATATTAATTTAAGGAAAACTTTTTATAAGATTGTCATTCTCATGAGATGCAAATGGTGGTGTGTTTTTCAAGATCCAGCCTTGATCTTTAGAAAGCTGAGCTACACCCCAGGAGACGACCTCAGAGCGTGGGGAAGACTTCCCCTCAACCACCTGCTTATTGTTCCCCTGGGTTCACCCTAAGGGGTTTCCCCGTAGGTGTGACAGAACCGATCTTCCGCTGTAGTCCCACAACTGTCACTCAGATTAGGGTCAAACCGGATGGATTGAAGAGCAGATTATTCTGAAGAAGAACATTGTGCTAACATGTGGGATTATCTCTGAAGTTCATCCAGATCCTGTGCTGCCACACATCTCACCTGTTTCCTCGCATGCAAAGGCACAGGAAACGCTTTATTGCTCCCGCGTGTAGAGAGGGGTGCTTTGTGCTTGAGCTGTTAATGTGTAAAGCAGCAGTGTCTTTTGGCTAGCACATCTAAACAGGTATTCTAGTTTCTGATCTTGCATAACTGCTGTTCTGATTCAAGACCTGTAGCTATATCATACTTTATTTTATACTATCCCAATTTAAGATGATTATTAGCAGCAGATGGCACCTCAACGTTGTAGCCTAATTAGATCTGTCAGACCTGTGACACCCCATGCAGTCAAACCAGTCTAAGCAACTCCCGTTGTGGGGGGCTCTGTTACAGTGGGGGCTCAATTTAACTCCCAGAGCTTGGTGTCAATTACACATCCAGACGCAAAACACAATTTTCAGCTTCATCCCTCTCTGCTATGTTTACTTTGTTATTGAACCAAACACTATAAATAATCAGAGTTGTCTGTTTGTTCCAGCAGATGGTTACTTCTGATCCAAAGTCCTGACAGACTGGTCCGAAACTTTGTACTTGTGCTTAAATGATTGAAAGTTGTGTTGTTCTTTTTTTCTTTTTTTTAACAGCTGCTCTAACACTAGGCGCCATGGGCAAAGGGCTTTTATGACCGGAAGCTTAGGAACAACCCTGTTTGGCCCCATCTGCTAAGGGACAGATATTAGCCCATTACACAGATGTGAAGGCCAGGGAGCTGGAAGGGGGCCAGCTTCATGCTCCCCAACCCAGCATCCTGGACACTGATTGGCTGATTAAGGCCAAGTCTGCCAGACTTCCGCCAATGGTTGTTACATGCAGTCAGTCAGAAAGGTGGATGTACATTGCCAGAGTAAAACCATCTGTGGGAGAGAAAAGCTGAAGTCACCGTTGCGGAATGGCAGGCTACTAATTGTTTGGACAGCACCAGTGTAATGTCCACTGTAAGCCTTTTACTGAATTAATCTCTTAAAGCTCATGAACCACAAAGCAATAAAACCTCAACAAATAGGCCTACCTACTACTTTATCGCTGCAGCACGACGAACGTCAAATCAGTGAGTTAACCACCGATCTCTCACGGTCGTAAACGGCAAACCTGAACTAACACCTAAAAATAGCCACACAGAGTGGCTTAAGTGGTCTCTACACACATGAACCGTTGGTTTTAGATCCAAATGGGGTCACCAAGGGAACAGGTGGGAAGAAATGAGGTCCAACTCTGGTAGGATTTCACTCAATCCAGGAGTGATTAATCATCAGCTGGCAAAACTAATTTGTGCAGGTAGGATTATAGGATAATACCAACAGAGTTGTGGCCAGCTCTCTAGTGTACCAATATTGTTGAGGAGCTTTTCATTCAAACAAATTAGTGACCCTTGAAGTTACACTGTGATTCCATTATGGTATCAAATAAATAAATGCTCTTAATTGCTCTAAGTGAACCTGCAGCCTTTGTCTTCAAATGGGAAGCTTTTGTACAGTAGTGATGGGAACCAACGATTGCAAACATAGTTAATGTCCATGATTTTTATTGTTATCACAATAGCATCCAGACTGTGTTTTCCTCCTCCTTTTACATATTACAGCAGAAGTCTCCAACCCTAGTCCTCAGAAAGCATAATTAAAATTATAGTTATCCGGCTTCTGTTGAGCTTCATAACGACCTATTAATTAGAATCAGGTGTGTTGGAGCCAGGATACATCTAGAACATGCAGGGCAGGGTTCCCTGAAGACCAGGAATGGAGACCACTGTGTTCAAGATGTGGCCCACTTGTGTTAAGTCAGCTGGTTGGGAAACAGGATGATGCCGCTGACCACTAGCACACCTTATGTCCCTGCCATAAGATCACTGGGGTCCCTCCACACACACTGTCCCCACCCAGCTTTCACCACACGATTAGCTAGTAATAATTTGTTTATTCTGCTCATTGGGCAGGCTGAATAGGCATCAATTGGCAGCCATTCTGTTTCCACCAGGGGGTAGGCAAAGATTAGGGCCAGGCACAGGTCCTACCACTACCCCTGGGAGCGGGGGGGGTGTAGAGGCTGTACTAAAAACCCAGATCCTGAGGGGGGTTATTGAGGTATGAAAGGTTGTGAGACAGTTGAGGGGCAAAACATGCCATGACAAGTTCTGGTGTTGGTAGGTTTAACTTTCCTAACTGTCTTCTTTGTGGCCCTGTGAAACTGAGAAATGGTAACTTGTAGCTTGCAGGACAATACTTTAAAAGATAACAAAAAAACAGCCCATCTCAAGCTTGGAAATGAGTTTGGTTTTTCAGCTGCTGGCATTTCAACACCTGTTGTTTTTCACACATTCTCCAAAAGAAATACTTTAAGGGAATCTCAAAACATGCATAGTCTGTCATTTTCTAGTAAAAAAATATTATTATTAATCCTCTGCTAAATGAAACTGACTGCTGTAAACTTAACTGACAGCACTGAAGCAAACAGGTTGTACTGGCCCAAATAAATGATGGTGTGATGTCATCATGGGTAGCAGGAAGCCAAATATATTCTTCCATACCCCTGTTGTTGTTGTTGTGAGAGTGAAACCAGAACATGGTGTCTGTGATTGCAACATTTAGACTTTCTCTCCTGCGTTCCAAACATTCCCCAATCAAAGATTAAGCTCTCAACTTATATCATATATTTCTTTCTCATGTTCAAAGTACTCACTGTACCCAATGGTTTTAGAAAATATTTATACTTCTCCCACATAACCTCCCCATAGTTTCCCTCTCCAGCTGTTTTCACATAAATCCCAACTCCCCTGTCAAACTCAATTCGCGTCCTTTGTAAACCACTATTTGCCAAATGTGTCATAGTGTCGATGTTACTCTCTCCTTACAAAACAAAGGTTTTTTTAAGTACACAATATTGATACAGTCCATGTATACATTTCTAAACTAAGTAACTGAATGTCAGGAAACAGAATGTCAGGAAAGTCTACAGTCTAGAGAAGACAGGACCAGTCCAACACTACACCTAGTATACCAATAGACAGAAGGAACGGTGAACCGTTCAAGAACATTCAAAGCTTTTTGGTCTTGTCAGTCTAATCAGGTCTATGATCCTTTCAACCTGACCGTGTCAGATTGTCCTCCACACTTCCTGTATTTCTTTTAGACTTGCAAGTGGCATGTGTTCGACAAAACCTGCTCACACATAGATCTTCTCCAACTGGCATGTATGCTGCTGTTTCACCTCACGCTCACAACAGGAAACACGAGAGTTAGAGAGGTGTGAACAACCATTAAAGATCATAATTAATTTATTATTTCCATACTGTTTGAAATGTTATATTAATATAATAAACAATGTTTGATTTACACCTTGCAATATTACGCTCATGAGCACATAACCCTTATATCCAGGAGAGAAATATGACAATCCATTAATTATGTTTCTTGTATCATTGATAAACTGTTATTATTCTGTTTTATTATTATATATGATTTATTTTTATAGCCATAAGTTCAAGTCTTTGTAAGGTGTGACTATGAATGTCCTGGGTCACTGATGTAAGTCAGAGGTCACAATAACGCCAAAGTGTAGAATTCCATGCAACTTTGAATGGGGGAAATAGAAGGAGCGTCAAGGCCATGTCCAGGAGCCCATCTAAAGACCTAAATGAAACACTATCTTGGCATAGAGTGTAGATTGTCCTTTTTCAGTGCCTGCAAAGACTATGTTAATTATTATGTATCCTCCCATTTTGTGATACCATATACTCTCTTGATTTCCTGTATTCATTGTCCAGTCTTCTGTGATACTCAACTCGAGTGTAACTGACGTCTGCACCTTACATATGTATAATAAACCCATTGATTTAGTCTTGAACTCATCTTAACAATTCCTTTCATTGACTTGGCATTTACAGAGAAATTGGTTGAGATCTAAAACGCCTTCAGATGAAGAGTTGACTTCCAGCTCTGGGAAGAGTTTGAGAAGAGGATGAGTGTTCACTGATTTCAAGTTCAACTGATGAAGCACATTTGACACTAACACAACATGGGCTGTCTCTCTGACAGTCTTTGAAAATGTTTGACGTGAAGTGATATTCAGGCTTATGTTAATGATTTGTAAACGTGAAATAGGCCTATTACATGTTGTGGCAACTTTTTCACCATTATGTCAATGAATCTGCTTTACCCAGAACATGAAATCACACAGAAGTGTACTCTGGTTTCCTGTCTTCTGGCAGGAAGTTACCAATGGCCTGGTTGTAAAGTAATCAGCTAAAAATTGACCTCCGAGACGCATTAAGACACATCCTACAGCAGGTAATTTAGAAGCGGTGTGACAGCTGGAGAAGCTGCACTGATGCAATCCCTATGTCAAGGCATTAGCCTACACCATATACCCTTCTGGTACAGGACTAGTTGGTTTGCTTTATAAAAAGGCTGTTACTCAGCTGTAGGATTTTATAGATCTGGAGGAGTTTAAGGATTTAACATTACATGGATTAAGTTATAGTTTTTTTCCGACAAAGTTTGACTGATCCTCGTATAGTGTGGTTCTTTTGGCGGGGCATTTTAACTATGTCATTAAGGTACAATAGATTATTTGACTATTACAACTGCGGTTGGCCAGTTTGAGGAAGCAGTAACTCACACCGTGTTCAGTCTCAAGTGAACAGTGGTATGCTTCGGGTGGTTGCATGACTGAAGTTGGGTCTGTTTAAAAGACCACTCACTTGTATTTCTTGTGCTGTGAATGAATTCCCTTCATTGTGTATTTCGGATACGCACATTGGCGTTTCTTCTGGACAGCCCTGCAGGAAATGCGAGGTCATTCTATTCCGTTATCTATATGACTGTAATGAGAGAAGTTTCTCATGCTGTGACAATTTGCAGCCTGGAGCCAGCAGCCCACAGTATTCCTATCTCCTCCGCGTGTAGCTTAGCTTACCTGTCTTGAACCTGAGGTCTTCGTCTTCTTCCGAGCCAAATTCTTTGAGAAGGGAAACGAAAAGGATGCCAAACGCGTTCTGGATCCCGAAAATCGATCCGTTGCACCACATGGCAGCCAACATCACCACCCATCCCCAGCCCCCCTCAGGGTGCACGAATTCGGGCTCTTCTGCAGCTCCGGAGGTCTGCTCCTGGAGATTCCCTTTGCTCTCCCCGTTTCCCTTCTTCTCCTCTGTGACTTCTAAGCGTTTGTCCTCTGCTTGCATCTCAGTCTTTTCCGCGCCCGAGTCGTTGGATTCGTTTTCGAGCATTTTGTTACCTTCTGTCATTTCTTGCCAATCTCACAATATGTTAAGTTGACAGCTCTTCAAAGTCGTTATTTTATTTTAAATACTAATTACATTCATATGTTCACATGTGTGTCTGACACAAATTTCAAGACTATGTCCAAATAAAGAATAGCAAAAATAAATAAATCAAAATGAAGTCATCTGCTACGATGCAATTTCTGGCTTTTGCCTGCACTGTACTCCAGCCAGTCTTGCAATATTGTATAAATAGACACCGTAGAGGCGGGACGTTAACCGGTTTCAGTCTCTGATTGGCCACGTCACTTCACATTTAAATACTGTGCCTACGGGTTTTTTTTCTCTCTCACTAAGCAAGTTAAGTTTCTGCTAAACGTGGGCTGTAAAGCAAAGATCAACGAAGAGAAGCTGGATACAACCCGATATAATATGGTGATGCTCAATTAGCAGTGCACCGAACAAGTATTGATCTTCACAACTCACCTGGTAAACGAGTCAACGTCTTTGAAAATATGATTTACCAGCGACCTCTTCCGTGCAAAGACGGAACCGGTTTCTTGAGGTGAGAATTACTAACGTAGTCAGAGATTCAATTGAAGAGTATTATTATTAGTAATGTACTTTTAAGAACAGAAAGTCAGTAATAATAATGTAAATGTAAGTACAGAAAAAAAACACACGAAAGGCTTACAGGTCATGAAATTAATGATAAACATGAATATGCCCTAGGCAGCAATACACTTTCGGCATGACATTTTCCTACATGTTCTTTGTCAGGACAAGACCTAACATGAGAATGTGCATATATAAGAAACCTCCCTAATCAACCAAATGATCACTGAAATGGTTGGTTCAACAATATGACTTTCCGATCAAGAGTCAATTTATAAAAAATAATTGCTTTCATTCATCGACTTTGGCAGCTTTAGCAGGCTCTGCCTCAGCTTCAACAACCGGTCCCCTCCTCTTCCTCAGACCCTTCATCTTGCGCGTCTGCAACTTGCCCAGATCCTGTCTCTGCATGTGCAACCGGCCATATTTGGTACCAAAGACATCATGAGATATATTCTTCTTCTTCTTGGGCTGCAAAAAATAATTATATATATATATATATATATATATATATATATATATATATATAAAAAACAATCAATCAAATAAATAATCATACTTTCCACGCAAATAATATGATCCAGTTCACATCAATGAATCGTTAACCCTCTAGCTGGAAGATGTTGGCTTTAAACTACAAACCTTCAGAGCCTTGGGCTGTCTGTGGGCCTTCTTGGACAGATCATCTGATGCAAGGTGTGTTCTTCTCACTACAAAGTCAAAAGACGGTCCAATCTCCTCCAGTTCAATCCTGGGAGTACGGCATCCGGACTTCTTCAACAGAGATCTGGAGGGGAAAAATGACTTTACATGATCAATTTACATTTCTTCAATGGGAAAAAGAACTCAATGTTTTTAATCGAAAACTAAATCTCAATTCCGTGTCATCTACACAGCCAATACAACAGTTTAGTTGTATAAGGATTCCATGTTGAAATTGATTTATGGTTATTGACCAGTAGGTCGTACCTGTAGCTGCGCATGAAAATTTTTCCATCTAAAGCAGTGAAGTGTAAAACATGCTCCAAGCCAGCAAGGCGGACTGTGGGCACAACAGGACCTCTGAAAAAATCTATAGAACACATCAACAGAGAAGGAGATGAAAACATGATTCACACTGAACAGCAGATTAGACAGTCCAACTGAACATCTGAGGATTGTTTTGCTTATCATCTTTGCTTTACTCTTGTGCTCTCCACATGTCGCTGCCCAACAAGGTAAAGGGTAAACAATTAATTAACTTGATTTATTTCAGGGTTGAAGATGGGGCCTTTTTGACCCTTAGAACTGGGAGAGTTGCAGAATATGAAGAGTTGAGATGTTTTCAGATCAAGTTACTTAAAAATCAAACCTGTAAGTAAACTCTTTAGTCGTTTGTGTTCAGGGTCTGTTTCAAATGAATCCCCTGCGAACACCAGCATTGGTTTAGTTCCTTCCGGACATTTGCTGGTCTGAAATTCACAGGAAATTGTAAGAATAACACATACTGCAACTGCCTAGTTAAGATTGAACTGAACATCAACATGGAAGTCAAACATTCAATATCAACTTGTTTGTCTTGCGGCAACATTCACCTTGATGTCACTCAACGAAGCATACTTCTCAATTCCAAGCTCAATCATATCCAGCACATGAAAGTCAAACAGGCGACCTGAAAATGGTAACAAAACAAAATCAATCTATCTTTCTTCCAACAAAATCTCTTGTTTAATAAATGCTTTTTATTGTTTGGATATTTACCAAAAATGAGATTATTAGGGCGCTTTTTGTTGTGTGAGCCAAATAAAAATAACGAGCAATCCGTTTTCTTTGAAAAGAATTCCTAGAAGAAAATAGTAAAAACATAACAGTGAGATCCTTTCATTTTTTTATCGGTTGACTGGATGGCTTTTCACATATCCTGGGCTAACAAATTAGTCGATGAACAGAAGGATTAATTGTTGGTTACTAACCAGTGATGTGGAGTCTTCAAACGGCCTGGTTATATTTTTCCTGTAATTTTTTTAACATTTATTAATATCTTGCTTAGATCAATTTTACATCAAACATTTCGATGCATCTTGACATAACCAACATAATAACATCAGTTCACGTTAATATCCAAAGCACATACTTTTTATACATCACGGAATTTGGTTTCTTCAGGGCATACTGTAAGAGACAAGAAACTGGTTAATCTTTATCCAAACAGTTCACAATTCTCAAATTTGACTGACGGGTAATAGGAATATTTGGGCCACCTACAATATCCTTCAGTGCTTGAGAAACGGTCAGATTGGCGTTCCCTCCTTTCATGATCATAGCATTCTTTACGTTCTCCGTCAACTTGGGTGCTCTGTTCTCCAGGAAGCGCTTAGAACGCTTGGTCTTTGGTTTTCTGAGTAGAAGCAGAACTCACACGTAAGTAACGGTATTGATATGAATGGTGACGCTTGTTGACCGACATGGTGGTGGGACACATTACAGAAACCCAGCATCCCAGCACACTATTTTGATCCCAGCCTTTACCCCTTGTGTGCATTTACTTACTTATTTTACCCCCATTCCTTTATCCCTATTTGAATTTACTTACTTATTTTACACCCACCCTATGTGCACTCCTCTACTCTTTTGCCTCACACCCTTACCCCTGTGTTTTGACGGGACTTTGTAATAAAGTATTCTGAAAAACAGAGGCATCAGTAGGGAGAAAATAAGCTTTATCTTTGACTGCAGACAGCAATCAATACATGCCCAGTGAGTCAGTGACAGCATTTTTCTGTTTGCTGACTAACTACGTGCAAGTAGGTACATATACCGTAGATAACAGTGGTGTAACTTCCGATGGACACTTTAAAGACAATCAGAGAATATTTTGTAAGTAAATTCATGTGAAACTTACATTACTCCCCCGATCTGTGTCATCTTTAATTATTTTTCGTGATCTCCAGATTCTGCCAAAGTGCATTAAATCTCCACGTGAATACAGACCACAGGAAGCACGCAGCTTTGTCGCAGTTCAATTTACGTCATATCCGATACTGAATGACCAAAGGAACACACGTGCTCACCTTACATGCTCACCACCAGATGGACCCAGGGACTGCCTCTGAGCATGGATGTATTAAGAAGAACTTCGTATTAAGAAGAAGTTCTTAATACATCCTTGGGTGCAATGTGCAAAAGCTGCAAACCCAACAGCCACGTGACAAGAAACATATTTATGTAGGATTGTCACGTATGCATGTTGCGGGTGTGTTGTTTGCGGTTGTTTTTCCAAATGACATTGAATAAACGCAACATGTCAAAAGATGAACGGCGTCTTTCCTTTTTACGAGGTCCATTGTCAGCTACATTGTTCATATCAAAGGGAGGGAGGGGTGTGTGTTGTGAGGCAGTGTTGAAGAGGGCACCGCAAGAAGCTGGACCAAATATACAGTAGGATCCTTGTATGAAAAAATACATGCCAAATCCAACTAGGTTTCCACGACGAAACGCTTTGCTGCCACCTACAGTGGGTTCCCCGTAACTACATCTGATCATATGATTTGCACTAACTGTACATACATGCAACTCTGTAAATTCTGTAAAAATACTGTATCATCTTGTACAATACAGCTGTACATTTGTCCCCACCAAATCACTTTAATCTGTACATAATGCTGATTATACTGTACATACTGTGTATATTCTGAGTATACAATTACATGTATATTCTGTTGTAATAACTGTTTTGCACTTCTGGTTGGATGCTAATTGTATTTCGCTACCCTGTACATGCACCTGTGTAATTACTTTAAAATGTAATCTAATCTAATGAAATGACTGACCGATGGTGATGAACCGAAGTGGAAATACAATTGAATGCTTACGCATTGGTAGAAAAAAAGATGGAAACCAGTTGTGTGTTCACTGTCCAAGGGAGAAGCACTGGGAAGTTTTATTTGAGGCGTAGGAAACTAGATGACCAAGAAATTAGGAAGTATGATGGAGGCAATGATCTGCGTAAAAGGAAAGGACACGTTATCTCATTTATTTATTTATTTACTTTTTTATTTGTTATAGAGGGACAGTATACCTTAACATTTTTTACAGATAACATGTAAATGCGCCCATTTATAGCCAAAAGGCTAGTTTCCATTGGTAGTCCCCCTGCCCCCTGAGAATGGCAAAGTTACCGATCAATAAAAAAAAAATTACAAGCAAAAGGCAGGCAGCAATACAACAATTACAATATATAAAACAGATGCAACCCCGCCTAATGCTGGCAGCCTTGGTTGTCTATCAGCCATTTCTTTAATATTAGTTTAAATGAACTGTAAGAAAGTTCATTCGTACAGGAATGGACGCGTTATCTCAGATAACGTTGGTTTCAATGTGGTTCGCTCCTGTCGAACCCTAGGTGCACTTCCTAATAAAACACAGACAAGGTTTGTGTCGAGGATGTCAAACATCTGTTGCGTGGTTAGGTTTGTACACGGCAACAGATCGGAGATGCCTGCCTTATCATTGGAATAATTCTTAACAATTTTATCATTTTACTGTGGTGTTTTAATATTGTTTTACTGTTTGTTATTTTTATTTTTTGTACCTGATTTTATTGTAAAGTTTATTGAGACCATGTACCATGGTGATTATGCACTTTAAATAATACTGATTGATTGATTGTAACTTGTTCGGCGGAATGCGTTTATGGCTCTTCCCTTTGGCGCTTATTGGTTTCTCCCACGATGTGTGTTTCATAATCTATAAACCCTCTATGTTTGGGAACTGTCACCCTGCTATGATCAGTGACCGATGCTCTTTTAGAAAGCTCTGTCTTGGTTGGAAGTAGCTTTGAGTAAAAGTGTCTGCTAAATGAATACATGTCAATGACTGTAAATTAATACTTGTAAATGAAACGCAACTGCGCAACTATTAAAGTCGCTTCATTCTCCCGTGTACTGTAACCAGAAGTCACTTATTCATCTTCCTGAGAGCTCAAGAAAAATTCATAGAAAAGTCGCATCTCTGTATTAGCCGCATGGTTCAAAAAGTGGGGGGGAAAAGTAGCGGCTTATAATCCGAACATTACGGTAATTAATAAAGTGAGTTAGAATGCCATTAGAACGCCATCTAATTGTGTTTGTGACGTATGCAATTCCAAAGTAAACTTGTGTTATACAAGTATATATTCATTTACTATTCAAGTACAGTACACAACTGAACCCAATCTCTAATTTTGAAAGTGCTCTCCTTGCGAAGACAACCATCTTGCTTCATACTGACTTAATACTGACTCACTCAGCAGGTAATATTTGCTTGTCATGAATTCTTTGATCAAATGTCAGACCCATTGATTGGTACCATGTGTCATGGGTGCTGTGTTGGTCAACCAAGTCCATCTGTTGACTTGAAAATGTGATATCTGTGAGTGTCACCTTCAACAGCAGTGAACGTTTACTACTGTTGACAGATCTTCTGACCTGCAGTCAATGGGGTGCAAGTATTCCCTGCTCCTCGTCTGCGATGCAGCGATGGACAGCAGCTGCTACAGCTGGATAGATACCCCTTTGCCCAGTGACCCAACAAGGGTGACGTTCGTGGCAGGTAGCTGCCTCGGACCTCCTCCTGGGGCCAGCCACTGTGTACAGCGAGACACCCCACTCTGACACACCCAAGAAGCAAGGTAAAGGCCTGAGGATTACTCTGACTAGACATGTTTTGACCATGAAATAACTGTGTTGTTCCTTACAGCGTCTATGTAGTGTGACTCTTCCTATTATGTAGCCCTTTTGTGTTAAAGCATTAAGGACTGTAATTCATCACTTTACATTGCCTGAGGTTTTTCTACAAAGTTCTCTGAACAACTTTGGCTAAAAGCTTTGACACACCAGGCACAATTAATCTATCCAGAAATAGGGAAACATTTATGATTGAAAGAAGGAATAATAGGGAACTTGTCCTAATGGTTGCTGTGTTTCTCCTTGTCGTGTGCAGTGACCAGGGAAGATGGGATTCCCCCGCCCCAGACCGTGCTGTTCCCCCCTGAGAACATCACCATCAAGTGGAACAAGGTCCATACCATCGGGGCAGGCCTTGCGAATCTGGGAAACACCTGTTTCCTGAACGCGGTCGTCCAGTGCCTGACGTACACGGCCCCGTTCACAAATTACCTGCTCACTAAGGAGCACTCAGTATTCTACTGTATTCTACTCTGTATTGGAATTGAAACTGTTTGGGTGGAGGAGTCACTTGTTGATCAAACGGTCGCTGATGTTTATATTTACAAATCTGTGTTTGGATCTGTTGTAATTGTCTCTTGCGGTTAATGCTGTTTTATTTGAATGAACCGCTTAGCTTGATGTGCGGTGGAGAGCCCTAACTTACCTCCCCTTTTGTGTGTGTGTGTAGGTAACAAGCCAGGGTTCTGTATGATGTGCGCCATGGAGAACCATGTGACCGCGTCATTTTCCAACACGGGCACCATCATCAAGCCCATCGGCATCAGCAGAAACCTGAAATGTGAGTGGCGCCCCCTTGGAAAGGGCATCTGGCAAAAAGGTATCCCTTAAAAATATGATAGGTGGCGCTGTCCGGCCCCCCCCCCCCCCAACTTCACATGGAGGGCGAACTTGGAGGGAATGTTTCCACCGTCCTTTGTTCTAAACGAAGCAGATTACATTCAGCAATACATAACATACTGACAAATGAACAAATCAAAACTGACCATGTCGGTTATTGTTTAGGCAGGTCTTTGTCTCAGCGTAACCCCTAACCTAAACCCTCTAACCCCATCCTAAAGGAACTGGTTTACTCATCGCTTCTCTCCCTCCATCTAACAGGGATTGCCGGACATTTCCGCCCTGGGTGCCAGGAAGATGCGCATGAGTTCCTGCGCTACACCGTTGAGGTGATGCAGCAATCCTGCCTACATGGGACCAGGTAGGTGCCTCTCTAGTCTGGAGCAGCCTTTACACACACAGCTGCGGTCATACAATCACATGCGTGTCAACCTGCAGTGTAGCAACAGACATGCAGACACCATGTGGCTCTTAAGATGCGTGTCTCTATGAACAACCATTGTCTTAGTCTTAGTGTAGATTCCTCAGCATCTGGTCATTGTTTGATGTGTAACCCTTGAGAACGTCTTCTCCCACTTCCAGCCTTGACAGGCCGACGCAGGCGACCAGTTTCGTCCACCAGGTGTGCGGGGGATACCTGATGTCAAGAGGTTAGTTTTGAGTTATTTAGGCATTTCACCGTTTCTTTTGGCTAATACTATCATTTGACCAAGCAAAACTAAACAGCAAGCTAACAATTAGTTCTCATCCGTTCACAGTCAAATGTTCCAACTGCAAAGCGGTCTCGGACACATACGACCCCTACCTAGACGTGTCCCTGGAGGTCAAGGTCAGTGTCCAGCCCCTGGAACATCAAGTTTGGTATAGAGGAGTGTGTCAGCATGTGAGAATTTCTCCTGTGTGTGTGTGTCCCCCCTGCAGACTGCTCCCAGCATCACCAAGGCTCTGGAACAGTTCGTTACACCGGAGCAACTGGATGGAGAGAATGCCTATAAATGCACTAAGTGAGTTTGTTCAAGCCTCACTTTTTTAAGATGTTTGTCCCGAGTCTCTTAGTGGTAAACGGTTACCCTCAACCCACTGTTTCACTGAGCCCAGAGTGTGTGTGTGTGTGTGTGACGAAGTGAGATGTTCACTCCACTTGACCCTCTAGTGTTTACCTGTGTCATGGCTGGAGGTAAAAGGGGAGAGCCGCTCAGCCATTTCCTTGTTTGACACCCTTCCCTGGTGATGTCACTAATGACGGGGTGTACTATGTGGTGCAGGGGTGGTAATGGGATGAGGTTTGTAATTCCCATGTGATTGAGATTATAGTTTGCATTTATGAACATTTGTTGCTGTCTGTCACAGTCTGTCAAGGGTTTATGGTGTTGCCAATGTTGTTTTGTATGATGTTTCATGTTTTGTAGTGTTCCAGCTAAGTGGAATGGGCCGGCCCAATTGGCCTTTATAGAAGGCAGGTGTGTGCCTCTGGGGGGGGCTGGTATTGATGATATGGTATTGTGGGAGCACTGAAAATAAAAGCATATTTTGGAGATTACTTGGACCTGAGACTCTTCCTAAGCCACTTTGTAGCCGCCCATCGTCACACTACCTCACAAATGGTGGCAGCGGTGGGATTCAGTTATTGGAAGGAAGATGGGTCCAAAACGAGCTCCTAAGCCCCAAGTAAGTGAAGAGAGTGACATGGCAGAGGAAGAAGTTGAAGAGTCTATTCCTAACCTGGCTGACATAGCAAACCTACTCCGGGGCTTGATGAAGAAGCAAAATGAGCATGATGCTAAATGGGAGCAGGACAAGTTGCAGCAGGAGAACCGGTGGCAGTTCATGGAGCGCCGGGTGGACCAGCTCCAACAGGAGGTGAAAGCAGATTACCCGGACTATCAGCCTGTGATGGAAGGTGCAGTTGCAGCTCCTGTGGAGGGCCATGTGTCGCCAGCTCTTAGCGTCAGTATGGTGAGATTTCCCAACTGGAAAGGTCCTAAAATGCAGCCATTCCGAGATGATGAAGACATTGAGCATTATTTGACAACTTTCGAGAGGATAGCCACAGCTTGCCAGTGGCCACATGAAGAGTGGGCTTTGCATTTGGCCCCACTTTTGAATGGCAGGGCTCGAGCTGCATATGTGGCTATGGACATAAATGAAACAATGGATTATGACAAAGTGAAAAAAGCTGTGCTTGAGAAGTTTGAAATAAGCGCAGAGACCTACAGGATGCGGTTCCGGTCCACAGTCGTGAAGGAGGATGAGACGCCGAAGGAGCTGCAGTCTCGGCTGAATGATCTGTACGACAAGTGGATTACTCCGAGGGACAAGACAAAGGAGCAGATCAGGGAAGTAATTGTGTTGGAGCAGTTTTTAAGAGTACTGAACCCAGACCTGCGCACATGGATCAAAGAACGCAACCCTGCAACCTCAAGAGAAGCCGCAGAGTTGGCAGAGGCTTTCCTTTCGGCACGGCGCTCTTTTAGAAGCACCAACTCGGCGAGACCCAGTGCAACTCCTCCGCTAGTGAGTAAGCCTGTGGGTGGGAGCGGGTACAGAGATAAAACCCCTAGACTTCCTTTCATGAACAATACTGGCCCTAGGTTCACGGACTTTAAGAACAAGGGACCTGTAAGATGTCACTACTGTGGTCAGACTGGTCATGTTAGAGCAGAATGTCCTGAGCGTCGAGTCAGCAAGACGTATATGTGTGTAAGCCCTCAACCTCAGTGTGTGTTAGAGGGAGTGTCTCCACCAATTGTTGCTGAAGAAAGAACTGTCTGTGTTGTTATTGATGACAAACCACATGTTGCTCTCTTAGACTCAGGGAGTAGCCGCACCCTCATTAGAGAAGACTGTCTTCCCAGAGATGTCACTTTTAGTGGTAAAGTTAAAGTTTGGTGTGTTCATGGGGACAACGTGGACTATCCTGTTGCTAATGTTAACATTGAAGTGGAGGGTCAGCAATATTTACTCTCTGTGGGTGTGATGTCCAAACTTCCCTATCAAGTGATATTGGGGTGGGACTTCCCTGTGCTACGAGAGCTGATCGCAAAAGGCAATGACAAAGACAATGTTGCTCCTGTTGAGAGTATGGCAGTCATCACCAGATCGTCCAGTCACAAGCAGAGGACACGGTCTGAGGCAGATGAATGTGAATGGGACGCACCATTTTCAAACTATGATGTACCAGGAAGGGGGTGCTCTAAAAAGGGTCAGAAGAAAACTAAAAGCCAGAAGAGACAAGACAAAATAAAAGGCACAAAAATGGTGGAGTCAGTTTCAGCCCCAATCTCCGAAGAGCTAACTGTTATCCCTGGTGATCTAGCTAAACTGCAGAGTGAGGACCACACGCTGGCTCCATTGTTTGCCAAATGTGTCCCTAGTGATACCGAGGTCACAGACAGAGTAAGAGAAATGTTTTTTGTTAAAGATGAACAACTGTACAGACGGAGCAAAATTGGAGATCAGGTTGTTGTTCCAATGGGTTTGAGACCTACAGTGTTGCATCTAGCTCATTCTGTACCCTGGGCAGGACATTTTAAGAAAATTTCTAGAATGGTGCCCCGTTTTTACTGGCCACAGCATTTTTCTGACACAGTCCAGTATTGTAAAGCCTGTCCACAGGGCCAACTAACTGCTCCTAGTAAGAGGTCTGATCGAGCACCTCTCATTCCAATGCCAGTCATAGACGTCCCTTTTTCGCGCATTGCAATGGACATTGTAGGGCCTCTTGAGAAGAGCAGCGCCGGCCACAAATATATCTTAGTGCTTTGTGACTATGCCACTAAATATCCTGAGGCTTTTCCCCTCCGAAAAATCAAGGCCCGACAGGTTGCTAACTGCCTCATACAAATGTTTTCCAGAGTGGGCATTCCCAGAGAAATCTTAACTGACCAGGGGACAAACTTTACTTCGACACTGCTCAGGGAGGTGTACAAACTGTTGGGGATTAAAGGGATTAGAACTAGTCCATATCACCCACAAACTGATGGACTTGTAGAGCGCTTTAATAAGACACTCAAGTCCATGTTAAGAAAATTTGTGGAGGACTCTGGAGCGGACTGGGATCAATGGCTCCCCTTTGTGTTATTTGCCTATAGGGAGGTGTCACAAGCCTCTACAGGTTTTTCCCCCTTTCAGCTACTCTATGGTCATGCGGTGCGTGGTCCTCTGGATGTGCTAAAAGAAGCTTGGGAGGCCCCCGAACCAGGAAAAATATGCGGTGTGTTATCGTATGTCCTAAAGATGCGAGACAAATTAGAACAGTTTCAACAACTGGCAAATACTCACCTAATCCAGGTTCAGCAAAAACAAAAGTTGAACTACGACAAGGCAGTGCGCAGACGTGACTTCCAGGAGGGTCAAAAGGTTTTACTTCTGCTGCCCACCTCTGAGAGTGGACTTTTTGCTAAGTGGCAGGGTCCGTTTGAAATTACAAGGAAAGTGGGCCCTGTAACTTATGAGCTCTATCTGCCAGACAGGCGTAAGACGCATCAGATCTTTCACATCAACCTGTTGAAGGAATGGAACGACAGAGCTTCTTCAGTACAGTTATGGGCTAGGACTGTGGCTGAAGAAGAGGAATGCGAAGAGTTGTTTTTCCCCTCATCAAAGGAGGAGCAGGCACTCCCAGATCTCTGTCATCTCTCTTTAGATCAGCAGGAGGAGCTACGCCACATCATGGATCCGGCTCTGTTCAGCACTAAATCAGGCTACACAGATCTCATCAATCATGACATCCGGCTCCGGGACCCCAGTCAGCTACCCATCAGAGACACTACATCCAGGATTCCAGCTAAGCTGATGCCTGCTGTGAAGCAGGAGGTGGAGGACATGCGGGCCATGGGAGTCATCGAACCATCAAAGAGTGAGTGGTGCAGTCCTGTTGTTTTAGTACCAAAGAAAGATGACCCAAGACAGAGATTTTGTGTGAATTTCTCAAAGTTGAATGCAGTGTCAGCCTTTGATGCTTATCCAATGCCTAGAGTTGATGAGTTGATAGATCGGTTGGGCAACGCTAAATTTCTCACTACTCTGGACTTGTGCAAAGGCTATTGGCAAGTGCCACTATCTGAGACTTGTAAAGACTTAACAGCCTTCAGGGTCCCCAGTGGGCTATATCGTTTCAGAACCATGCCTTTTGGACTCCATGGAGCACCAGCAACATTTCAGAGGCTGGTAGATGAGGTTCTGAGAGGCTGGGACAGCTACACAGCAGCCTACATTGATGACATTGTGGTGTTTAGTGAAAGCTGGGAAGAACACATTAAACACTTGAGAGATGTTTTTCGCAGGATTGAAAGAGCTGGACTGGTGATGAATGCCCGCAAGTGCCAAATTGCAAAGACTGAGGTGGAGTATTTGGGGTACATCATCGGGGGTGGTGTAATACGCCCTCAGGTGAATAAAGTGGAAGCTCTCCTTGCCTACCCAACTCCAACTACCAAACGTAGAGTTAAATCCTTTATGGGATTAGCGGGCTGGTATCGTCGCTTTATCTCCAACTTTTCAACCAGATCTGCCATCCTCAGTGATTTGACCCGGAAATCGAGTCCTAACAAAGTTAAATGGACTCCTGAATGTGAGGCTGCATTTAAGGACCTCAGAGACTGCTTGTGCAATGAGCCTGTATTGCAATGTCCGGATTTTTCGCGCCCTTTTGTTGTCCAGACAGATGCATCTGGCGTAGGTCTCGGTGCTGTATTGCTGCAGGGTGAAGGAGAAAACCAACGACCAGTGCAGTACATAAGTCGTAAGCTCTTTCCCAGGGAAACAAGGTATTCTACGGTTGAGAAGGAGGCCTTAGCAGTAAAATGGGCGTTGGACACATTAAAATATTATCTGATGGGAGATACATTTGTACTGGAAACAGACCGCCGTGCTTTACAGTGGATGAACAGGATGAGGGACAGTAATGCAAGAATAACAAGATGGTATTTGTCTTTACAGCCTTTTTGTTTCAGGATCCGGTACAGGCCTGGGAATAAAAATGTGGTAGCGGATTTCCTGTCCCGCTCCTATGAGGAGTAACTTTGTAAGGGGGGGGGGAATGTGACGAAGTGAGATGTTCACTCCACTTGTCCCTCTAGTGTTTACCTGTGTCATGGCTGGAGGTAAAAGGGGAGGGCTGCTCAGCCATTTCCTTGTTTGACACCCTTCCCTGGTGATGTCACTAATGACGGGGTGTACTATGTGGTGCAGGGGTGGTAATGGGATGAGGTTTGTAATTCCCATGTGATTGAGATTATAGTTTGCATTTATGAACATTTGTTGCTGTCTGTCACAGTCTGTCAAGGGTTTATGGTGTTGCCAATGTTGTTTTGTATGATGTTTCATGTTTTGTAGTGTTCCAGCTAAGTGGAATGGGCCGGCCCAATTGGCCTTTATAGAAGGCAGGTGTGTGCCTCTGGGGGGTGGCTGGTATTGATGATATGGTATTGTGGGAGCACTGAAAATAAAAGCATATTTTGGAGATTACTTGGACCTGAGACTCTTCCTAAGCCACTTTGTAGCCGCCCATCGTCACACTACCTCACAGTGTGTGTCTGGCGGCCTCGCAGGTGCAATAAGATGGTTTCCGCCTCCAAGAGGTTCACCATCCACCGGAGCTCCAACATCCTCACCATCTCACTGAAGCGCTTCTGCATCTTCACTGGGGACAAGATCACTAAGGTAACTGACTAATCACTCCTGCTCTTTGCCCAGCAGTGTGTGTGTGTGTCATGCTCAGGTGTGCGTGCGTGTCTGTTTCATGCGGTAACATCCCCCCCCCAACAGGCCGTGCAGTACCCAGAGCACCTGGACCTGCGCCCCTTCATGTCCCAGAGTCATGGGGAGCCCGAGCATTATGCCCTCTACGCCGTCCTGGTCCACTCAGGCTTAAGCTGTGATGCCGGCCACTATTTTTGCTACGTAAAGGTGACGCACACACACGCTCTCAGAACTGAACTGACATAGCAGTATTTATGTCAGAGGTGTGTAACACAGCTCTTTCTGTCCCTCTCTCAGGCCAGTAACGGTCTGTGGCATAAAATGAACGACACCAAGGTGGTCGTCTGTGAAATCCGCAGAGTGCTGAGCCAGCAAGCATATGTTCTGTTCTACACCAGGTATGTGTCACTGCTCTGCTGGTCAGAGGTCTGCTTGGTGGCAGCGTGAACCTGTGTTCCTGTGTCCTGACCACATGGCGTCTTCCTCAGGTCCCCCGAGCTGATGAACAGAGAAGGAGACGGCCAGCGCCTCATCAACATCCCGCAACACACTCAAGCCTCCACTGGCTTCATCGGGCCACAGCTGCCCCAAGAGGATGGGGACCGAGACCGGGGCCCAGACCAGGACCGGGGCTAAGACCTGGACTGGGACAGGGGCCGAGGCCGAGACCAAGACCGGGCCTGAGACCTGGACCGGAGCCAAGACCAGGACTGGGGCCGAGACAGACACCAGGACCGGCTCCAGGGCCGAGACCGGGGCCGAGACAGAGCCTGCTACCGGGCGGAACACAGGTCAATGAGGGAACGGTCCACAGCCAGAACCAACACTACCAGAACAGGCATGCTGAGCAGCAGAGTGAACAACCTACCACCCCTAGGACAGGGATCAACCAATCTAACCACCCAATATACGCGAAAAGAATAACCAATTATAGAGTTGAACCTTCCGTACTAACTGGCATCGCAATTTTTAACACACACACACACAGACACAGGTACAAGCACATATCAATATAATGTCCATAATTTTGTATTTGCATCACAGTCCTTTTAAGGGGATAATAATCAGACCAGCTGATTCGTGCATTTGAGGCGTCTTCAATGATTGGCTATAGCCAGCAAAGGTCATGTTCTCATAGCAGAGATCTGAGAACTCTGTACAGCATTGCTTCACATCTGACTAGACCTTACATGCACTGACGGGGAGGAGATGGGATGGGGGGGTTAAAAGATCATGGACAAATCCTCTGTTACACACTGCCCCACCAAGACGTGTGCCTGATTGGACCAGGATGATCTGGATGAGGTGCATCCTGGATGCTGTTGCATTTGACCACTAGAGGGCAGTGCTCTGCTAATAATGGGTGCACAGCCTGATATCAACAAGTGTCAAGTCTCATACTTCATCCTTGCCTGTGGGTGGACTGCAACCTAAAATCAGACGCACCTCTTGGTCCTTCTGTTCCTGGGCCATGGTTGATGATGATGATGAAGATGCCCCAGTCTGGATAGGTGTCACATGTTTCTGTCATGCTGCCCATGTTTACTGCACATCTGGTCACCCCCATGAGCGATCAGCAAGGCTGGGCAGGGATGGGGCGGGTGTGTGTGTGTTTTCTCTATCCTGTCTTTATCCACTGGAAGCTCACTGAAGCTCCAGGGAGGACATATCACCACGGCCCACAGAGAAAGAGAGGCTTTCTGACATGCGTGAGTTTGCCACTCTTCTCCTCAGGCGTGAGCACCGATATCCTGGTGCCCTCGACAACCAGGCCGTTAGCAATTACAGTAGATTCGAGATAGTTAGTCTAGCGCTTAAGATGTATTGGTCACAAAATGGTCACATTAATTAATTACCGGTAATGAAGGATATTAAGGATATGGTAAAATCAATTTATTGTTTGAGGAAAGCTAAGAATTTAAAAACATGCTTGTGTGCTATATATCTTGATCAACCTTCCTAATGTTCTTTGACACAGGTGCGTGTGGAGGAGAATGGCGAAAGGGCGGAGTTATCTCCTTCCTGGTTTGAAAGTTCCATGGAGGTAAGAGCTTCATCCAATGGGATGGAAGCGGATTCCTCTTTAGCCAATAGGTTATTCTTGCGCAAATGACAAGCCTGTTGGTAGGGTGGGCAAATTGGGGGCTGGGTTGGGGGCGTGTACTGGTATTCTTTACTGCCGTCCAGCTGTGAAGCAAAATAAAGAAATTGTTGGTACTTTTTCAAACAGGAGTAGTGGATTATTGTCAATGATGCATTGTTTGTAAAAAGTCAAGCAGAATTGAAACAACATGTTTCAGTAAGGGGTGCAGGACCTGGAGTGGATAGGTTCTGTCAGAGTCAAACGCACTCAGATCCCCACAGGCCAGGAAAGGAACGATGATCCGATTGGGGCCCTCTAGCTGGTTGAAATCAACATCTGAGATGCACAGACAATGATTAGGTCTCAGAATACGGCACAGTGTCGCATACAAGACACAACATGTAAACAAGGACAAACACACCTGCCCCACACACACCCTTTCTGGAGAAACCTTTTGAAAACACACCACCCTAACTGTCCCTGTAGTTTCATGACATTTCACTATGTTCTTCAAGTTCAAAATGTATAAGTTTCTACTGAGCGGTTTGGGGAAAACACTGTAAGCGTTTCCTAACATAAAAAAATGCCAGCACTTTGAATCAGGATCAAATAATTGAGTGTTTTTACCGTACGAGTGGTCCAGCAGAGGGTTAGACATGTTGGGGATGTAGCCATCAGGAGGACGGTAATTCTGACAAACCACAAACGCTTCTGCAAGACAGAGAGACGGTCGGTCACAGATGACCTCATTTCCGGACGTTAACAAGCTGCTTGTTAAGAGTAAAATCTGCCAATGACTTAAAATCTGCCAATGACTTTCTGGCTCCCAGCCTTGACGATGGTTTCATTGAATCTGATGGAGGTTTATTTTTTATTAAAAAAACACCCTTGATGTGAGGTCCAGCTCACCTATACTGGAGTTTCTGCTGCTGCGAGGCTTGGCACAAGTCACACCACTGAAGAAGATCTTCAGCTGGGAGTACAACAAGGTCACATCTTTACCCCGGAATATCTGCACCGCAACCAGAGAGAAACAAGATTTATAAGGACCTGTTAGCGCTTTAAAAACATTCACAACAAACCAAACTGCCGTTAACAATCCCTACCTTGGCCACAAAAGTCCCTCCAGGTTTCAGAACGTGTGTGGTAATGTTTAGAGCCTTAGCACAAACAGAGGAAGGGGGAAAAGTCATGAGGAATGGGTCGGAGACTAACAATGAATGAACATGCAATGTTTTTTCTTCCATGTACTCACTGCCAATAAGAGCTGAGCTTGAATATACTCATCCACGTCATGAAGACCGGTCACTGTTAGCGACAGAACAGGACAGAAACCAGGAAGAGGAACATCAATGTTTGCGTTAATGAAATGTAAACTTTCACTATCAAAACAAACTAGCTGAGATCTGTTTACCGTCTGGGGCCCCATCGCACACAACCAGGTCAGCAGGCTGGCCCTCAAAATGGCGAATGATCTCCTGGGCGGTAGATATCTAAAACCAACCAAGACAAATATGCTCCACTACCATAGCAGAAATGGTGTCACAATCTCTCATGGTTGCATTCCAACGTGCAGAAGACCCCCTTTCCTCTGTCCTTGATGACATGCACTGTATTCTCTGAAGGGTTCAAGGTTCAGAGGTCACCGTGTACCTTGGTAATGTCTCCCTGAATCTGGGTGACCCCTGGGAGCGGGGCCATGGCCTGGAGGTCAACAGCCACAATCTTCACTTCATCACTTCTCACTTCCTCACTCCCTTCCTCTTTTCCTCTGTCAAATCACCACATCAAAATCACATCCTCGTCAGAATCAGAATTTGTTTTATTCGCCATGCAAGTTACAACAAACACAGACTTTAATGTGGCAGGAGAGAGCAAACATGGAACATATATATTTCCGATGTAAACCAGGGTTAGTCAAGCCGAGTTAGAGGATGAACCGAACCTGAGTTTGCGGCTGAGGACTTGGCTCCAACTGCCTGGCGCTGCGCACAGATCCACTGCCCTCCTTACACCTGGGAGAATACAGACCGCGGATAGACATCTAGAGACGATCGAAACTCCTAAGCATGTTTAGCTTTAACTTATCGCTCATCAGAATTGAGAGGGAAGACCGGGCAGAGCTGATCTTGCCTTTGAACAGTCCGAACTCCTCGTCGAGTTGCAGCAGTTTGAAAGCGCTCCTCGCCCTCCAGCCCTCTTCCTTGGCCAGGCGGTAGTAGATATCACGCTTGTCTTTCGAGGAGCGGCCCATGTTTACCAAACGACACCACCGACCTAGAATCTGACCCAAGTTAATCAAGACAAAATACAGATTGCGGTGTATGCAACGTTAGTTAGCTCGTCAACACGTTTCACATTGTGAGTCAAGGGACTGGGAGCCTAATGCTTGCATCAGTAAGGACTTCCACTTGCAACGTTACGTGGCCGCACGTCGGTCAAGGTATCTAGGCTAGCTAACTTCCTTTTGAACGAATCTTGCGGAAAGTGCTCCTAGTCTAATGATCGACATTTTCAAATATTCCAATAATAAAATAAAATGTTTAACAGCTCTACGTGTGTATTCGCTTTCTACGTCTGATTGTCTACTTACACGTTGTCTCCCTGGCTTGGATGTATTAAATAACTGGCTACCGGGTCGCCTCTCAGCAGACACGCCGATTTGTCCCAGTGGCAACTCGTGGTATTGCAACAGAAAATCTAATTTGTAAATTGTATTTATTTATTTTTTAAGGGACAGTGCGTATTAATCCACATTTACATGTAAATATGCCAGAATTAGCCACAAGGCTATTTTTCATGTATAGTCCCTGGACAGATGTTAAAATGTCACCCTAAACATAGTAAAACATAGTAAAAGTACAAAGTTAAAATGCATCACTGGTGCTGTCTTGGTGTCTAAGGCTGCGTCAATAGCCCTTTTTTTGTCTTTTTAATTGCTGCATTAGCCCACACTGACCGGTGGGGACCTCATTCTTAATACTGCTATAACTGTTAGCTGTTCCTTCTTAATATTGCTATAACTGTTAGCTGTTCCTTGCACTCTCTAACATATCCTCTCCTCTGTCTCACTGTCCTCCCCTCCATACCTCCCATTGGTATGGGGGGACTGAGCTCTCAGCACATGCGTGGTCATGGGCCAATGTTGGACCTGGTGCCAGTGGACATCGATCTGAGATGGTCTTCCAACCCTGGATCTGGTCACCAGTCGGACGTCATTCCCCCTGATGGACAAGGAGAGTTCCCGGTCCCTTTCCTCATCCACCTGCGTGTGATGCTGCGCCAATCACATGCCCAAGCCCAGTGGCTGCCTAAACTGACTTTGTGCTACCTCAGAATCAAGTTGAGCATTGAGTATTGATGTTTCAACAACTTATTAACTCTCTCGAGATATGACTGTTTAGCATGTGTTCTGCTCCTCACTTTCCCCAACCTTCCCTGGAGGAGGGGATCCCGCACCGAATTGCTCCTTCCAAGGTTTCTTTTCTTTTCTCCCTAGTGAGTTTTTCTGGGAGTTTTTCCTTGTCTTCCTTGAGGGTTTAGGTTGGTTGAGGGGCAGTTCCATGGGCATATGTGAAGCCCTCTGTTACATTGCTTGTAAAAAGGGCTATACAAATAAATGTTGATTTGATCACTCCCATGGGGCCCAGAAAGCATTTTTCCCATAGGCCGTAATAGTAAAAGAGAAGCCTGTAAAAAGGTTCTCAGGACACCTGATCGGCGTGTCTGCTGAGAGGCACATATACATTGTTCAGAATCAGAATCAGGTTTAATCGCTATGCAAGATTAACAAACATAGAATTCACTGTGACAGAGAAGAGCAATATAAATTATACTTATATAGGAGTAAAAAATAAACATCTACAAAGTGGAAAGTGGGCACTAGATGTGGGGGGGGGGGGGGGGGATAAATGTCTATTATGCTGTTTATGTCTATGCTGGGGCAGACCCGGGGCCTGGTATTCATAGACATAAAGAACACTCTTTAAATAAAGAATAAAGAATAAATAAAGAACACTCTCTAAGGGAATTCTATGTTTGTTTATCTTGCATAGCGAATAAACCCCCATTCTGATTCTGATTCTGATTTATGTCTATGCTGGTATTTACCTGTACCGCAAAAGGAAATAGCTAATAGTCATTTCGACGTGGCGAAATTGGAGAGTACCGCGTTCCGATTGGCGGCTTGGCTGTGACGCATTTGGACAGAGTGTGATGGGATTCACGGATACCGATTGGACGCGGACGACCTAACCGAGGAGGGCGATTGGTCGCTACAAGTAAGAGTTTGTGAAGTTAGGCATGGAAACGTTAATGGTTTATAATGATCAAATAAGTAGCAATCGTTCACTGGGGCTGAAATCTTTATTATAAATCATTTACATATACAAAGTAACAAATGAATCATTGTTTCAGAACACAACGGTCATAACCGCTCCTAATGAGCCAAGAAAGAGGAAAGGGACGCTAAATTTTCAAAGCATTCAGGAGGTAGGTCAGAGAGCATTCATCACCCCTCAACTCCCAACACACGCACTATGCACTCATGCACTCAATCATCAGCTTTCAAGTATAAATACACAACGGAGGCAGCAGTAGTTATCCACAGTGCTCAGCTTTCAATCACAAGGGGGGAGAACAAGACAATGGGCTGTATGGTAACAATATAACACAAACATATACGAAAAGAGACTGAAAGAACAGGCAAAATGAAATAAGAAAAGACGAAAGACTAAGACTTCACGGGAGCAGAAGCGATAAATTAGTCACTTCCATCTCCTTCTCTTCACCTGTACTGTGACCTCAGTTCCTCAACATACAAGTGCTGGACTGGTAGAGAAAACTCTTCTTCTGCTCTATACTTGCTACGAATCAAACGATTCCAATCTCATCTGAGGGAGCCAATCAGATCAGCAGACATGACCCCCACATCTCACACAGCATTGATCCCCCCTTCCAAAGGCTTTTGACTAGCTTACTGTTCAGCAGAGGCTTGGCGCGCTGAACACACACACACCAAGACAGGTGTGAGCGTGTGCGCACACACACGCACACACACACACTAGAGTCTCCATGGTCACTGTGATAGATGCATCTTAAAAACTTGCCCTCTCATCCAACACTCGTGTGGCCAAAGTACAGGTCACTGAACAGGATTGGGAGTCTGTCCCTTCCTCCGTAACCTTTCACAATGGGAACTGTTCATAAAGAAATGCACTTAAACCACTTATAAATCAGAGTATCTATTCATAAAGATAAGTCTGATGTTTGTAAAATCCGATTGAAACTGTTGTAGCGGAATCAACAGATAAAAACAGGAGGGGCTTTATTTTGCATCCAGAGAAAAATGGACGTAGAAAAACAAGTTAGAAAATAGCATGCAGATCATTAGAAAGAAACCAGGACAAGTCGTTTCTTCGACAAGGGTCCACTGACAAGGGTCCACTGAGTCTGTTCATCCTCCTTCCAGCACCTCTAGACGAGGCTGATTAGGGGTTGTGAGGGGGCCAACGCAAGCATAGGTAGTCTCAGTGTGTGTGTATGTGCGCGCACGCGTGGGAATAAGTGTAAATTGTGTGTGTCAGAGCTGAGCTGGGCTGTGTGTGTGATGTGTGTGAGAGCCGAGCCGTGTGTGTGTGTGTGTGAGAGCTGAGCGTGTGTCTGAGAGCTGTGTGTGTGAGAGCTGTGTGTGTGTGTGTGTGTGATTCGTGTATCACGCCCGGGTAAGCAGCTCCTGAGCCCAGGTCTTCAGGGCTGACGTCGTGTCCTGGAGCAGGTGCCAGGTGGAGTTGGTGAAGGACACTGCATGGCCCTGCAGACACGATACAGACACCTCTCCACTGCAACACACACACACACACACACACACACACACATTTAGGTTTTCAGGTTCCATTGCAGCGGGAAAACGTAAGCACGCTAGCAGTCTTAACATTTTGAATTTACTAACTTGCAAGAATCCTGTAGGCTGGTCCAGGCTTGTTGTAGTAAGCTTGATGTGTATGCCAGGGCGGGCAGCAGGTAGTTCTGATGGAGCAACAGCAGCAGCTGCTTCAAGTACTCCAGCACCTGGAACACGCTATCTGGAGTGTTGGCGCTGACCTGGAGTAGTAAATACACACACCCTCACAATGAAAAAACGCAACCACAAGATGCTTTTTCTCACCATGAACATGACTCACACTACATTTAGTGTCGTGTATGTGTATGTGTGTGTGTGTCTTTTACCCATTCTATGAGCAGAGGTGTGTTTTCCCTGAGCCAAGTGATGAGCTGGAAGATGTGGTCACTGACGAAGACTGCGGCAGCCTTCGTCTTGTCCCATCCCTGCTCCAGCACTGGTCCAAGAACACGCACACACTCCGTGTAATAGTAAGGGGTGTTGGTCTCAAGAGAGCTGCACAGAGAAAGACGCACCATGACCATCATCATCATCCTGATATTCATCCTCATCATCATCCTGATCATCATCATCATCCTGATCATCATCCTGATCATCATCATCATCATCATCATCCTGTTCATCATCCTCCTCATCATCATCATCACCATCATCCTGATCATCATCCTCATCCTCATCATCCTTATCATCATCCTGATCATCATCACCCTGCATCTTTAGAATACAACTGACAGCTTAAGCATGGTGGTAGTATTTCAGGGTTAGGGTTAAAGGTGAAATGTCAGATTAAGAGGTCAAGGTCAACCCACCTGAGGCCCTGCTGAGTGTACAGGGTTACTTTGTTCCAAGCCTGCTGAGACACAGCCATCACCCCTGAGCTGTGCAGATACCTGGCTGTGGTGGAGTCTGAAACACAGCATCACCATGCCTTGGTACACAGCTAACGCATAGAACTGCTGAACAAGCAGAATGGAGGGATCTGCTTGTGTGTGTGTGTGTGTGTGTGTCTGACCTGAGAATGTGCCATTTATTCGGACATCGTGAGAGATAAAACCAGCAGCAAACACCAGCAGAACCAGAAGCAGCCTGGACCAGGGGAAGCCACGGCCACGCATCTTCAGCTGCAGGCTCTGAGGAACAAACCAGGACAGGGGCACAGACTTAGACTGGGGGGGAACCCACTCACATTTATTCATTTAGCAGACGCTACATTGTGGGAAACCGAATAAGTGCCGATGGGAAGAACCATAGGAGCATGCAGTTAAACGAGTTACAATTAAACAACATGAGAGCGAGAGAGAGAGTTTGAGCCTCACATGACACAGGGTGTTGCACTCTGTGAGGTCCTGGGAGTCTGCTACTTCTATCATCTCCTCGTTGGTCACTCTGAATGACTGGACGGTTTCTTCTAGATTCTTCCGCAACTGAAAAAAACAAACAAAACAAGCACAAGAACTTGGTTACGGTCAATTCTGGGGGGCTGGAATCCATGAGACGTCACAACATCAACCGAACGTTCCGGGTCGACGATTACAGATGGCTTCCTACCTTCTGTGGTAGAGAGTTCCATGACTTCAATAAATGTTTCAACAGGAGGCTGAAAGGAAAGATGATGTGTGGTGAGGATTATAAGAGGTGGATTGACAATAAGAATCGGTTAAACCAGGACGGGGGAGGGTGTGTTGTGACAGTTACCTGGACTGTGGTAGGTGTTTCGTGTACAGCTGCCTCCATACTCCCAGACTCTGAACATCCACATTCAAACACTCCGTCATGCTGCTTAGCAACTGCAAGGACGCATTGAGGAAGGGACACAGACGCACGAGTCAGTCCAGAGGAACGGCATCTCTCCAAGGCACGGTATCTACCCCACCCCCAACCCCCCCAGTGAGAGTGTGAGCCTCACCTCTCTCTTCATGTCATTGGGGCAGTTAGGCGTGGCTCTGGACAGGAAGGAGGGCAGGTAGGTGTGCAAGGTGCTCTCAGGTTTGATGCCGAACGCCAGGACCTTCAGACGAGGGTACAGTCTTCTGAGCTGGTCCTGGAGGCTGTAGGCGACACGGCGAGGATGTGACTCACATGAGGGTCGCTCTCCCCGGTTGCCAGGCTACCCTCCAGGGGCGTGGCGCTTGTACTCACCTTGGCGACAGGGCGTTCTTGGGCATGTAGGCAAAGTCCAGCAGAGGAAACAGCTCTTTAGGCCCCATGATACCGAATCCTTTGGTCAGGTTTGTATGAAGCCTGGGGAGCACACACATGTTACACAAAAGCTATACACGCACACATACACGCACACGTTACACACACACACACAATACGCGCACGTTATACATGCACACGTTACACACGCACACATTACACGCAAGTTATACATGCACACGTTACACACGCACACGATACACGCAAGTATACATGCACACGTTACACACACACACACACACGATACACGCAAGTATAGATGCACACGTTACACACGCACACGATACACGCAAGTATACATGCACACATTACACACACACACACACACGATACACGCAAGTATAGATGCACACGTTACACACACAAATTACTCACATACACACAAAAGTTACAAACGCGTTACATACACACAATACATATGCACACAATACACACAAAAGTTACACGTTACACACATAAACATTACACATGTTACACACACACACATTACACAAACACTATCAGCTGAGAAGCTGCAGTGAGGTTCCCATGCTTTGGTGCCTTACAGCAGCAGTCTCTCCAGGTAGGCTATGGCGTAGGATGACAGGGCCTTCACCCCCAGCACAGGCAGCATGATCCCCAGCCACACTGCATCACACAAACAAAACACTAAGGTCACTGTACAGCCAGGAGAACCGGACCCTGTTCGAGCGATGGCTGAACCACTCTGACCACAACCAGCCGGCCATATCATGTAACACACAACAAGCGGTTAGCCCCTCCGATCCCACAACGCCGTGTTGCGCTGTGTGGAATCAGGTGGCTCAGCGGGTTAAGGAGTTGGCCTCATGATTGGAAGGTTGTGAGTTCGATTCCCGGCTGTGGCTACATGATGTTGTGTCCTTGGGCAAGGCACTTCACCCTACTTGCCTCGGGGGAAATGTCCCTGTACTTGCTGTAAGCCACTTTGGATGAAGGCGACTGCTAAATGAATAAATGTAAACGTTCACAACAAATGTTTTTGTTTACTCAGGCAAATCGCTAGTTGTTTCCCCCTGTCGACAACCATGTGCGAAATGACTACAATAACCAAATTACTACAAACTATAAAGTGTAGTATAGAAGAGGATTTCCACAGACAGCTAAAATAGTCTTAGCCCCCATTTCTACTATAAACTCAAAGACATCTCTACAGTGCACTACAGTTCGCGAACTGTAGTGGAGTATAACACGTAAATTCGAACGATCATTCCAGTATAAACAGTGTGTGTGTTCAGGTGTGTCTTATTAAACACACGTCTTGCTCCAGAGGTCTCTTAGACCCAGAACACAAGCTGTGCCAGGTGTGGGGAAAGCAGAGCGGAGGCAGGGTGGGGAGGGGGTGGTGGAGTCTGGATGTGGGGAGGGGGGGGGTCACCTCGCAGCCCGTGACTGAGGTCGTGGAATCCAGCCTGGCCCAAAGCCCACATGATGGTCAGACACTTCACTGGACGGTTCTGAACGGACCGCAGCAACTCCAGATACTGATGAGACAGAGAAGAAGAGAGGAAATATAAATATGAAGACAGATTTTTTTAAAGAGAGACAATGTGATAAACCAATAGGCAAATACTGAGGGTGTGGCAAGTTCCAACTGTGGAACATCATGAAGGATTCATGAGTGTGTCCGTGAATTTGAACTGTCCTCGAGAATGCAGGAGCGTCTGTGCGTCAGGCACCAAATGTGTTCTAGTCATATCAACAAAAGCATTTTCCCCATTTTCTATCTCATATTTTCCGGCAAACAAACGACCTCTCTTCACTCTCATGCCTCCAGAAAGACCTTGTAAAGGCCCCCTAACTTGCCCGGTTATGAATTCCTTCTCTCTCTTTTCAATCCGAGCTGATCAATAACGTAGCGTTCCTAAATCAACGCCGTGCTTCCAGTGACTGGACACGCTGCTCCCACATTCTTAGGCAGGGCCGTATCGCTTCCCATTCTGGAGAACTTTGTAACCGTCGCGACCGTCCCGCAGATAAAAATCGGCTCCCTGCGCGACGTCATCTTGCACAACTTCAGGTTCAGTTACGGAAAGGACAGCAGACTGCAGCAACAGCTCACACCCAGCACACCCAAGGTTATATTATCCCAGACGCTTGCACACTTGTGCACCCCCCGGCCCCCCCCCCCCCCCCCCCACCAGACTGAAACACACAGCAAACACACCCACGCACTCACTTCGACAAGGTTTTGCGTGGCTATTCTTGGCCTGTCCTGTAAGATGGCCTGAATGCAAACTCTGTAGCCGTGAAGAGAATCCCCTGCAAGCACAAACAAAGAGGTTGGAATGTCATGGAAACAATTCAAAACACTCAGGAACGCAGACATTTTCCTCGTGCCTGACATCCTGTCGAATACATTTCATATGAGTCGTTACTTGATGGATGTAGTGGGATGACCTGTAGGTACCTGAATGCTTGTCCAACTCTCTGAGCATAGTATAAACACAATGATCAAAGAATTCCGGCAGGGTGTCACTACATCGACCGATGAGGCCCTTAATCACAGATTTCAACTCTTTACCAGCAAGGCAGTATGGGTAATCTGGAAGTAAAGGAAAGTGAAAGATATATTATTTCCACTGCTAGAGTATCAATCATGACTGTGATTGAACCGTACTGACCATGAGCATAGCTGCTGAGCGTGGGCTCTGTGTCTGGAGCGTTCAGTTTGTGGTTGAGGTACCCGGCCAGGTCTTTAACCCACACGGACGGGTTCTCTGGGAACAGAGTCTGACTGCGATCCAACTGGTGCTTCAAGTCCGCAACATCTAACTAACATTGGGTAGAAGACACGGAGAGAGGAAGGGGGAGAAAGGAAGGGGAGAGAGGAATCACAAACGGAATGTCCATTCATCCAGATCGAGGAATGCTCATCATTTACTGTGTAACCGTTAACCGACAACACGATTGTTTACCGGTTCTAACTTAAGTTAAATCCAAAATGAGCATTCCTATTCCGTCACTCCGCATTTCATACCACAGACAAAGCTTTGACTGAAATAAACGTGTTAATGGCTGGTCTTTACAGTATGCAGCTAACATTTCAATGTACAGCATAGCTTATCGTTATTGGATTAAAACCGTAATGTTATAGTATAAATGTGTTAAAGTACATATTAAAGTACAAAGTCGAGACATAACGTTTTTACTTTGTATTTTAATCAAAATTTTTTGTAAAAAGTCTGACGAGCGTCGAGAGCTTGGTGGAGGATAAGGGGACCCCTGCTATTACTCACAGCTTTGAAGGCGTCCTCTACTGTTTTATGCTGGGTGGACGTGGGGGCCAGGGTGGGGGCCTTGGGCTTGCTGGACGCAGGCTTCTTGGGTTGGGGCTCGGCCGGTGGCGGCACCTGCTCCTTGTTTTGCTTCTTGTTCATCTTCTCAAAACCGTCAAATACGTTCGTCGACATCTGCAGGGGAGCTGTAACAGAGAGGTTGACTGGAAGTGAAAATCCTGTATTGCCGCCTACTGCTGGATTCGACTTGTCTCCTTGAGATGTTAACCAAAGGTTAGCCTTCAACTCCTTAAGATAGCCCTCCCTCTCCTTCCCTCCTCTCTCTCGGGTGTCCTCCGGCCCACTGTTGGCGTGGTCACTGGCTATCTCAGTTTGTCAGAGACAGCAGAAGTCTCTCCAAGGATCCAGGCTGCTACTGTGGAGTTAGAATGTGCTGTAGTGGATGTCGGTGGGGTGAGAATCCATCAATTGTTTATCAGTTACCCCACAAGGCTTTCTGCTCCTCACCTACATCTTCCTCTCTACCCCCTTTTCCTCGCTGCCCACTAGATGAGGCGTTGACAGGGGTTACCAGTTGCTCACTGGTCATTCTACCCGTTGCCCAATGAGCTAGCACTATATCAGATATCACCACATATATACATGGTGTCAGTTCTGTTTAAAGAAGTGTGTGAGAAGTAAATTATGATGAAGAGACAGGGCTGTACTTCACAAAACCAGATAGCAGGTAAACACCAAACAATACAAACACTGGTCTGGGATAGTTGCACTGTGACATGACAGGTTTGTGTAACCCAGGTCTGACCCCCTGTGCTTGAAGCAAGCCTGAAGTGCTAAAGACCATTACAGTATAAAGCTGAGTCAGGATGAGCGGGGGTAATGGCTGGACTACAGAAGAGTGGGGAGTGTGTGTCTATGTTTGTGTGTGTGTGTGTCTATGTGTGTGTGTGTGAGGGGAGAGGAGGACAGTAAGGGCTGTAATCTGAGAAGTGTTCACCAGACACGGCCTCTCGGCTGGGTGGGCTGGATTTTAACACCGGCAGCAGAAGAATGCTGAGCAGAACGGCTGACATAGAGAAGCATCAGAGAAAACTGCCACACGCGCACACACACGCGCGCACACACGGGGGCTTCTGCTGGTGGCGTCAAGGAGAGAAGCATGAAATGCAGAACAAAAGTAAATCTGTATTTGCTCTGTCCCATGATCCAAAAGACAGAAGTATTTCAAGGCTACAGCATGAGTTTTTGTTTTGTTTCTTTGTCTGCATCTCTTTTTTCTCCTCTTAATCAGTCTGAACTGGCACAGATACTGTGTTGTCACCCCTATTCTGTAAAGGGGACTTTGAACCTTTATCAGAAAGATAGTAGTAATACATAGAATGGTGCAAACAACGCAGATAACACGAATTAAAGGGCCCGTTAGTTTTTTTTCTTCTCCCACATGAAGAAGGAACAGGCTTTATAACAAATTGGGCGATTCTGCCAGATGTCTGATTAGAAGAGTTAAGTATTTAGGTTTTGCACTTAACCTTAGTTAAATTGATATACTTTCATACTTCTTAATAGCTATCACAATGTAACGTCTAAGGGGCATCGACTGACATGATTCGATACCCCATGCAAGGATGACGTTTAATTTGTTGACAGCTGCCATATGCCAGCCAGCTGTAGACTTCATAGCTTAATTTCAACTAAATCCCACCAACAACCTTACATGATGACAGTTGGAACGTGCTTTGATAAATATAAATATGTTTAGGCTGCTATCTGGCTAATATACAACCAAGATATAACCGCTGTCGGTCAACGATCCGTAACTACAGTAGTGTGGCTAGCCAGGCTAGCTTGGAGGCTAGCTTGAAGGTTAGCTTGAATGCTAGCTTGAAGGTTAGCTTGGAGGCTAGCCTGGATGCTAGCTTGGAGGCTAGCTTGAAGGCTAGCTAGAAGGTTAGCTTGAAGGCTAGCTAGAAGGTTAGCTTGCAGGCTAGCTAGAAGGTTAGCTTGCAGGCTAGCTTGAAGACTATCTTGAATGTTAGCTTGGAGGCTAGTTTGAAGGCTAGCTTGCTAACTGCTAACCTGCTGTGAGGCGATGTACAGCTACCGAGCTAGCAGCTAAGCTAACCAGCATCTAGCTAGCTAGGCAGCTAGCTCCTCTAGCCGACGTGTCATTAAACTTAATACTCAAACTGCAGTTTGCTCGGTTTTAACTCGCCGGACACTGGCCGGACACTGGCCGGGAAACTGTGGACTTACGAAGCGTGTAGAGGTTCGATTCCGTCAACGCTTTCCTTCCCCCACCGGATTTCTTGTCCGCCACCGGGTTTTTTCCTCCCGAGCTGTTCGGTTTCTTCCCTTTCTTTACCACTTCCCACTTTCCCACCGAACCGTTATTAGAAGCCATTTCAAGCGCCTTTCTTAAAAAATGTTGGATATCTTTAGCTCAGATGAACGTCTATCTTGGTTCATGCACCCGTGCTAAGTAATGGGCGTGCGGGTTGACGGGGAGAGGATTTCGTACCCGTGCCACGTCTCCTTGTCGATATGACGTCATACTGCCTTGGATGAACAGACCGTTAGTTTATTATCTTATAAAACGGCAAGAACGTGCCTACAATATAAACCAAACTTATGATATGCACAAGTCATTGCGATGAACGCATCTCTGTGGTAAGGAAATAGGTGAATAACCTATCATGACGACTTACAGGAGTGCAAATAAGGATGATGAGACTAGTTTCAAGCTGGTTATGAATGTGACATTTACGTTTGGTCATTAAGCAGACTTACAGCAAGTTTAGGGACATTCCCACCCGAGGCAAATAGGGTGAAGCGCCTTGTCTAAGGACACGTCATGTTGGCACAGCCAGAAATCGAACCGGCAACCTTCTGATTACTAGCCAGATTCCCTAACCGCACAGCCACCTGACTCCAAGTATGGGTTTGTATGAGATGATGTACTGCTCTGGTTAGGACTACTCATACACTGGATTGTGTGATCTCAAGTCAACAAATAAGTTGTCCTGGATATGCCAGCTAGATGCAGGAAAGTGGTCCAGTTTATTTCCTCTCATTATTTCTCCTCGCATGACTGAACAAGACAGGGCAGATGGAGAGAACTCCTCTGCGAGACATCCACAGACCTGTCCGGTTAGATCACTGACGCCAGGCCAAGATGGATGCAGAGCTATTTTGTTCAGGGTCGGACGAAATGAGTGGTTGGGATGTTGCTCACGAGCTTTGAGAAAAACACAAAGAAGTCAAATGACTTGTGGGAAAAAAAAATACTGACTCCTGCGGCTGTGATTGGGTTTGAACCCCACATTTTTATTTTGTTTCAGTAATAAAACTCCATATGATGCATGTTTATCACATGGCTGCCATGGCAACACGAGAGGTGAGATAGAAGTGTGTGACCACAAAGGGCTCGTACCTCCTCTTGTGGACCCCATTTTTGTTAAATCACCGAAATCCCACGAAACTGGGCTGTCAATTATAACCACATCTCCTGTTACTAGGCAACCACTGAGGCATTTTCACGCTGTGCAACATATCAAAACTCAATCATTTTAATTAAATACGGCAACTCGAAAATAAAAATAGCAGCTAGAAACGTTTCAGCTCAGTTAATAAATACATTTTCAATCATGACGTCTGGGACACTGGCAGCGAAGCTCCGCATTTTTTCTTTTGGCGTCCGTTATTGGACACATTGGACCGGCCACACAAGCTGCGAAAGGCCCCCATTGGCCTGCATTCGTTTTGCTAAATCGGCTGCAGGATAAAATACACCGTATTATTTGATTTACAATGAACATTTGTAAACTTTAAAAGTTTTTTTTCTTTTTTAAACGTAAAGAATCAATGCTTGGATGCTTTAGGGACGGCTGATGGAGAAAAAAAGAAGATTCCCTTTAATATAGCCTTTGCCATGTTTATGTACCATGTCAGCGTTACATGCGTCTGGTGTGAACATCCTCACGCCATTCGCTGCTGATCGTAACGCTGCACGGTGCTTCGCAGCCAAAGTGTCCCAGGCGCGAGCCCCTGTGTAGATTTGCAGTTTGCATGTGTTCCTTGTTGTAATTTCACAGCCTGACACCATGTTGGCCTTCATTTATGAATAAATATGTTTCACATTGACTCGTCTTCACAGCCAGTCTAGCCATTCAACAAATCATAAGAATCATTTAAAAAAATAGAATTGTGTCTTTCCATTTGGCCTTAGCCAGGTACTGCATGTTGGCATTCTGAATCTTCTGACTTGTTTTGTTTTGCTACAGTTAGTGCAAGGAACTCACCCAAATCCAAAACCCCCAAATTCTGCAGAGATTTAAACCATAAAGAGGCAAAAAAATAAATAAAAATCACGCCGTCTAGTAAACAGGCTGCTGAAACAGCCTTAAAAACAAACTCACTCCAGCAAACGACTTGATGAGCGCGAATGGGGTGGTGGGTGTGTCGGAATGGAGTGAACTCACTCGGATGCATCCTGAGCAAGGCGTGCCACGCCTCTGAGCGTGCACGTATGTTAGCGTATGATATGTATATTCACGTATGCGGGACAGGTTCCCAGAATGCACGCAGTGGAACGTGTCGCTGTGTCAGCAGGTATCTGAGTGGCTGGAGAAGATGGAGTGACATGCCTTGGCAGATAGGTGGTGCTCTTGGCTATGGGCTCCAAATGAGGCGAAGCCCTGTACTCAGTTACATTGACCTGACAGGGCTAACCCACAATCATGCAAACTAACATGCCTCTCAGATCTCCTCGACCGGCTAGCACTGTGACACGGTGAGTCACCCCCTCTTACATTAGGATGCAGTGTAGGGCTTACGTGGTCCACAAAGGTCTAGGGTTAGCATCCCACGCTAGCACAGCGCACCATAGTACAAACAGTCAGAATGTAGTGCGTAAGGACTACGGCATTTGGGGAAAGGGATGTACATTAAAAAAGAGCGGGAAGGGGGGGTGGGGGTGAGAACAGGGTGAGTCAGAGAGAGATGGAGGGGGATGTTCAGTACTCCTCCGGGTCTCCTTTCGGTGAGTCGACCACGTCCTCGTCCTCTGGTGGAGCGAAGCCGTCCTGGAGAACACAACACAGGTTTGCGTCACATTGCGTTACATTTTCGTCGTTCAGCAGATGCTCTTATCCAGAGCGACTTACAGCAAGTACAGGGTCGTTCACCCCACATGGCAAGTAGGGTGAAGTGCCCAAGGACACGTCATGTTGGCACGTCCCGGGAATTGAACCGGTAACCTTCTTAGTACCAGCCCGATTCCCTAACCGCTCAGCCACCCGACCACTCCTTCTTAGGCATGTATGTGTGTGTGCGTGTGTGTGTGCGCCTGTGTGTGTGTTTGTGTGTGAACAGTACCTCTTGGTTTGTCAGTACCTCTGTAGCGTAGAGGATGTCCATGATCTTGCTGAGCGTGCTGCTGTTTTCCCCCTCGTGCTCCTGGCAGATCAGCTCGATGTCCCGCAGTTTGCTGAAGTAGAAATCTCTCTCCTTCTCCAGGCCGTCCACGGTCAGCTTCAGGTCCAGCAGCTGCAGGGGAGGGCAGGAGCGGGGGGAAGGGTCACCGTGTGTGTTTGTAGAACCCCCAAGTGTGCATGGGTGTCTGCCTGAGAGGTTGGGTATGCCTGAGTGTGTGTATGCGTGAGTGTGTCTGTGTGAGTGTGTATGTCTGTGTAAGTGTGTGTGTGTATGTCGCTGTGTGAGTGTGTGTATGGCTGTGTAAGTGTGTCTGTGTGTGTATGTCGCTGTGGGAGTGTGTGTATGGCTGGGTAAGCATGAGTGTGTCTGTGTGAGTGTGTGTGTCTGTGTGTGAGTGTGTGTATGGCTGTATAAGTGTGTGTGTGTGTGTGTGGCTGTGTAAGTGTGTGTGTGTGAGTGTGTTTGTATGGCGCTGTGTGAGTGTGTGTATGGCTGTGTAAGTGTGTCTGTGTGTGTATGTTGCTGTGGGAGTGTGTGTATGGCTGTGTAAGCGTGTGTCTGTGTGAGTGTGTGTGCAAGGCTACCTGTTGGTTGAGTTCTAAGATTTCTGCGTCTCCTCCGTTACGGATGGGCATGGACCTCTTGATAGGGGCGGAGGTGATCTGCCGTGGGGGGGGGTGGACAGGCTTGGTTGCCGTGGGCGATGTCCTCTGGGGACCTGGACATTCAAAAACATGCAGTATGAGCGAGATGCTCTCGTTCCAGCTCACACTGTCAGCTAAACCTAACACACCCCTGTATCTCAGTCGGGAATTAATGATTAAAAAAAAGAACTTTCTGGAGGAGTTAACACACACATACTTTAGCTGGTGGGCAAAACACACACACTCCTCAGTTATGGGACAAAATCCACACACACAAATGCACACACACACTTTAATTGTTACCTGGGGGGCAGGAATGTCGTTTAGGTTTGTGGGAAATGAGTTCACCTGGGTTAGGGGTGGAGTGGCACACTGGAGTAAGAGCAATGCAACGGAAGGTGTGTTTGCCTGTGTGAGTGAGTGTGTTTGTGTGTGTATGTGTGCCTGTGTGTGTGAGTGTACCTGGGTTGGGGGACGGGGTTCCCTCCTGGCCTTGTCTTGTTAGTTGAGGGTCGTACTCTTTCCCATCATAGTTGGCATCAAAAAACTTTTTGAACCACTGAATAAACTCAAAGTTATCCTGAAACTTTCCCTTCACCAGTCTCTCCACTGGAATGATCTGAGAGGGAAAGACACACACAGACATACACACATACAGACATGCACAAACACGCACAGACGCACACAGACAGACACACACACGCACAGACCGAAAGGAAGGAGAAAGAGTTAGAAAGTGAAAAAGAAAGACAGAATACACACACAAAACCAAAATGTGTGTGTGTGTCTGTGTGTATGTGTATGTGTGTGTGCGCTGTCACCTTGTCAATAGTCATTCTCTTGAAGGAAGCCTGCAGAACTTTGAAGTTGTGGATGAACTCGTGTTCCAGACGAGCCTGAAACTTCACCTTCTTCAGTAGGATGCAGCCAGGAAACAGCATGTCCATGAACTGGCAATACGCAGCGCCTAAACACACCCGCACGCATACACACACACGCGCACACACACACACACACGCAAACGATATTGTAATACACAAGTCATGTATGGCACAACACAAAAGGTGTGTGTATGTGTGTGTGTGTGTGTGTGTATTACCTGAACAGAGCTGTTCTATCTTGGTGTAGGTGAGCTGGAGAGAGTCGTTCACCCAGGCCAGCATATCATGCCGACTCATGTTCTCTATGGTCATAGAGGTGGAATACACATTCACTGCCATCCTTCTGCCACACACACACACAAGACAAAATACACACTGTAAGTTCTCTTAAATCTGATACAGGGTAACCTATCAGAGGACTGGAGGCATGGTAAAAGAACATGGCGTGCTAAGCGTGAGGGACTGATTGACACGTCACCCTGCTCGCCATGTGAGGTTCATGATAATCCCATTACAACCACCTTATAAATGTACACTGAGGCACACACATTATTTAGAATACACTTAGACAGTGGTTCCCAGCCCTGGTCCTCAGGGCCCACTGTCCTGCATGTTTTAGATGTTTCCATGCTCCAACACGCCTGATTCAAATGAATAGGTCATTATGAAGCTCAGCAGAAGCCTGATAATGATAATTTATTTGATTTAGGTGTGTGGGAAGGGGGAAACCTCTATAACATGCAGGACAGCGGGCCCTGAGGACCAGGGTTGGGGACCATTGCTCTTAGGCATTCCATGTGGATCATAAGCAAGACATAAAGAGACATGAGAGTTCTAGAAGCAGAACCACCAATACCACCCCCCGCCCCCACACACATTGTCCCCCATACACACACACACACACACCGTCCCACACAAACACACACTTCTCCCCCACCTGTTTGTGTTTGTTCAAGGTATCTGGTTGAATGATACTGCAGTGCCGGCTTGTTGGAAACGCAGACCTACAGATAAGAGATAAATCATCTCTTTGCATGTGATTACCACACGATGACTTGATTTACACTGCTACTAATCTGATGATTGAATCCCCTTTCCAGGTAAACATGTTTAAACACATCGTAGTTTAAACAGATCACAAGATCTGCACCACTGCTGCACCATCAAGGCCTCCACAATGTAGAGGCCAGCCCAATATGGCCCCCTGCCACAGGCCGGTTCTACATCATTCTTAGACTGGAGAGAGGGGGATGGAGGGATGCAACAATATGTGGAAATTTGGGGAGCGGAAAGCTCCCTTCATGATAAACACCTACAGGAAACTGACTGCATAGCCTAACACACATGCACACAGCAGGAAATCCAACATGTACAATTTGCCTGCGATCCACAAGCTTTGCAAGCAGGAAAATGAGTAGGAAGCTGGCTAATACTAGTTAGTATTTTAGCTGAGAACCTACCTACTCCCACCTAGGAGAGCTGTGTATTGTCCGAGTACAGACTTTCCATGTGTTTACAGTAAGATTCCAACAAGTTGATATAAAAACAAGTACTTTCAGATGTGACTCCTGTATATATAGTGGATACGCCTGTGTATGAATGGAGTGAGTGTGTGTGTGCGTGCGCGCATGTTTGTGTCTGTGTCTGTGCGTGTAACCCTAAACCGGGACAATCCGTATGAGCACAGCTCAATGATGATGACATTCTCTTTCTATCTCCAGAACATTCTGCGCATTCTTTTAACATTGCATCAACTCAGACTGGCTGCTGCCAGGATCCGAGTCCATCTCTGTGACACAAAAATACAGTATTATTAGGCTGTGGGGGGGGGGGGGGGGGGATTCCAGTTGGTGAGTCAAAGGGGGCTTCTGTTAGTCTCTTGGTGCTTTCAAGTGACAGGTGTGACTCAGATTGTCCATCCAAAAACCATAGAGACAAAACGTCATACCATTTATCTCTAATCTTTAATCGAAGATTGAATCACCCAATACAACCCTAACACAATCCCCGACCCCCTGACCCATCATGAATAAAATGAACCGATGATGGTCTTTAAGGTTGTAATTACTGCTCGACCGTATCGTTAAAGCAATATTCAGCCGTTTAACCGAGGCACCGGAATCCTATCCCGTTTGTTAACGTTATGAAAAGCACGGGTTAACTCTGACACGGTTTAGTGCGCAGCAAGCCAGAGAATTAAAGCTGCGTCGGTAACGCGTTTTTGCTAGCAGAGCTAACGACGAACACGGCCTGTTACAACTGCGTATGACATGAGTTTTAGAGACGATAAACCAGTTCAAACCCAACGAATAAACTTGGCCCCTGGCTGACATCAGGGATGCTGTCAAACCCTAAAGAGGGTCATGACTTGGTGCCAACAAAGAAGTATATATGAAAATGTGGTTAACGCGGGGAAAAAGGCGTTAAAAGTAACGGTTACTATCATTCATTTGTTTGAGTTCAAGTGAATGGACTCTACTCACTGTGGAAGGGCTTATATTCTCTGTCCGTGTGCGGGGTGCTGATGTCTGTGTGGGGGCTGCTGATGTCTGGACGCGTCGCCTGGTTCTCTCGGTTGCTAAAGCCTGTTCACACTGGCTGTCCGGGTTGCCAGGTTCTCCGTTGCTAAAGCCTGTTCACACTGGCTGCCCGGGTTGCCAGGTTTTTAGAGCGCTATCCCTCTAAAAGAGGACGACGAGCTACGCAGTCCATTCAATACCCACGTGCCCATGGGGAGATGCTTGTTAGGGTAATTACCTTAATCGCTCTTATAAACCCCATACCAAATGATTGGATGACGATTGGGCTACTTGCTGTAGTTATATTCCCACCATCTGTAAAGCAAGTGCCCACTTTTATCTCACTTTTTTTTTATTACCTATTACCTTTTTTTATGTACCCTTATTATGTTCCATATGTTCTATGTTTGCTCTTTCCTGCCATAGTAAATTCTGTGTTTGTATAACTTGCATAGCGACTAAAACAGATTCAGATTTCTCACTGAACTTAAATAATACATTCAGCATTTATTTTATATCAGAGGCCTTATGTAGGGCCAGTGTCTTGTTATACCTTTTTACTCTTTCCTGAGCTTTCACACAAAAGCCCAACCATTCATTAATATTTTAGGACTCAAGAACATTTCGCAGCATATGGTTTCTGCTGTCAATGGCCAGATCCAGCCTTTCCGAAACCCTTACCAGTGCCTTTAGGTCCGTTAAAACAATGTTTCCCAGGGTCGCTGAAAATATATTATTGATGTCTACATGGATGGTCATGTGATCCCAATCCAACCAGACTTCTGTGGGGCCCGTACAACTGCAAGTACTATCTCTTTCTCTGTTGTCATGTCAACAGTCAAACTGTATAGGCTTTGCTTCTGGAAACACTGTCTGTTTGAATGCTTCATTAATATAAGTACAAAGTTATGGGACATGATGAACAACTGTGTTTTTTTCCAGGCTTTAATTCTTCAATCATCCATATGTTAAGAAACAAGCAGCCAAGTACAGATTCAATAGTTTCACTGTCCAACACAACTCTACATGGACACCAGTAACGGTGCTTTCAAAACAACGAAACCCTTCAACAATAAAAAGATTAAAGGTTGCAACGATTAAAAAAAATTACAATAAAAACAAACTGCACTGGTTGATATACCTGCACAGAACTGTGGCATAGGGGATTCATGTTGGCACAAACGCTTTAAAATCAGTTTAAAAAACAACATATTCTAAATACACAAGGACACACAATTAATAAATATAACACTGTTGGTCGGTAATGAAGCACTTCATTGGACGAGGTGAAGGGGTTAATATGGGAATGGGTGGACTCAGTAGTTAGTGAGGCAGTGCAGCTCAATCTATCATGCCGAATGGAGAACGTTCTCAGGGCGTCCCTTTTAACCATCATTACACTAGCAGCCCACCCTTCATCAACTAGTCCTTTAACCCTTGTATGCTTTTATCCAAGGGTGGAGAACTGACTTTTACTTGGGGGATTTGCTGGCAAAACCCCTAATACTCCCCACCCGCTTTCAAAATAAAAGTTCAGAATGTACACTTTATTGGACCCTGTGGCATAGGCTAATACAATCTCTCTGACCGCCCTTCCTTCTTTCCTCCTCAGGTGTGGGCAGGGCAGGGCTGGGCTGTGGCAGGGTTGGGGCAGGGGGCAGCAGTGTTCAGTTAGCTGGGCGCGGCAGTGGAGGTAGGGAAGATCAGCTTTCCCCTAACCCTAAGACCCCCACCATCTGTTGTCAGAGTGTTTAGGCAGTTGGATTTCATCACTACACGGTACGGTTTGTGATCATATAACACCACTTTGGAAAGCAAGTCGCACACACCAGGAAACCAGCTGACAAGGGAGGGGGACATCACAGACTAAAACCAGGGGTTTCCATGGTAACAAGGAGAAGCACGTTATTACTAACTACTCTACAGCGATGGCGTGTCTGTGATTATGCATTGTGCAGCAATGTGAGTGTCTACGTGTGCGTGTGTGTGTACGTGTGTGTGTTAATGTGCATGTAAAAGAGGATATAGATATTTTACTGGATTTGTTTTCTACCATTGTTTAACTATTCCAGTCAACACCAATTTGATCAACGCATCAAAACTGTACTGGTTTTATCCGGTCACAGAAGTCAGATTAGGTCTTTATCCGACAATGAGCAGCACTTAAGTTAATTACATGTTGTAAGATCCTAGCAGTTTAGGTTTAACATCACCCGTTAATGAGCTCAATATACTCTCTCATCTCTAACACAGCAGTTATAAGTCAGTCAAATGTTTCAGTCACTCCAATTAAGATTCATAGACATCCTTTGGCAAATTACTCTTAGTGAATTAGATTTGTCATCAAGATGTAACAGTGGCTACTAATAGATTTATTTTCCCCTCTAAGTCTAACCCTGTGGTAGAAAATCAGTGCAGTTTTTCTGGTTGCTCAGAAATGTACAAAAACTTCAGCCTCGAGGCTTGGACAACTGGCATTCCAGCGTCCATGGTTACCAGATGCCACTGGAGCGTCCACCAGGGGGAGCCAGGATGCGAGCCGAGGACCTCTTAGGGATATGGTCGTCCACTTGGGAGCCTGAGTGAAAATACAGAAAACATGAGTCATGCTCTGATCCCTCATGGCTGATACGATCATACAAGCTTCACCTGCCCACACACACTCACACACACACACAGACACCCACACACACCTGAGAGGCTGAAGGAGGATTCGTGCAGGTCTCGAACCCCTGTGTGGCGGGCGCAGGGCTTCGTTACATCTCCATCTCCGTCTATGATTGGTCCCAGCTCCTTCTTAGCGAAACTGACTACCTTGGCAATGTCGCCAGAGTAGGGGTCCCGGTCAACTCCCTTCAAAGGCTGGCTCTGAGTCACAGAAGAAAAAAGACAGAAAGAGAGAGATATATGCGTGGACGAGACAACATAACTGTGTGTGTGTTAGTGTGTGTGTGTATGTGGCCTTACCTTCTCTCGCTGAACCATCTTCTTGTAGAGGTAGTCAGGGAACGTACGAAGGGGGTAGAACTTTCCAGAACCCTCTGCGCACATGAATACACCGTTCTCACACACAAGGCGGCCGCGGCTGATGGTTACCAGAGGAACGCCATGACAACGCAGACCCTCGTACAGGTTGAAGTCTCCACCTTGGACCTGCGTGCTCACTGAGACGGTCCTGCAGAGGAAAGTGTTCATGCCATGAGCATGTGTGTGTGTGTGTGTGTGTGTAAGCGTGTGTGAGTGTGTGGGTAGATGTGTGTGAGTGTGAATACATGAGTGTGTGTTTGAGTAGGTGTGTGTGAGTGTGTATGCATCTGTGTGTGTGAGTGTGTGTATATGTGTGTAAGTGTGTGTGTGAGTGTATATGTGTGTGTGGGTAAGCGTGTGTGTGGGTAAGTGTGTGTGGGGGTAGGTGTGTGTGTGTGTGAGTGTATACGTGTGTGTAGGTAAGCGTGTGTGAGTGTGTGTGGGTAGGTGTGTGTGTGTGGGTAGGTGTGTGTATGTATGCATGAGTGTGTGTATGTGTTCCTGAGTGTGTGAGCGTGTACGTGTGTATGTGTGTGTGAGTGTGTATGTGTGTGTGAGTGTGTATGAGTGTGTGGGAGCGTACCTGGTTGCGTCAGGGTCCCAGACCACCACGTCAGCATCAGCTCCGGGGATGATGCGGCCCTTACGGGGGTACAGGTTGTAGATTTTGGCCGCGTTGGAGCTCGTAACAGCGACAAACCTGTTCTCATCCATTTTACCTGCAACCTAACGATGGCACCAAACACACATCGACACACATCCAACCAGCACAGACAGTGTGTGTATCTGGGCTGTGTGTGTGTGTGTGTGTACCTACCACTCCTCTCTCCCAGATGACGCTCATCCTGTCCTGTACCCCAGCCACTCCGTGGGGGATCTTGGTGAAGTCCTCTTTCCCCAGGGCCCTCTGCTTGGTGCTGAAGGGACGATGTTCTGACGCAACCACGCTCAGGGTGTCACTGCAGGAGAGAAGCGTCATCAGCCCCAGACACACCTTTCAGCAACAGGGCTCCAGAGGGGGGGCGGGTGTCTACACGTACTTGCCCAGTAAGCCCATGAGGTAGTTGGGTGTGTTGGGGTCAAGGCGGAGGGGCGGAGCCATGACGTGGGCGGCGGCGTGGGCCCAGTCCTGGTGGTAATACTGCATCCCGTTCAGCACTGCATGCGCCAGGGTGGTCTCAGCATGGACCACCTTACCTGGGGGGAGGGACGGAAGGATGGGGAGGGATGAGGAAGGAGGGGGAGGGGAAGGGAGATGGGGCAGGGTGAGGAAGGGAGAAAGGCGAGGGGCAAGGAAGGGTGGGGTAAGGAGGGGAAGGGAGAGGGGGTGGGGTGGGGTGAGGAGGGGTGAGGGTCGAGGGGCAAGGCGGGTGGGGTGAGGAGGGAAGAGAGGCAAGGCGGGGGGGGGGGGGGGGGGTAAGGAGGGGAGAGGGGCAGGGTGGGGTGGGGTGAGGAGGGAAGAGAGGCGAGGGGCAAGGCGGGGTGGGGTGAGGAGAGGAGAGAGGCGAGGGGCAAGGCGGGGTGGGGTGAGGAGGGGAGAGGGGTGGGGATGGTGAGGCAGAGGTGATCCATCCCACCTGATATATGCGTCAGCAGCATTAGACAATATTCTAGAGTGCCAACTCACCCTGCATCTTAGAAGCAGAGATCATGTCCCCTGCTGACATACTGGATACATTCACCAGATAGATCGGGCAGTGAGCCTGGAAACACACACACACACACTGTTGTTGATCGTCATCCAAACGTACACAGACGAACACACAGTCTAGGCAGACGCACACTCACCCTGTTGGCGATGGTGATGGCACGGTGGGTGGCTTCTGCCTCTAGCTGAAGAGAGGAGAGATGAAGACATGAAGGAAACAGAACACAGGCATGGGGGGCAATATGGCCGTCGCACTGTCAGGTGACACACTTGCCTCTTCTGGGCGGCTGATCTCGATGCCCTCTGGTCCGCTGATGCCCAGATCCAAGGCTTCTCTGGCTCCCTGAGAACACACACACACACACAAACACAAAGACACACACAGACAGAGACACAAAAAGACACACGCACAGACACAAACACACACACAGATAAAGATACAGACAGAGACACACACAGACACAAACACACACACACACAAATAAAGATACAGACAGACACACACACACACACACACACAGATGAAGACACACACAGAGACACACACACACACTCAGATGAAGACACACACACAGAGACACACACAAACACACACACATATAAAGACACACACAGACAGACATACACATAGAGACACAGACACACACACACAAAGACAGACACACACATAGACACACAGACACACACACAGATACACAAACACAGATACACACATAGAGACACAGAAACACACAGACACACACACAGACCCACACATAGAGACAGACACACATAGAGACACAGACACACACACACACAGACACACACACACAGACACACACATAGAGACACAGACACACACATAGACAGACACACAGACAGAAACACACACAGAGGTGAATATCTCCTCCTGCGTGCAGCCTGTTCAGTACTCTGTACCTGTGACTCCGCCTACCTCAGCCACCAGCTCTCCGTTCTCGGCGTGGACGCGGGCGATGGCGCCGATGTCTTTGCAGGTCTGCAGAGCCTGATACAGCTCCGAGTCCCTCAGCATCAGGGAGTCCCTGTAGGCCATGAACATCTGGAAGGAGTTCACCCCACACTCCCGAACCAGAGACTCCATCTCCGAGCGCACCTGGTGCCAAGTAAGGTCAGGGTCAAAGGTCGTCATTTGTTTTGTTTACGATATGAGCCAACCCTGTCTGACTCATCCTAGAAAGTGGGTTAATGAGGGGGGAGAGAGGAAGCGTGTGAGTGTGTGAGTGTGTGTTTGTGTGAGCGTGTGTGTGTGTGATGTCAGGCATGAAATGAGCTGGACGGCTCCCAGCTGGCATTCACATTCTGCTCTCATTGATCAATATCACAGCCTCTTATACCAAACACAAACATGTCAATCAGGAGCTTTAAATGTCTTCACCTAACAAAGCATTCATGTAGATCGTTCACCAGTTATCGTTCACTGCAACTGCTGTTGCACTTAAGTGCTGCAATTGCTCCTTCCAGGGTTTCTTACATTTTTTTCTCCCTAGCAAGTTTTTCTGGGAGGTTTTCCTTGTCTTCCTTGAGGGTTTAGGTTGGTTGAGGGTCAGTTCTATGGGCATATGTGAAGCCCTCTGTGACATTGCTTGTAAAAAGGGCTATACCAATAAATGTTGATTTGATTTGAACTGCTGCCTTCACTCCAGAACAGACAATATACCAAAGGTCAGTCATAGATGAATGACTCAGAATGGGTCCGCCATTGTGTGTGTGTGTGTGTCGTTATCCAGTTCCAGGATTATCCAATCTAAGTCACATTGTTGCGTTATCTCCGGCGTGCCAGCGAGCGTTACCTTGGCACCCCACCAGGTCACGCCCACATGCAGGGCGTAGTCGCAGCAGGCTTTGGCGTCAGCCAGGGAGCGACACTTCTCGTAGGCGTCCAGCAGGGAGCAGTCACGCTCAGGCAACGCCATGGACACCACCATAGTGGTGCCACCCATCAGAGCGGCCTGGAGGGAGGGAGGGAGAGCAAGGGACAAAGACAGAGAGAAAGACAGGAAGAGAGAGAGAGAGAGCAAGGGAGGGAGATAGACAGAAAGAATGAGAGTGCAAGAATGAGAGAGTGAAGAGAGAGAGAGAGAAAGCGAGAGAGAAAGAGAATCATAATCATTAAATCCTTGTATGGAATCCTTGTATCCAGTTTGTGAGTCTGTATTGATTGTGGGAGGAACACTGAGTGAGACAGTGCTGATTCAGTAGGATTCATCATCCAACCAGAACCCTTCCATCACATCCTGAAAGAGACGCACACACCGGCACAGCAGCACACACACACCCACACTGCAGTTTTTTTTACTCCACACCAGCCTGTCTAGGGGGCTGTGTAGGGGGCTGTGTAGGGGGCTGTCTAGGGGGCTGTCTAGGGCCTGTGTATGGGGCTGTGTAGGGGGCTGTGTAGGGGGCTGTGTAGCAGCGTGACTCCCAGCATCGTGTTTGAGATGGCGGATGGAACACATAATGCCCAAACAGAGTGAGACTTTGTTTTAAAGAGCTCAGCGTCTCCTGCTGTGTGTGATAATCCCTGGGACGGTGGGAGTGGAGAGAGACAGGCGGAGACGGGGGAGACAGGGAGCGAAGGGAGGCAAGAGAGGGAGACGGGAGAGAGGCAGAGAAAAGAGATGGGTGAGCAAGAGAGAGAGAAAGAGAGATACAGAGCAACGAAGAGAGACAAAGAGAAAGCGAGCGAAAAAGAGAGCAAGAAAGAGTTGTACAGTTCCCTATGTTGTTTCTTATTGACATTGTTGATATTTGTATCTGTTGCTGTGCCCCTAGCTTCGACAATACGGTTGTAATAACTGTCATGCTAATAAGTAATAAATAAAGCTTAATTGAATTGAGAGAGAGAGAAAGAGAGAGAGAAAGATAGAGAGAGAGAGAGAGTTCTGGGGATCCAGGAGCCTCCAGCCATACAGCTCCCTGAGGAGGGATCAGCATCAGAAGGCTCACCTCTCTCTGTGATCAGGTTCTATCAGTCCGGCTCACACCTGACAGCGTAGCACAGCAGGAAATACTCCCCTCCCTCTCCCCCCTCCCCTTCCCCCTCTCCCCTCCCCTCCCCACCACCATCCAGCTACTGCAGTTGTGTACCTCCACTGCTGCTGACCCTGTCTCCCGGGGAAACGCACCCTGACCGGGGAGAAAGGCCAGGAAGTAGGGGCAGGAAGAGGGAGGAAGGGGCTGGAAGGGGCTGGAAGGGGCAGGAAGGGGCAGGAAGGGGCAGGAAGGGGCAGGAAGGGGCAGGAAGGGGCAGGAAGGGGCAGGAAGGGGCAGGAAGGGAGGATGGAGAAGAAAAGTGAGAAATAAGGAAAGAAAGACACACAGGAGAGAGGGAAAGGAAAAGAACACTGTGTTCAAATAGGGGAGTGGGGGGGGGGGGGGGGGGGGGAGGACAGGGGAGGGGAGGGTCTTCACAATGACAAGTTCGCCATCTCCATGGTGAACGGTCACCATAGAGACCACACAATACCACCACATCCACAGCCAATCATGCACTCCAAAGGGGTTTTGGAGGCAGACATAGGCATGCTGGGGAGGGGGTTAGTTGCCATGACAGCGAGGTCACTATGGGATGACATATGGAGTCCCCCAGTTGCCCCCCCAGTCCTCTATATCCTCACTCTTCTCACGTTCCATTAGTCTAAATCCCCCACAAGCACAAGCTGTAAACCATAAAACACTCCCCCAAAACCCTTCAACACTGACCAGCTAAACATGGCGGCCATCCTCCTCAGCTCTCTCTCACCAGCTAAAGCTGTGTTCCTGTAGGCGTGTGTGTGTGTTCCTGTAGGCGTGTGTGTGTGTTCTTGTAGGCGTGTGTGTGTGTTCCTGTAGGTATGTGTGTGTGTGTGTTCCTGTAGGCGTGTGTGTGTGTTCCTGTAGGTATGTGTGTGTGTTCCTGTAGGTGTGTGTGTGTGTTCCTGTAGGCGTGTGTGTGTGTTCTTGTAGGCGTGTGTGTGTGTTCCTGTAGGCGTGTGTGTGTGTTCCTGTAGGCATGTGTGTGTGTGTGTTCCTGTAGGTGTGTGTGTGTGTGGTTTCATCTACCTTTCGTATCCATACTACAGCAGCTGCTGTGCCTCAGTTTAACACCAGAGCTCTGTGGCTGTCTGACAGCTGTCTCTGGATTCCAGGGAGCAGTATTAGTATAGGCATGCCTCCAGGCCCACTCTGTGTGTGTGCGTGTGCGTGTGTGTGTGTGTGTGTAGGTGTGGCTGTGTGTGTACCTTGGTGCCGCTGTAGAAGTCATCCTGAATGGCGGCGTTCATGAAGTTCTGCTGCAGGTGCACGCTGGTGTCAATGCCGCCCGGCAACACCAGCTTCCCGGTGGCGTCGATCACTTTGGCTCCGCCCGGAATCATCAGCTCACGCCCCACCTGCCGATTACGCAATAATGAAGACACGCCCCCCCCGAACCATCAGTGACATCCTAAAGCATGGGTGTCAAACTCCAGTCCTCGAGGGCCAGTGTCCTGAAGGTTTTAGATGTTTCCCTGCTCTAGCACACCTGATTCTAATGTGTGCTGGAGGAGGGAAACATCTAGAACTGTCAGGACAGTGGCCCTCGAGGACTGGAGTCTGACACCTGTGTCCTAAAGCCACTCTTACAGGCTGTGAGGGTTCAGGGGTGTGTGTGTATCTGTGTGTGTGCGTGTGACGGTGTTAGTGTGCTTGTCCACACCTGCTGAATGATCCCGTTCTCGATGTAAACATCTGCTTCCTGTGTGTAGTCATCGTTCACCACCTTGCCTCCCTTTATCAGGATGCGCATGGACCCTGCGTTGGCAGCCATAATCCTGGAAGACAGGAGGACAGAACGGTCATTTTAGAAAACTGGAGATCCTCATCTGGAAGACAACCCTGCTAATAGCTACAACCATGCTAATAGCTGAATCTGAATAATAGCTTCTGAAGTTACAGTTATTTTGATACACTGACTGTAAACTTAAAAACAAAAACGAATTATGTATTATATCTCTTTCTCTCTCCCTTTCTCTGTCTAGCTCACTCTCTCCCTCTATCTCTCCATCTTTTTCTCTCTCCCTCTATGATCTCTCTCTCGGTCCATCTCTCTCATACAGCTTAATAGAATTTAGCGTGTCAGCTCTATAAAATATTCACTACACAATAGATTTCATTGAAGATGTATAATTTACAGATCCCTCCTGTGCGAGGCTCTGAGCAGAAAAGTGAAAACGCAAACAGAGAGAGAGAGGGGGAGAGACAGAGAGAGAGAGAGAGAGAGAGAGAGAGAGAGAGAGCAGCATATAAAGCTGAACACTGTGGCTGGGTGAGTGGGTATAAAAGGCTGGTTTCCCAGGAGACAAGCATTGGAGAACGCAAAGACTGAGAAGCATTTCAGCAGCCCCACTACACACACACACACACACACACACACATGTGCGTGGAGAGCGTGTGTGGGGAGGGGGTATGTGGAGGGTGTGTGTGTGGAGGGTGTGTGTGTGTAGAGGGTGTGTGTGTTGAGGGTGTGTGTGTGGACGGTGTGTGTGTGGAGGGTGTGTGCGTCAGAGGCCGGTCAGAATGTTCTACAGCCTGGAGGTGTGTGCCGAGGTAGCAACCAAAGGACAAGAACATCAAGGCTCTCATGCAATCTGCACAGAGCCCCCTTTCACACACAGCACACTTACATGCACGCACACACGTTTTCAAACGCACACACAGTCAAGAGTATATGGGTCAAAGAGCTGAATCAGAGGGGCGGGGGGGGGGGGGGAGTTGTTTTATTATACACGGCTCGTTACAGACCCTTAAACTGACACCTGCAGTGAATCACGCTCATGCGTCTCATAATCTAGCATTGTATTCTGTTTTAACAATCGGGTTGAGGAGCTGTACATCTGTATGTGTGTGTGTGTGTGTGTGTGTGTGCGTGTGCGTGCGTGTTCTGCTGTGTCACAGTGGGGTCTGACTGACACACACAGCAGGCAGCACTTCTCACTCACCCTGTGACCAGCTGGCCACACCACACACACACACACACACACACCACACACACACAAATTACTCAAAGCTAAGGGACACACCCAATGTTTTCATGATTGAATTCCCTCCGATCAAACTGAATCCTTATTGTGCGGGGCCAGGGAGGGGGTGAGGAGAGAGATGGGGGGGTGTAGAAGAGGAAAATGGGGTGGGGGGAGATGGCAGAGGGGGAGAGAGGGGGACATGGAGAGCATGGTACCAGAGGGTGTTAATTAATATTGAATGGGGAACAGAAGTGAGGCTGAGATCGGGCTTTGTAACAGAACACTCAACACACAGACTGGAGCAGCACACGTTTCCAAAACATGTTAAGCGCCTGGCTCATTCTGCAGAGCTTGGGTGTGGGTGTGTGTGGGCACATGAGTGTGTGTGTGTGTGGGGGTACATGTGTGTGTGTGTGTTTGTGTCTGTGGGTAAGTGTGTATGTGGGTAAGTGTGTGTGTGTGGGTGTGTGTGTTTGTGGGTGTGTGTGTGGGTGGGTGGGTAAGTGTGTGTGTGTGGATGGATGTGTGTGTGGGTGCATGTGTGTGTGTGGGTGCATATGTGTGTGGGTGGATGCATGCTGCAAATAACCCTTTCACCAGTGAGTCAGTCATTCATATGGTCAGTGTCTGCGCTGGGACGCATGTGTGTGTGTGTGTGTGTGCAGTGTGGGAGCAGATGCATGTTGGGAAATTGAATGTATGGAATCAGACAGCTGCCGGCTTCTGCCCATGTCTGACCTACAGAGCTAACGCCGGAAGGGAGAGACGTGGGTGAGTGCGTGTGTGTGTGTGAGAGTGTGTGTGTGTGTGGGGGAGATGAGCTGGCAGCATGGTCACAGACAGAGTTAGTCCCTGCCTAACCATAATGTCGTCATTTCCACCCCAGTGGGAATAAGAAAACACACCTCCCCCTCTCAGGTCCATAACTCTAATACAAACACACACACACACAGACGCCAAGCACACACATGGCTACACACACTGTGCTACTCCTAGATCACGCATGAATAAGCCATTAGTGAAACAGACACACAGAAAATAAACAAACACAAGGACCGACACTAACTAGGGCATCACCCTGGATTAAGGACAGCTCTAACACACACACACACAAGCACACACACGCAAGCACACACACTGAGCACATGCACATGAGAGTGGTCGTTGCCTTAAACAGATTTTGTACAACAAAGCCAGGCACCATTGGTATGTGATGGAGCTTCACCATAATCTGTCAAAACACTTGCTCACATCTCTCTCCCTCCCCCCCCTCTCTCTCTCTCTTCTGTCTCCCTCCTCCCATCAGGGGTTCCTAACCATGACCCCAAACTCCATTGTAACCCTGACAGAATGGATAAAATATTGCTTATCCTCTCTCTCTTTCCCTCATCCTCTCTCTCTCTTCTCTCTCCTTCTATATCTCTCTTTCTCTCCTCTCTCTCTCTCTCTCTCTTTCTCTCCCTCCCTCTCTCACTTCAAAATCTGCCAGCCATCGCCCCTCATCCTTCTGCAACACAGCGCACACACCGACCACTCCTTTTCTCTCTCGCACTTCACACGTCTCGTAATTTGAAGGGACAACTTGACTTTAACGAGCAGATTTAGACGCCAGTTCGTCATTAAAGCTGCTGCCACGGAACAGGATTACATAACGCGCAGAGGACCGCATTTACGCTTCCTAAACACTCAGGCGCCTGGCATCTAATTGGCTTGACCAGTCCGGGTGTGCGGAAGGCTATTCTTTTCCTCGGACCACACACAGACCTGGACAAATACACGAATAATCTAATCATACACGATTACTGACAGGGGGATGAACAGATTCGTGTGTAGGCGGCCGCGTCAAGTGAGCTCCGGGCCTCCCGGTGCCAACGCCATACCTCTCCTCACACCACACACCTCCTAATATAACATTAACGCGAATGCATACCGTATCAATTGCAAAATGTGATCGAACAGGGTAAAAAAAGGTATTGGGGCGCGTGCACGTACCCTCTTTAACCGATTCCCCAAAATCCTCCGTTTCTGAGACTCCGTTCTCCGCGAGAGCCGTAGACAGCTGGGGCACCGGGCGAGTTGCAGATGCTGTTGGGAGATACGCTGCCGGATTCACAAGCAAGCCTCTCGTCCACAAAAGTGACAGGCAAACCGACCAATCAGGGGAAGGGAACTGCAGAGCGCCCATCCCTTTTGGTCCTTAGTGGGCGTGTCTTGCCTCCAGCCCGCAGCTCGGTCAGGCTGCGTCCGTTATCAGAATATTCCTAACAGCGAGTCCGTCTACGATTCTTTTCCCGTTTCATAACGGTATCTGACGGTGTCGTTATCTGGATATGATGAAGAATGACAGACTATGTTAGCAGTTTATTCAAGGCATTGGCAGCGCCGGTAAGGGGGAGGTGGGGGGTGGGGGGGGAGGGGTTCGTCTGTTCCTGCTACTGTCTGACACCAAGGCTGAGATGAATCACGCTTAATGTTACTCTGTCTGACTAGCAGGCAGCGAACACACGTGACTTTTTCACCAACGCACATACTCACGCGCGGTCACACACACACACACACTGCTGAAGCACGCGCACGCCAGGTTCACTTTTGTGATATTGGATCACCAACCATAAAACCGACCACAGCACTGTCTGAAAGGAATGTTGGATTATGGAGGTGTGGAAGAAATGGGATTTCCTGATTCCTGATTCTGGGTATTCCACATTTCACTTCTGCTCTGTAGACCCACTGTCAGCAGGTGACTTGATACATGAGCTGGACCAACTGATGTAACAGTGAGTGGTTTCAGAGGTGTCAGAACTGTCAGAATGACCGGCTTAGAGGTGAGTTGTGCAAGGTATATTTATTCAAGTACAGAAAGACATGACAAAAAACAATAACGCTAAAATGACATGACTGGGTAGAACAACGCTCTCCTAGGTCTAACCTACAGCCCTGTCTTGGGTAACTGGCAGCCTTATATAATTCTGCTGGAGGAAATGGGCTGGATCATACCATGTCGAGGGGAATTCACACAACACCCCCCCCCCCTCGAGGAACTATAGATACAGGTGCTTGGGCCTCTGGGGACTCTTTTGCCCGAACACCTGCATGACAGAGAGCACATGGTAAGTCAACCAACAACCAACAATTGTTCCTCACCTCAAATGTGTTTTATTCTACACCATATTGCACCAGCTCCATTTTGTGATACTTATATGCCATCTTTTGTTTGCTCTTCTCAGGTGGAGCTCACGATAGATCCCGCTGAGCAACCCAACAAACCAACACAATTAAGCAATCAATAAATATAAATAGATAAATAAGTATTGGCTATGTGTCCTCATTGTATTATGTGCAAATGTGCTTGTGCAAACATGCAAATTATATAGGTAACAAAGTACCACAAGTACCCCTTTGTTACATTTCCTCCCCCCTCTCCTGGCGTAAGCACATCACCTCAACTTTCATAAACCCGGGACAGACAGTCAGCTACAACATTAGACTTCCCCGATCTGTAGCGGACAGTGAAGTCATAGGGCTGGAGGGCGAGGTACCAGCCTGCGATGCGCATGTTGGCGTCCCTCGTGCGGTTCAGCCATTGGAGAGCACGATGATCAGTCTCCAGGATGAAGGGACGTCCCAGAAGATAGTATCTGAGCGCGTCGATGGCCCACTTCATTGCCAAGCACTCTTTCTCCACTGTAGAGTGCCTGGTCTCTCGGTCCAGGAGCCTTCGGCTCAGGAACGCAACAGGCTTCATCTCTCCTTCCACTTCCTGCAATAACACAGCTCCAAGGCCCACTCCAGATGCATCGGTCTGCAGGGTGAAAGGCTTGTCAAAGTCCAGACTGTGGAGAACTGGATGGGAGCAGATTGCTTCTTTAAGATCTCTGAATGCCCTGTCACATCCTCAGTCCAGCGCACTTTGTTAGGGGCAGAGGCTTTTGTGAGGTCATTCAATACTGCCGACCTGTTTGCAAAATGTGGGATGAACTTCCTATACCAGCCAACAAGGCCCACAAAACCCCTCACCTTCTTCTTGGTTGTTGGGACAAGGAAGGTATGGATGGCTTCCACCTTTCCCAGCTGTGGTTTGATCTTACCAAAGCCAATGACGAACCCCAGGTACTGGACTTCTTTCCGGGCGATCGCACACTTCTGAGGGTTGACGGTCAGTCCAGCCGCTTGGATGCAATGCAGGACTGCCTGTAGATGGGACACATGCTCTTCCCAGGACTGACTGAAAATCACCACATCATCCAGGTATGCTGCACAGAACTCAGAGACATCTCTTAACACATAGTCCATCAATCTCTGAAATGTTGCAGGTGCCCCGTGGAGCCCAAAGGGCATCACACGAAACTGGTACATGCCAAATGGAGTCTTGAATGCAGTCAGCTCTTTTGCCTCTGGTGCCATGGCCAGCTGCTAATAACCTTTACCCAGGTCCAGTGTGGTAATGTAGTTTTCTCTCCCAACCCTCTCCACCATTTCATCAATGCGGGGCATCGGGTAAGGGTCAAAGGCAGACACAGAGTTCAGGTACCTAAAGTCAATGCAGAACCTCAGTGAACCATCCTTTTTGGGTACAAGCACTACCGGACTGCACCACTCACTCTTGGAGACCTCAATGATCCCCATTTTCAGCATCAATTTGATCTCCTTTTTCAGCTCAGGGATCAACCGCTCAGGGATTCTGTAGCTCCTCTGTTGAGCTGGGGCATCCTCCTTCAGGCGAATCTTGTGCTGCACCAGGGAGGTGAAGCCTGGTGTCTCCCTGAAAAACTCTGGATCCAGGAGGCACGTAACATCCTTCTGCTGAGTCTGTGACAGATTAGACAAATCCACAGGGCTGGGCCCTGCTTCACTAGTAGGAAAAAACTTTTCATTCACATCCTCATCCTCAACTGCACGTACAAAAAGCTGCTGCTGCACAGTCTCTGGGCGGACATGGAATTCTTTCAACAAGTTAACATGAAAGATCTGATGCTTTCTCTTCTGTTCTGGCATAAACAGTTCATAGGTCACCTTACCCGTTCGTTTGGTGACTTTGTAAGGTCCATGCCATCTGGTCAGCAACTTGCTGTCGCTGGTGGGGAGCAGTAAGAGTACCTGCTGGCCTGGACCGAAGACTCGCTCCCTGGCCTTCTGGTCATACCACGTCTTTTGGCGTTGCTGTGCCATCTCCATGTTTTCCTGTGCTAGTGCCGTCATCTGCTCCAGCCTCTCCCTCATCTTGACCACATAGGCCACCACATTCTCTCCTTCAGGCTTTAGGCTCTCCCAGTGGTCCCTCAGGAGGTCCAGTGGCCCCCTCACTTCCCGGCCATACAACAGTTAAAATGGCGAGAACCCCGTGGACACTTGTGGGACCTCTCGGTAGACGAAGAGCAGGTAGGGTAGCCATTGGTCCCAGTCAGCACCTGTGTCGGAGACAAACTTGCGCAGCATACCCTTCAGTGTCTGGTTATATCTCTCCACCAGTCCGTCTGTTTGTGGATGGTATGGGGTGGTCTTAATACCCTTGACACCCAATAACTGGTAGACTTGCTGCAGTAGTGTGGACAGGAAGTTTGTTCCACAATCTGTGAGGATCTCTCTGGCTATGCCTACTCTGGAAAACAGCTGTAACAGGCAGTTTGCTACATATCTGGCCTTCACCGATTTGAGGGGGAAAGCTTCGGGGTATAATCACATATTACAAATATTTAACGGTTTCCTGTGGAACTCCTCTCTAATGGTCCCACTACATCCATGGCGATCCTCTCAAAAGGGATTTTGATGATTGGCAATGGCTGCAACTGTGCACGTACCACCCCCCTGCCTGAGGTCAGCTGACATTTCTCGCATGAACTGCAAAACTCAGTGATTTGGGTAAACATGCCTGGCCAAGCAAAGCGGCTTGCAATCCTGTTCAGGGTTTTCTGAAAACCCATATGTCCTGCCCATGGAATTGTATGACCAATTTCCATGACCCTGTGTCTGAACTGCTGTGGCAAACTAAGACTTCAACCTTCTTCTTGCGCTGGTAAAGTATCCCTCCTTTGACCACATATGTGGCCTCTTCCAGAAAACCTGCATCAGCCTGCTTCACTCCCTCTACTTCTGTCACCTTCTCGAACCATGGCTTTAGCGTAGAGTCCTCTCTTTGCAAGCTGCCTATGTCTGGTGGGATGACACTGTCCAAGGGGCATTCTGGTTTTGACAGTTCTTCCATCCCTTTTTTGGCTGTGCCCTGCAATTTCTCTCTCCTTCTCTGAGCCTTGGACTTGAGTGGCTTCACTGGACTTGTCTCAAACTCTACCCCAAAGAAAGGCAACTCCCTGAGAGTTCTCCCTGCAGTCTGAGCTCTTGTAATAACTATGTTACAAGTGTGTAGTAAGGCATCTGTCTTGCCTGGTGTCCCTGTGACATCCCCTCCTGAGCTCTCTGCATCGTGGATCAAATCTAGGAGAGTGGGGACATCTCTACCTAGGATGACTGCATGTGGTAGGGTGGGGGCTAGAGCTACTGGCAAAAGAAATGTCTGGCCTCCTACTGTTATGTACACTTCTGCAATGGGGTACTCGCGCTCATCACCATGAACACAGCTGAGTGTGACTGTCTCTTCACTCCACTTTTCTCTTGGGACAAGGCTGGACAGTACTACTGACAGGGCTGTAGGTTAGACCTAGGAGAGCGTTGCTCTACCCAGTCATGTCATTTTAGCTTTATTGTTTTTGTCATGTCTTTCTGTACTTGAATAAATATACCTTGCACAACTCGCCTCTAAGCCGGTCATTCTGACAAGTGGTGTCAGAAGTGGTCCCCGCTCCATTTTGAAGAGGCTATGACAGGAGGTACGAGAAGTAAGAAGGATGGCAGCCAGGTTGCGCCAGAGAATGCGACCTCATCAGATGACCCAGGGCCTGGAGCCACACCAGCAAACAATCAGAGCAAGCCATCCCTTGTGTGTTCAGCCCCCCTCTAGCATTGTAAAACATGGTTTCCTCTAGGAACTATAGATACAGGTGCTCGGGACTCCGGGGACTCTTTTGCCCGAACACCTGCATGACAGAGAGCACATGGTAAGTCAACCAACAACCTACAATTGTGGCACCACCTTGTGACAGGTGGAGCTCACGATAGATCCCGCTGAGCAACCCAACAAACCAACACAATTCAGCAATCAATAAATATAAATAGATAAATAAGTATTGGCTATGTGTCCTCATTGTATTATGTGCAAATGCGCTTGTGCAAACATGCAAATTATATAGGTAACAAAGTACCACAAGTACCCCTTTGTTACAGGTACAGACCGGGAGAGAGAAGGGAGTGGAGGAGTTTGATTCCCAGGAGCAGAGTTGAGGAGGTTGCCACAGTACACCACTGTTAGGGTTAGACACAAGCAACAGTGAGCTCTAGGCTACAACACATGAATCAGTCCTTTTTATTCACGTTTCATTTCATACATGGTTTCAAGTACAAAGTTAAAATGCCTTTTACTTAGTTCATATTCATACAAGAGTAAAATAATAGTGCCTTTTCATTACTACGACGACTTAAATACGGTCATTGTAAAGACAAACTTGATTTATTTTCCTAACAATATACTTTTTTTTTTTCCTTCTTTTGATTTTTCAGATAAAATTGTTTTTAGCACCTTTTGAAACACGCCCATTTCTTCCTGTCTTTAAAACTCAGGAATTAGTTCCATGAGAAGAGTGTGTCTGTAAGTGTGACAGTATCATGTATGTACTGCATGTGTTTTGAGTTTGACAGTGCTTGCGAGTTTGCATGTGGTTTACTGGACTGTCGTGTGTGTGTGCTATGAGTGTATGTGTGGTGTGTTGGTGCACGTGTGTGTATGAAACAGCGCACGCAGCCCTAAAGCTGTCAACGAAAATATAAAACGCTACCTCAACTTATCGCCTGTCAATCACATCAATAGACAACAGAGAAGTATCTTAACCACGCCCACATCCTGCTCCATAGCTTATCTGTCCTAAAAAATAAAATACAAAAAAATCTCCTCTGGCTCCGCCCCTCCCTCATCTGGCTCCGCCCGTCCCTCCCCAGCTCCGCCCCCTCCCCCCCCCCCCCCCCCTCAGTACAATAGACACCTCACATTACTAACTGTACACTACCCTCCCTGCAGTCTCAACACAAGGAATACAGTGAGACTACGTATCAACCTAAAACAGCAAACACACACACATTAAGCAGATTATCAATGTCATTCCCTAAGCAAACATGGAATCTAGGGGGTTATACACTGACTGGATGAACGACTGGCTGACTGGCTGACTGATTTGACATGCAGCACCTGGTGGCTTCTGGGAGCACCGATCGGAATGGTGAAACCGGGATGTGTTGTGACACACCCCAGTGGCACCGTGGGAAGCGGGGGGATGGGCAGTGTGATCACAGTGCGGGAGATAGGCCGTCGCCAGGTCATTCCTGACAAGACGGGAGTATCTGCATTGTGGTGGTTTTGCTGTTGCTGCAGCACGCGCAGCGATCATATGCACCTGCTTGTGTGACCGTACTGTAAAAAAAGTCATATTTTTCAAAAAAGCACCTGATTTGTTAGCTGTATAAAGTCTAGAAACTGGGTTTATTTGCAGTAAACCTGCTGGTTTACGGTGAGGTTGAGTGTGAGTGAGTGTGTGTGTGTGTTTCTGCCTGAGAAGGGTGAAGTGAGGCCCCAGTGGAAATCTCTTAATCTGTCTCTTTTTTTGTTGTTGTTGTTGCCCCACACTGGTCCCAGATTTAACCCAGACTAGCCCTTGACCAGCCCTGGTTCTGACCCTAGACTAGCACCGTGACTGTCCCCAGACGAGCTATAGTCTAATCCTAGCCTAGCTCTAGTCTGGCCCTAAACTGCAGACAGAAATTTCCCACAGAGAAGCCTGACATCGCGAGCACCTGGCCCCTCAGCACCGTGCGCGAGACTCTCCGTTAAAGGATGTCAGCATCGTTTGATTGTTTGATTAGTCAGTCTGACTAGCACCTCTGGATGGCAAGTACAGTACAGTAAATATGCGTTAAGTGTATATACGTTTGCATGTGTGTGTGTTCACGCAACGCGTGAGTCACATCACACACAGGTCAATACCAGTGTTTTGAGTGTGTGCAAGAGGAAGGAGACAGGTGTGTCTTGACAGATTGGTGCGTGTGTGTGTGTGCAGGCGTGTGCTGATTACAGCACCCAGGGCGGGGGTGGGTCGTCTCGACTACAGCACACGTGCACGCACGCACACACACACACCACAGTGAAGAAGACTTGTAAAAACAAAGTACCCAACCATAAGGATGTTCAGCCCTGAAACCAGACAGAGTAAAACAGCAGACTAGGTGGAGACTCTATCTGGTGGGAGGAGCTTGTTTCTCACTTCTGGTGTGTGATTGGTCAGCACCGTGATTTCAGGTCAGCCAGTAGTTTACAAGCTCTGGGAGACATTAGTCCTGTACAAGATGGAGGAAGTGTGTGTATGACGTTTGTAGAGGTCAGTCTAGTGTGATAGCTGTGCATGGTGGGTGTGTGTACGGTAAAAGTCAGTCCACAGTTGTGTGTGTGTGGATGCGTTTGTGTGTGTGTGTGTCTAGTTGCAGGCGAAGTACTCCTTGAGGGGAGCGAAGAGGTGGCGTATGACAGGCACGCTCCAGGAGCGTCCCAGCAGCCTCTGCCGGGCCAGGCGGCTCATGTTGGACACGTCTGTGTAGTGGACTGGGAAGCCAAACACCCTGGACAGGAAGAAGGGGCGGATATGAGGTCAGCGGGAAGGAAGAGAACAGGAAGAGGGGGCAGATGTGAGGTCAGAGGGAAGGAAGAGAATAGGAAGAGGGGGTGGATGTGAGGTCAGAGGGAAGGAAGAGAACAGGAAGAGGGGGCGGATGTGAGGTCAGAGGGAAGGAAGAGAACAGGAAGAGGGGGTGGTTGTGAGGTCAGAGGGAAGGAAGAGAACAGGAAGAGGGGGTGGATGTGAGGTCAGAGGGAAGGAAGAGGACAGGAAGAAGGGGCGGATGTGAGGTCAGAGGGCAGAAAACAGGAAGAGGGGGCGGATATGAGGTCAGAGGGAAGCAAGAGGACAGGAAGAGGAGAGACGAAACTGTCAGAGAACTGGGACAGTTGAGAGTTGACGAACGGTGAAGCCACTCCCCACACACACACACACACACGCAGGCAGTCATTCAAACTCACATACAAACATATAAAAACCACCAATACACCCCCCCATACACACACCCCACACACACACCCACACACACAGGGGGCGGGCTGTGAGAACAGTACCTCTCCATCTCAGTACACCACAGGATGTCCTCCTTGTTGTCCATGTAGACGGGGAAGTGCTGGTCTTTCCCCTGCTTCACAGAGTTAGAGCGCGTCGTTATCGTACGCAGCTTCTCAAACTGCAACACACACCAGCGCGCGCACACACAGCAGCACACACACACAGCAGCACACACACAGCAACACACACACAGCAGCAGCACACACACACACAGCAGCACACGCACACGGCAGGACACACGCACACACACAAACACACACACACACACACAGCAGCGCACACACACATCAGCACACACACCACCACGCACAAACATCAGCACACACACACGCAGAAACACACAATCAGGACCTAACCAGCTACACACACTGTGCTTTGAACATGACACTAGAGAATCGCAAGTCATCCACACCATCTGACCAATCAGGGTATGAGCGCGGCTAGACCTTAAAGCTGATTGGAGCATGTGGCCAATGAGAGGTCACATCAGAAAAACACCCAAAGTCCCAAGTCCCAAACAGTACTGAAGTGAGAGCTTGGATACTGACATACTGAGGCAGACACACACACACCCATACCTTAGCCGTCCGTCCGTGCTCCAGACACTCCTGAAGGTCCAGCTTGTCGTTCGCCATCGCAGAGAGAGGTCTGGAGGCAGAGAGACGAAGACTTAGAGAGAGAGGAAGAGAGACACAGAGATGGAGTGTGGTGGTGGCAAAACTAAGTAGGCAATGCACATCAATCTTGAGGTGTCTGTGTGTGTCTGTGTGTGGATGGGTGTGTCTGTGTGTTTGTGTGGGTGGGTGTGTCTGTGTGTGTCTCTATCAACATCCATTGCGTGTGCCAGACATCTCACCTGCCCATGCCTGGAAGGTTCCCCCAGAAGTAGCGAGCTCTGTGGGCAGCGGACACCTCCTTAGCATCAATCATCACCGGGTTACACTGCAGGGGGGAGGGCGGATTATCATCACCATGCAGGCCTCAGACTGCACGTCACCTCACCGCCACAAGGGGGCAGTGATCACCTCGACGGGAAACACTGCCAATGGACACTCCACAGAGAAGACATTTAGGTCTGTCTGTGTTCAGTGCAGTTCATCGTTATTCTTTCCCGAGAGAAGCCTGCTATGTTTGAAGTCTATCACGTTGCTATGCTCAGTGACCGATGCTCTTTTGTAAAGCTCTCTCTTGTAAGTCGCTTTGGATAAAAGCGTCTGCTAAATGAATGAACGTAAATCTAACGTGACAACCAACTATCACGTAGACGAGTAACATGAACAAACAATGTGCATGTCTGCGTGTGTTTGTTTGTACGTGTGTGTGTTTGTACATGTGTGTGTGTCAGACCTCAAGGAAGCGGGAGATGTCTCTCTTGTCGCTGACTCCCATGGCAACCACGTTCTCAAACAGCCAGAAGAAGGGACGCTCGTCGCCTGGTTTGGGCCTCGCTTCGTGAAGCAGCCGGTAAAACTCAAAAAACAGCCTTCCGGTCCCTTCTACGACACAGAGACGGGACAAGCTGACTGACTGGAACATATGCTGACGTATTCTGACAACTGATAGCCACAGGTAAGACTTTCTCTCTTCCGTACACACACACGGACACACACAAACACACACAGACACACAGACTAACCAAAGAGGCCCTTACGGGCAGGATTAACGATGGAAAGGTCGTTGCAAGGGCTTCCTCCAATCACCAGGTCAAACGGCCCCCACTCCTGAATCTGAAACGAGCAGGAAGTGACACGCAGATTGAGACCTGGCTGACTCACGCATGCCGACATCACACCAGCCACAGTGAGGCGCCAAACTGACTTCTCACTCTACGTCTTTAAATATGATGACATTTTATGAAGGAAAGGGTTGGGAGGGAGGAGATGGGGAGGGAGGAGGGGAGATGGGGAGTGAGAAGGGGAGATGAGAAGGGAGAAGGGGAGATGGGGAGGGAGGAGGGGAGATGGGGAGGGAGGAGAGGAGATGGGGAGGGAGGAGGGGAGATGAAGAGGGAGAAGGGGAGATGAGAAGGGAGAAGGGGAGATGAGAAGGGAGAAGGGGAGATGGGGAGGGAGGAGGGGAGATGGGGAGGGAGGAGGGGAGATGAGGAGGGAGAAGGGGAGATGAGAAGGGAGAAGGGGAGATGAGAAGGGAGAAGGGGAGATGGGGAGGGAGGAGGGGAGATGGGGAGGGAGGAGGGGAGATGGGGAGGGAGGAGGGGAGATGAGGAGGGAGAAGGGGAGATGAGAAGGGAGAAGGGGAGATGGGGAGGGAGAAGGGGAGATGGGGAGGGAGGAGGGGAGATGAGGAGGGAGGAGGGGACAGGTGGGCGGGAGGAGATTTGAAGTAGACTCACATGTTTATGTGTGACGTTGCGTACGTCTCCGACGTATATGATGCGTCCGTGGTGACGTACGATCCCGACGGTAATGGAATCCTCACACACCTCTGAGGCCACGTATCTGTCTACCTGGATCCCCAGATCCCTCAGCACCAGAAGACCTGTAGACACATATGCAAATACACACACACATGAACACTTAATTCATCTAACCAGCAGTATGAATGCAGCATGGTTAAACACAAAGCTGGTATTCTGACCTGTGGCTATGCCGTCAAACAGAGACAGCACTCTGATTGGCTGCCTTTTCTCAGCTGCCACAGGGGGGTACAACTTGGCAGGTTCCTGAGAGAGAGACATAGAGAGAGAGACCAAGAGAAAGAGAGACCGAGAGAAAGACAGAGAGAGAGAGACATAGGGAAAGCCGTGAGAACAACTACCCAGCTATAACTCCTCCCACCCCCCCACCCCCCTGACCCCCACCCCCCCTCGACCCCCCCAGGCCCTCCCCCTCCTCCCAGTCACTCACAAAGTCCTGCTCATGGTTGTTGGCGAAGAACAGCTGGAGCCTGGAGGGCCAGTCGTCCCGTCGCTGTAGCAACCCTTTGGTGTTGCGTGGTCCGCACATGTAGCAGTTCCACGGATCCTCTTTAATAGCCACCTCTGCAGAGCCCACCCCCACCAGCAGATCTACACACTCCACGCAGAAGCACCTGCAAACACACACACACACACCACCAGGAGCATCATTAAACCGAATGCGTCACGCTCCTACTGAACTAAGAGGAGACATGAGGGATATGTGAATGTGAGTTGGTGGTGTTTGTTAGCAGCTTGTTTGGTCAGGTGGTGGTCAGCTTGTGGTCAGGTGGTGGTCAGGTTGTGGTCAACGTGTGGTCAGCTTGTGGTCAGGTTATGGTCAGGTTTTGGTCAGGTGGTGGTCAGCTTGTGGTCAGGTGGTGGTCAGCTTGTGGTTAGGTTATGGTCAGGTGGTGGTCAGGTTGTGGTCAGGTTGTGGTTAGGTGGTGGTCAGGTGGTGGTCAGCTTGTGGTCAGGTTTTGGTCAGGTAGTAGTCAGGTTTTGGTCAGGTTTTGATCAGGCTTTGGTCAGGTTTTGGTCAGGTGGTGGTCAGCTTGTGGTCAGGTTTTGGTCAGGTGGTGGTCAGGTTTTGGTCAGGTGGTGGTCAGCTTGTGGTCAGGTTTTGGTCAGGTGGTGGTCAGGTTTTGGTTGGGTGGTGGTCAGCTTGTGGTCAGGTGGTCTTGTGGTCAAACACACACACACACACCACCAGGAGCATCATTAAACCGAATGCGTCACGCTCCTACTGAACTAAGAGGAGACATGAGGGATATGTGAATGTGAGTTGGTGGTGTTTGTTAGCAGCTTGTTTGGTCAGGTGGTGGTCAGCTTGTGGTCAGGTGGTGGTCAGGTTGTGGTCAACGTGTGGTCAGCTTGTGGTCAGGTTATGGTCAGGTTTTGGTCAGGTGGTGGTCAGCCTGTGGTAAGGTTTTGGTCAGGTGGTGGTCAGCTTGTGGTCAGGTTGTGGTCAGGTGGTGGTCAGCTTGTGGTTAGGTGGTGGTCAGGTGGTGGTCAGCTTGTGGTCAGCTTGTGGTCAGGTTTTGGTCAGGTAGTAGTCAGGTTTTGGTCAGGTTTTGATCAGGCTTTGGTCAGGTTTTGGTCAGGTTTTGGTCAGGTGGTGGTCAGCTTGTGGTCAGGTTTTGGTCAGGTGGTGGTCAGGTTTTGGTCAGGTGGTGGTCAGCTTGTGGTCAGGTTTTGGTCAGGTGGTGGTCAGGTTTTGGTTGGGTGGTGGTCAGCTTGTGGTCAGGTGGTGTGGCGATGCGTACTGACCTGCAGCAGTTGTTGTTCCCACACATGAGCACCTCCCTGCCTCCACAGCAGATGGTGCAGTAGGACTGGTAGCCGTCATCATCGTACTGGTACGCACACTCTAGGAAGCAGTTCTGAAGGGCCAAGCGGAGTGGAGATGAGTGTGTGTGAGCATGTGTATGAGTGTGTGTTTAAGAGAGTGTGTGTGTATGTGTGTACCTTGCAGCCTTGACACATGGCCCCCATGAAGAGCGGATGCTCCAGAGACACGTTGAGACTTCCACAGGAGATGCAGATGTCTGCAACACAGCAGCACAGCACAGCAGGTGACACAGCAGCACAGCAGGTGACACAGCAGTACAGCAGGTGACACAGCAGCACAGCAGGTGACACAGCAGTACAGAAGGTGAAACAGCAGCACAGCAGGTGAAACAGCAGCACAGCAGGTGACACAGCAGTACAGCACAGCAGGTGACACAGCAGCACAGCACAGCAGGTGACACAGCAGCACAGCAGGTGACACAGCAGCACAGCAGGTGACACAGCAGCGCAGCAGGTGACACAGCAGTACAGCAGGTGACACAGCAGCACAGCAGATGACACAGCAGTACAGCAGATGACACAGCAGTACAGTAGGTGACACAGCAGTACAGCAGGTGACACAGCAGCGCAGCAGGTGACACAGCAGCGCAGCAGATGACACAGCAGTACAGCAGGTGACACAGCAGCGCAGCAGGTGACACAGCAGCGCAGCAGGTGACACAGCAGCACAGCAGATGACACAGCAGTACAGCAGGTGACACACCAGCACAGCAGGTGACACAGCGGCACAGCAGGTGACACAGCAGTGCAGCAGATGACACAGCAGCGCAGCAGATGACACAGCAGCACAGCAGGTGACACAGCAGCACAGCAGGTGACACAGCAGTACAGCAGGTGACACAGCAGCACAGCAGGTGACACAGCAGCACAGCAGGTGACACAGCAGCACAGCAGGTGACACAGCAGCACAGCAGGTGACACAGCAGTACAGCAGGTGACACAGCAGCACAGCAGATGACACAGCAGCGCAGCAGGTGACACAGCAGTGCAGCAGGTGACACAGTAGCACAGCAGGTGACACAGCAGGTGACACAGCAGCGCAGCAGGTGACACAGCAGCGCAGCAGGTGACACAGCAGGTGACACAGCAGCACAGCAGGCGACACAGCAGCGCAGCAGGTGACACAGCAGGTGACACAGCAGCACAGCAGGCGACACAGCAGCGCAGCAGGTGACACAGCAGTGCAGCAGGTGACACAGCAGCACAGCAGGTGACACAGCAGCACAGCAGGTGACAAAGCAGGTGACACAGCAGGTGACACAGCAGCACAGCAGGTGACACAGCAGCACAGCAGGTGACACAGCAGCACAGCAGGTGAGAAACCTGGACCAGAGCTGTTAGAGCAGCAGAACGTGACCCAACCAAACCTTACATGCTGGAATGAGGTAAAGCAACAAGTGTGTGTGTTTAGGGTGTGTTTTTGTGTGTGTGTGTGTGTGCGTGTGAGTGAGTGTGTCTGTACCTTCAATATTTCTGATCTTCTGTCGGATCTCAAAGATGAGTCTCTCTGAATGGAAACAAGAACAATGCATCATTTGTGTCACACACACAAAACTACCCAGTGTTCTTGTGGCGGTAGGCAGGGGCCTCCTTGTGCCTGTATGGCTTTGTGTGTGTCTGTGTGTGTGTGTACCTCTGGTCCCTTCATCGATGACCTCTCTGATCTTGGGTTTGTCAGCAGAGTTCTTGCGGGGCTTCTTGGCAGGAGGAGGCGTGTACGCTGCCTCTGGCTCCGCCCACATCTCTGGATACACCTCCTTATAGGGGTTCCTCTCCTCTGCAGGGTCAAAGGTCATCGCATCAGCGTCAACACACTGGTGTTATGTGCATGCGTAGGTGCGTACATGTGAGTGTGTGTGTACCTTCTGGAGGGTCGAGTCCCTGTGGTCCGCTAGGCAGGAAACCAGTCATGGCCCATTCTATCATCTGTCTGTTCTGTAGCTCCACCCCCTGGCCCTCCCCCTCGTCACCCGCATCACAGGAAGGGAGGGGCCGACCTGCCCTGGTGCTCGCAACCTACACACGCACACAACACAAACATACACACATTACCGCACACACACACGGCAGACAGTAGTGAAGGTGGAGGTTTTTGTGGAAGTACCAGGTGTAGGTGGTTGTCAGCGTGCTGTGTCTGTGTACTGTGTGCTGTGTCAGTGTGTTGTCTCTGTATGCTGTGTCTGCATGTTGTCTCTGGGTGCTGTGTCTGTGTGCTGTCCTTGTATGCTGTGTCTGTGTGCTGTGTATGTGTGCTGTATCAGTGTGCTGTGTCTGTGTCTTGTGTCAGTCTACTGTGTAATTTACATTTAATAATTTAGCAGATGCTCTTATCCAAAACTTCTGTCAGTGTGCTGGGTCTGTGTGCTGTGTCGGTGTGCTGTGTCAGTGTGCTGTGTCAGTGTGTAGTGTCTGTGTGCTGTGTCAGTGTGCCGTGTCTCTGTGCTGTGTCAGTGTGCTGTGTCTGTGTGCTGTGTCAGTGTGCTGTCTCTGTGCCGTGTCAGTGTGCTGTCTCTGTGTCAGTGTGCTGTATCAGTGTGCTGTCTCTGTGTCAGTGTGCTGTGTCAGTGTGCTGTCTCTGTATCAGTGTGCTGTGTCAGTGTGCTGTGTCAGTGTGCTGTATCAGTGTGCTGTCTCTGTGTCAGTGTGCTGTATCAGTGTGCTGTCTCTGTGTCAGTGTGCTGTGTCAGTGTGCTGTCTCTGTGTCAGTGTGCTGTGTCAGTGTGCTGTTTCAGTGTGCTGTGTCAGTGTCAGTGTGCTGTGTCTCTGTGCTGTGTCAGTGTGCTGTCTCTGTGTCAGTGTGCTGTGTACCTGCAGGGCCTCATAGATGGCTCTCCTGTACATGGGCTGCTTGTTGTAGGTGGGCTGGTGGAAGGCTGAGGAAAACGAGCTCAGAGGCATCAGCTTCTCTACACACACCTACACACACACACACACACACACACACAGGTTAGTCACAAGCCCCGCCCCACACAGGCACCAGGCAGGTTCTATCCGAGCGCTCACACTCACCACAGAGAACTTCCCGTCACCAAACCACATGACCCAGCGTGTGCCCTCCGCCGCCCGGCTCCGCCCACTCATCCACCAGGACACGATCCTGCCGGGCCACCAGGAGAAGCCTCGCAGCTTCCCAAACACCAGCATCCCTATCCCGAAGCCCCGGCCATCCTGACGCACACAAGCACACGTCCATACACACACACACACGCCCATACACACACATCCATACATACCCACACACACATCCATACACACACACACGCACATCCATATATACACTCCATATATATATACGCACACACACGCATACACACACACACACACACATCCATACAGCCATACACACACACACAAAGAAAGACAGAGCAGTCAGTACAGGAGTCTTTGATTGGGACACGCCCACATTTCTCCCCCATGTTACACCTTACCTGGTACTCTAACTCCCTGGGTCTGGCTCGGTCTCCCCTGGCTACGGGCAGGGGTTCTGGCGTCATGGCAACGGTGGGGGAGGCAGGGGCGGTGTGTTGCTGGGGCGTGGGCGGAGCTGGGCTGGGCGGAGCTGGGCTGGGCGGCCCCTCCTCTTTCTGGAAGCTTCCCTCTGATAGGTCCTCCATCACGCTCATCACAGCTTCGCGGTGAGCCTGTCGCTCAGCCTGAGGACAGACAGGGGCCTCCTGGTCACCAGGGCAACACAGACAGGGACCTCCTGGTTACCAGGGCAACACAGACAGACGGGGGGATCGGGGGGTGGTGTCTACTATCCAATCACATCTGAGCTTCTGCACACTGTGAATCATCAGGTTTGTTTGTCCGCTGATTTGTCTGTTGTGTGGGCGCTGGGATAAGCTCAGAGCAAGGATCCTGGGATTGTTTCCACAAACAGGAAATGAGCAAGGCCCTGGGTGGGGTCTCTGGACTGACCACTGACCAGGAGAGCCAGGCAGTTAGAGAGAAAGAGAGAGAGAGAGACAGAGAGAGAGAGAGAGAGAGAGGGAGGGAACGAGAGAGTAAAAGAATGTTTATATGTGAATGAAAGCATGAGTGAGTGTCTTGACAGCAGTATCCTCTCGGTGACCTCAGGACAGACCGTCACTCTGCTGGCTCCTGTTTGACCTCTGACCTCCATAAACTCCTAATCTGCTTGTTACATGGATCACAGACCACACGCGCAAATACACGAGCGTGTGTGCATGTGTGTATGTTTGTGCCTCTGTTTGTGTCTTTCAGGTGTAACTTTCATCTCATTACAATCTATCTCTTAAACTGTTCGTTTCTGTGTATGTGTGTGAGTGTGTGTGTGTGTGTAACTGAGTGTGTGTTTGAGAGAGAGTATGTGCGTTTGAGTTATGTGTTTGAACTCTGATGAACTCTCATGTCCTGGTCAGTGTTTTCACTCTTGACTCCACCCCTCCAAACCTCTGACCCTTGAACTCTAACCCCTCCACTGAGGCGGCTACTAAACCACGCCCCTTTTATGACCGTGACTGACCCTGACCTCATGATGAACCCGTAGGACACCCTTTATACACACATTCCCGCTTCCCACCACACACACACACACCCTTTCCCACACACATACCAGCAAACATACAAACACCCGTATTCATTTATACAGCCTTCATAAATCAATGGGGCTATGAAACCCTTTCAATAGACAACAACATTCCAGACAACAGATTAGACCAGTCAGTTCCTGATTAGCAGTAGTGGTAAGTGCATTAGATCATCGAACTACAATGTCATTGGATAAAGCAGTTGTTGAACAGAAATGATTACTAACTGCTATACTATGTACTAGCTGCCAAAATAAACTGAAAACTACCCAGTTAACCACTAACAAATAGCAACGAACACTCACATGATCAAATGTGGATTTCAGTAAGGTTTACCGACCAACATCCTTTTAACAAGCACAAAAAGAAACATACTTTTCTAAAGCAGTACTGCTAATACTCACATACTCACACACACACACTCTCTCTCTCACACACACACACTCTCAGACACACACACTCACACAGACGGAGGGAAAACAACAACTTACAGACATCGCACCTCTGCAACCAAAACTCTTTTCATCTCTCTTTCTCTTCTTTTCCCTTCCGCTCTCCTCTCTCGTCTTCCTCTCTCATCTGATCACCCATCTTTCCTTTCTTCCTCAGCCCAAAACCCTGCTCCTCCCTCTTCCACTCCCCTCCCTCTCCTGCCCCCTGCTCCTCCCTCCTCCACTCCCCTCCCTCCTCCTCTCTCCCTCCCTCTCCTGCCCCCTGCTCCTCCCTCCTCCTCTCCCCTCCCTCTCCTGCCCCCTGCTCCTCCCTCCCTCCCTCTCCTGCCCCCTGCCACTCCCCCTGTCCACGCTCCTCGCTATTGATTGGTCAGCAGCGAGGTGTGTGATTTACTGTGACAGATCCAATACAGAGCAGATGTTGTAATGCCCCACCCCCCCCACCCCCCACTAGCATACACATGCTTTACATACGCAGCCAGACATACCAACACACACGCATGTACATACGTACCCTACACCAACACACACACATGCAGAAACATCTGGATTCCAGCCAGACAGGCTAGGTAGAATTATAGCTGGTAGCCGGGGGGAGGGGGGGTCCCGGGGGGGTCTAGGGATTTGTAAAGAGAGGGGGAATGAGGGGGGGGGGGGGGGGCTGTGTGCGATGTGTGGATGTGTCTTAAAGGTGTGGGTGTGTGTAGGAGGGCTTAAGGATGCAGTGAGTGTTTATATGCATCCAGTATGTGCGTTGGCACGTACGCGTTGGAGTGTGGGTGGTGTGTGTGTTGGTGTGTGTGTGTGATTGAGAATTAGAGCAGTATAGAGGTCAAGGGTTAGGTAAGCCTTGAGGTTGACAAGGTAATAGGAGGTGTGAGGGTCAAGGCCTGGTTTGATCCTGACTGGGGTGTACACACACACACACACATAAACCACACAGACACACAGACAAACAGCAAAAGCTTATTGGCATGAGAAAGGATATATAGTTATTTCTAATGATAATATAGTGAAACAAAAGGACTATATTGGGTTACACTAAAGGTGGCACACGCTGTATGAGCTATATTAAGTTACATTCTCCCAGGCTAGCTAACAGAGAATCCAACAGACTGAGACTTCATAGAAGTATAGAATTCCTATCTGGTAATGGACAACAAACACTCCCTGTCCACTTCCCCCTTCTCTCTCTCTCTCTCTCTATCACACTTTCTCTCTCATCCTCTCCCTTTCTCTCTCTCTCTCTCACTCAATCTCTGTCACTCTCTCTCTCTAACACTTTCTCTCTAATTCTCTCTCTCCCTTTCTCTCTTTATCCCTAACTCCTTCTCTCTCTTCCTTTCTCTCTATTTCTCTCTCACACACCACTCTCTCTCCCTCCCTCCCTATCTCTCTCTCCCTCCCTTTCTCAACAATGTCTTTATTCCATAGTGGATAAATGACAGAGTGAACAGCTGGCTGTAATTCTCCAACAAGAAAAAAAAGAGGCTTTGCCGAGAAAATCTGGAAAGAGTTAACCTCTGTCTCACAGCCCCCCTTGCAGTTTCCCTCACACACACACACGCACACACACACACACACACACACACACACACACACAGAGACACACTCTTCTCTTCCACTCTCTCTCAAACACGCACCTTGGTGGAGCTTTGAGCTTGTCTACAGGGCACGGCTCGGACACTGTGGTTGAGAGTGAAAGGTGTGGGAATTTAGTGCGACAGGAAACCACACACACTTAAAACCATCTTCTCTACCACTGGATCTCTCTCGCTCCTCTCTCACGTCTCTCTCACTGAACATTGTCTGCATTTGCTTCAGTGCTGTCTCACTCTCTCTGGCTGTCTCTCTCTCTCTGGCTGTCTGTCTGTCTCTCTCTCTCACCTCTATCTTCCAGCGGCTGATCCACTCATCCCTCTGCCTCCTGCTGATGTAATATGGGTCTCCTGCCTGAAAGGTCACTCTGGGCACAGGCCTCCTCCGCAGCCTGCCGCTATCCCCCTGCACGCACACACACGTGCACACACAGGTACAAACACACACGCGTACACACACGTACACACGTACACACAAGGTTCCGTTGGGAGACCGGCATACTAAAGTTTACTGTGTAAAAAAAAGTCCTTTATGGAGCACGTGCAGTTGAGGTTCTGCTCAGGGGCCCTCTGGGAGTGAGACCTGTCATTTTCAGCAGCGTTCTGTGGTGGGGGGGGGGGGGGGGGGGTAGGAGGAGGTGGGGGTTGGGGGGGGCATGCAGGACAGTTGACAGGCGGTCAGCGGCGCACGCTCACCTCCATCTTGGGCGAGTCGCAGGTGCTGTCGTCCGTCTCGTCTGAAAGAGAAGAGAGACCGGGTCAGGACCTGTGTGCAGAGGGGTGGGGGGTGCGGGGGGGTGAGAGGGTGTGTGTCTGAGTGCGTGGTTTGCTTACGCCTCTCAGGATGCTCTAGTTTCCGGCGCCCACGTTTCCTGCGAGGGGAGGGGTCCGTCTCCTCAGGGGGGGTCGGGGGAGCATTAACACAGGGGTCAGAGTTCACCAAGTCCTGAAAGTGAGCGTGAGAGAGAGAGAGGAAGAGACAAATGAGGGAACATTTTCTGTGTCAGCTGCGGTGTGGGACAGACATGTGCTAAATGTGACTTTTACACACACAGTGGCACTCTCACACACAAACACACACACACACACACACTCAATGCGTCTTACAGTCAATGCTTGTTAGCACGATGTTAAGCAGGTGTGCCTGAGGGAGAGTCTGCACAGGATCAGTCTGAATGACCCCTCTAATCACTCTCACACACTCTCTCTTACACACTCACTCTCTCTAACACACACACAGTCTCACACACACATCCGAATACACTAGGGGTGTCTTTGAGGAAAGAAGGTGCTTTCTTAGTTCTGTAATTAGCAGTCATATAGACAAACCTGGGTGTGTAATTCAGCTAGCCTGACAATAGACTATATTGATACAGTTTTGTGTTAGTAGGCTGCTAATAAATTTATAACAGCATGCAGTCCAATAACCAGCTATTTCAACAAAGCAGACATCATTTGGTATGATGATAATCTATGATAACTTTTTGCTATCGTTTTACTACGAACCCTTGCTATAACAGTAGCAATACAAAGTACATTTAATGATGCTAACCACTAATACTTCATTCTCTAACTGGCTAGCAGTGTTTTATAGGCGTGTTGCTAACAGGCTAGCTGTGTTTTATAGATGGGTCGTTAAGAAGAAAGGAGGAACGGTGGGGGCGGGGGGGGGGGGGGGGGGGTGGGCTTGTTGCGACAGTACAGCTCAAAGGCTACACTAACGCTAACTAGCACTAACAAGCCTGGTGAGACTAATGAACAGGTGAGAAGATCCATAAAACACGGGCGACGAAGTGCCTGTGGAACAACGACACCCAGCATAGAGAGAGAGGGACAGAGAGAGAAAGGGAGAGAGACAGAGAGAGAGAGAGAGAGAGAGAGAGGGAGGGAGGGAGGGAGGGAGGGAGAGACACAGAGAGAGGGAGAGAGTGAGAGAGGGAGAGAGTGAGAGAGACAGAGAGAGAGTGAGAGATAGCAAGAAAGACAGAGAGAGAGAGAGAGAGAGAGGGAGGGAGGGAGGGAGGGAGGGAGAGACACAGAGAGAGGGAGAGAGAGAGAAAGAGAGTGAGAGAGGGAGAGAGTGAGAGAAACAGAGAGAGACAGAGAGAGAGTGAGAGATAGCAAGAAAGACAGAGAGAAAGTGAGAGAGGGAGAGAGAGAGAAAGTAAGAGAGACAAGGAGACAGAGACAAAGACACAGAGAGAGGGAGAGAGAGAAAGACAGACAGAGCGAGACAGAGAGAAAGAGAGAGGGAGAGAGTGAGAGAGACAGACAGAGAGACAGAGAGAGAATCCGAGAGAGGAAGAGAGAGAGAGACAGAGAGAGATTAAACCCAAACTACACAGACGCAAACTCTTAAGAAGACATGAGCCGCCATAATTCAGACAAGAGTCAGAAGTATATCGCCTGCTCTGCGTCGCACCAATGAAGGACCTTCTGTGCTCAAGGGCCGAGTACATTTGGGATCACAGAAGGACAAACATACAGAAATAGGGGGGGGGCTTGCAGCTGCCTCTACGCTCTCTCTTGAAAACCACCTTTTCGCCCATTTCGCTCTTACTCTCTCTTCTCTCTCATCCTCCACATCCTCTCGTTCTCTGCTTTCAATGCACACTTCCTGTTGTTCGTTCACGTTTGAAAGCTGACCTCACGCGTGAGCAGTCCTAGCCATGGAAAGTACCTGGGGTTCAATGCAAGACCCGGCACGTCAGAGCAGCGGGTGAACTGCGACAGTGACTTTGACCGCCTCAGACGTCCTTCTGCTTCCCCCCCCACGGCCAGTTGTGTTTTCATTCCCTGGGAGGGGGTCACTATGTTAAGGCTGGACCAACATTGTCCTTAAGCCCAGAGCCAGGATCACATTACCCTAACCCCTACCCATGCACCCTAATCATAACAATAACCAGGAGGGAGAGAGAGATAGTGAGAAAGGGGAGAGAGAGAGAGAGAGAGAGAGAGGGAGAGAGAGAGGGAGAAAGAGAGAGAGAGAAAGAGAGCGAGAGAATCTGGCGTCGTCTCAACTCAGCTTCTAAGGTGCCTGGGTGAATGGGGCTCAGTGTAGATTGTGGTTAGACACTGCACACATGCCTGCACACTAACATACATGCACATGCATGCACACACATGGTGGCAGCCCACAAGCTCGGAAACACACAGGGTTGCAACGACAGAAGAGATGAGAGAGGAAGAGCAGAGCGGAGAGGAGGATAGAGGGGATGTCTTTAAATAGCTCAGAGAAGAGAGAAAGAGAGGGTGGGGATTGAGAGGAGCCAAATAATCCATTTAACTATGGAACTATCGCTATTACTGATCTGGATGGATGGGTGAGTGTGGAGGAGTGGGGGGGGGGGGGAGGAGTGAGAGAGTAAAATGATACAGTACATCCTACCTCCCTCTTCTATCGTTCTTGCTTTCTCTAGTCTATAGTTAGCATGTCAATCTCATGGCTCCACCCTGAGCGCCACACAATGGCCTCTATTCCTGGATACATTCTGGAGGGTGAGCGAGGGCGACGTTAAAGGGGTGTGGGTGCGAGAGGGAGGACGGATCTTTGCCCCCCCTGCGTGAAGAAAAGCAGAGAACCGGGAGGGGAATGGGGGAACCCACGCGGGGTTGCAGCCCTGCCTGGTTCCACGGCTTGGTGAGGGGCTGCGGGGGGGCGGATGCCCCCAGGTGGCATGCTACAGCCCGGGGCCCCCTCGGCTCGGTCAAGGTAGATGACTACTTCCTGCGGCCTTGCAGGTGCCCAACCCTAGCAGGCCTTTACATTCTTACACCCTCGTTCTATTTCTATTGAAGGGCTGAGGCTGAGGTGCGAGGCAGGCGAGGCCACAGCAGAGAGGGAAGGATAGAAAGAGAAGGATAGAGAGAGAAGGATAGAGAGGTTAGAGAGAGAAGGATAGAGAGGTTAGAGAGGGAAGAATAGAGAGAAAAGGAAGGATAGAGAGGTTAGAGAGGGAAGGATAGAGAGAGAAGGATAGAGGCAAGGATAGAGAGAAGGACAGAGCAGAGGATAGAGAGGTTAGAAAAAGGAGATAGAGAGGGAAGGAAAGAGGAAAGGGTTAGTGTTAGAGAGGGAAGGAAGTGAAGTGCGGCCTGTGCTTCTGACAGGAAGCTCAGTCACCCAGACTATCTGTCAATGCTCAGAGAAGCAGGCTAAGACCTGCCCTTACACACACACACACACACACACACACTCATACACACACACAAACACACACGCTGATACACACACAGCCACTGGGTGTTTCTCTAGTCTTGTCTAACTGACAAGTCTGTTTGATCAGCTGGACTCTCAGGTGGTGCAGACGGAAATACACACACACACACACACACCACGAAAGGAGAGGGAAAGAGAGAGACAGAGAGAGTGAGATAGGGAGAGACAGAGAGAGAGAGAAGGGTGAGAGAGAGAAAGAGAGAGATGGTGAGAGAGAGAGAGAGAGAGAGAGAGAGTGAGGGAGAGAGGGAGAGAAATAGAGTGCAGAGATGGGGGCTGAAATTAGCGCACGCCTTGAGAGAGTGAAAAGTCATGGCGCCATGGATACGGCTGATGACATCACTCACAGGAGACTGGGCTTTGCGTTTCCTACTGGGGCGTCCGGCTCGGCGGGCGGGGATACTGGCTGCCACCTCCTCGAGACTGTCATGGTCTGCTCCGTCTTCACTCTGACCAATCACAGACAGCTGGTGTTAGACATCAGCCAATCACGCTGCAGCCCTGAACAGGCTTAAGCTGGCATTGCAGTAGATACTGTTTCAGGTACCGTGTAATAACTGTGTCGCGACTGTGTAATTTGCTGTGATGAAAACAATGTCTTTGTAACGCACACTTACACACTGGCTTCAAATGTCCCTATTTGACAACACAGCTGTCTTTGATTCATTATACGTGGCGGCAAAATGTCTCCCTCTCTCTCTCTTCCTCTCCTTCTCTCTCTGCTCATCCCTCTTTTTCCATCTGTTCCTCCCTCGTTCGGTAAGCTGGCTGCTGATGACCGTAGAGCGGTTGCTAAGGTGAGGAAACTGCTTAGCAACTGTCACTGAGGAGCTGATGTGCTGACTAAACCTCCCGATGTCACTTCCTTGACGACCGGCATGGTAACCGTTCGGAGAACCCACGGGTTCTGCGCTGTTAGCCCGCTGCGTGGGAGCGTACCGCGCCCGCTAGCAGAAGGTTCTCCAAGAATCCAACCTCATCTGGCATCAGCTGAATCCACCAATCAGGACTTTGCATGAACAAAACAAATAACAGCAACGCAAGCATGTTGAAAGGCAAATTCGAACCCACCTACCAGACCGTCTACACACACACAGTACACTGACTCACACACACTCTCACACACTATTGTCCATTCGTATCTCAGGTCTATTTCTGTCTCCTTCAGGTTATTTTAGGCTACTGCTGTTGCTAAGCAACCAGACGGCTGCCGGGGCGACAGGAGGAAGATCCCAACAGCAACGGATAGCTTGTCCTCTTTCCTCTCTCTTTCTCTATCTCTCTCTTTCCCGATCTCTCTCTCTGCATCCCTCCAAACCATCCTCCACCTTTTTCCCTTCTATACAGACAATACGATTCTACATTTTCATCTTAGGTTTACCCCCCCCCCCCCCCACACACACACACACACACACACAAAAAAGACACCATTCTCCTTTCGGCTCCATTGTTTCATAACGCAGAGTCTTGTCTCATCTTTCTTGCCCTTCAGCTCTACCCCCTTTTCTCTCTCTCTCCTTGACCGTTCTCCATTTTTCTCTTTTTGCATGTGTTCAGTCCGCCTTCCAGGTCCAGTCAAACAATGGAGAATCTCTTCAGTCCCTGGGACTCGACAAACTGTGCGTCACTACGCACAGAATAAAAGGTCTAAGGAAATCACATACAAAATCCAGGCCATGTTGGCTGGCTGCCAGCGTGTGTATGTGTGTGTGTGCACATGTGTGTGTGTGTGTATGTGTGTGTAAGGAAGGTCTTTATATAGTAGTAACAGAGAATGAGGTTCAGACTTTCACAGATTTACGAGCTCTGCCCTGGGCTCAGGGGGAGCAAATGAAAGAGGCCATTTTTCACCTCAAGAGTTTGTGTGTGTGTGTGTGTGTGCGCGTGAGTGAGTGTGTGCGAGTGTGTTTCTGCGTGTGTGCGCGTATTCTCCGTGAAGCGGGTAAGGGGGTTAACGTAAATAAATAACTATTAGTTTAATGATTACTTAAACATTGCAGCAACACACACACACACTTAGGTAAACGCCTGCAGTTCTGTGGCAGGGTGATGGTGGGAGGTGATGGTGGGGGGTGATGGTGGGGGGTGATGGTGGGGGGCTCTCACCGTGTCGTTGGCATGGTCCGTCTCCGGAGGCTGGAGTGCAGGGGTGGCTGGAGTATTGGACGGCATGGTGGACGATTCTTATCAAAACGGTATTAAAAAAAAAACTTCAAAAATGGCTTGTGTAGCACCTTCATTCAGTCCTTCCAATTACCTGCACATGGGGACAAAGAACAGCTTATAGTATATCAGGCCAATTCCTGCCAGTCACTGACAAGACATTTTCATTCGAGCAAAAGGGGGGGGGGGGGTCAATAATCATTCTATTCTAATACTGACATTCAGATATGACATTTTAAATAAAAACACAAGAACTTCCCCACAATTGCTGTTAAAGCCAGGTGCTCGTGTCACAAGAGAAGCCCAAATATGCCTGAGCTGAGTGATGACAGGTCTGAATGGTAACAGGTTTACAACCTCCTCCACCCTCACCCCCTCCCTCTACCCTCACCCCCTCCCTCATCCCCACCCCCAGCATACACATTTGAAGTTAAACTTCCAGGCATCAGCCTATATTCACGCCTGGAGGAGGAACCCTGTCGGTTCTTTTCTTTTTTCCTTTCTTTCATGACATCACGTCAGAAATCCTCCTTTCACGACAACCGGTATGACAGGTCGACGTGAGTGTGACTTTTAGAGCGCGGGAAGTTGTAGGACGCGGGGGAACGTCGGTGGAAGGAGGTGTGCACGGTGCGCCTCTCCCCCCCCCCCCCCCCCCCCCCCCCCCCATTGTGCCGTCAGCAAAACATCTCCACCGAGTCAATGTATGTAGGTCATAGTCTCCCCCCCCCCCTCCCCCCCCAAAAAACTATACGCCAGTCGCTCGCAAATGCATGTGAATAACACGGATCTTATCCGTGGTCATCGTTTTAGTCTTTGGCGGATAACGTCCGTTATTGACAGTGGTCGTTTTTGTGCGTCAAGACGATCCACGGTGTGCGCCCGTGCGTCTGCGTGAGTATGATCTAAGGACATAGTTGCGCCAAAAAAAAAACGCTGTTGGTTCCGTGCCAAAACTCGGCCCGCGCGCTCCAGAATTTCCAATAACTAGGCAGCGACGGGGCCTTTTAACAAACGCGCGCGCGCGTGCACGAAACACACACACACACATACACACCGTTCTAACATAACACGACGCCGACCCTATTACCCGAACAAAGCCACGCGTTGTCCCCCCCAAATAACTGAACAAATACCGCCGGTGACTGTCTCCTCGAGCGCAGAGCGGCGGCGGGATTTGGATTGTCCCCCGGTGAACGGCGTCGGTAGATTACTGGGTCAGGTAAAAAACGGGCGCGCGGACAGACTCGATGCACCCGTTAACCTCCACATGCGCGCGCCGCGACGACAGCTACGCGCTCGTGTCTGCATCTGGAAGCAGAGCCCGTGCTCACGATGTGCCTGCGGGGGGTATCGGTTCCAACTTTACCCCCGTCGCGAGTTGTCGTAATTAACGGGAAAATCTTCTCGCCCGCAACCGTACATAATATGCACAGCTGTACGTTCAGACGCCTATAAACGGTCCCGTTTTATTTAGACTCGCTTTCTACGTGATAGGCACTAAGACACATCATATCTAAACAAACTCTGGCAAAATGTCTACAGGGAGATGGGAAGTGTGTATTTACCGTGTTGGCCGTCCCAGGCCCGGACCCCGCGATCGTCTCACTCCCTCGCTCTCTACCGGGTCTCCCTCCGTTTCTGCTCGTACTCCCTGTCTCTTTCCACCGGCCTTCTCTCACCAACCGCAGAGGCCGCCACACCGGAAAGTTTCCGCTGGGTCCTAAAGTCGGATGGTTCGTTCAACGCCACGCAAACCTGTTGACAGACAGACACGGCGGTATCGACGCCTCCTTTCTTTCTCTCGCCGTCCGTCTACAGCCCAGATTTCTCAGACAGGTAGCTGACTGTTGGTTGGCTGGCTGACCTGTGGCTGACCCTGGCCTCCTGACCCTCTCAGGTGAAACCGAGAGCCGATAAGGAGGTGGGCCGGGGAGAGGACCAAGGGGTGGGGGAGAGTTATTTATGGGATCAGTTAGGTCACAGCCCAGACCTTTGAGGACTTCATTCAGTCCTCAGTTTCCTCTCCGCCCACCACAGCTCTCACTTGCACACTTTACACTCACACACACATTCTCCGACTCGTGACCCATACCTGACCTTTGCTGGAGCATCCTGGGAAACCAGAGATCAATCATCAATATTAATGATGATCTTTAAATAACCCTGCCCACCCCCCCAAAACAACAATCAAACATAAATTACCAGAGACTAAGGTGGTTTGTGTTAAATAATATTTATTGATGATAAAACAGATCAACACAGCATTTCCCAGTCATGTCCAGGATTACGCATCAGATAAGCATGCTTAAAGTTACTTTTCTATGGCGATCCCTTTCGCATACCCAATCATCCATCCATTCGCTTCACCACTCACACTCTCAAGTCAGTCAGACTTCCATTTTTCAATATAAACAGGAAGTGATGCCACGTTCCACTAGGACATGAGCCATTTACTAGCCCCTGTACTAGGTTACTAAGCTGCCTATGTAAACCCCAGTGACAGTGGATATTGAGAGTCTACAAGGCACAGGGACACGCTCTCGTTCAGCAGGAAAGGTTTGGCTGCCAAAGACAAATACAGTACTTACTCCAAAACTTCATCTCCCATAATGCTGTGCGTCTGGCAGGAGCATGAAGGAAGCGTGACCTCGTCATACAGCAGAGAAAACTAGCGGACCGACTCTCGTCACTCTCGCATACACACATCCACAATTTCACGCAAATTCTGTCTGTTTGCGTGGCTGGAGTTATAAAAAGAGCTGAACAGACAGACCGAGCCCTCAGGAGACACATCGTCTGATGACAGTACCAGTACCCAGCCCTGTCCACACACACACCCTGTCTCACACAGGCATCAGGTGAGCCATCAGTACTCCCTGCCTCGGCTCAAAGCTGGAGGAGAGCAGCAGTTGAGAAGGTGAGTCTCTGGCCATTTCACCAGTACAGAACCCATCCAGGTAGACAGGGCATCATGCACACCATGGGATCATATCATGGAAATAAATAAACACAGTGCTGATCTCACACACACAGCCCTCACTCCTCTCTCCTCTCTCATCCCTCCGTCCAGTCTCCCTCTCTTCACCTCTCACCCCTTCTTGTGGACTCTCCCTCTCACTTTCTGTACCTGCTTACTTTCTTTTTCTACTTTTCTATCACTTTTCTTTTCACGAACATCCCCTTCTCCATCTCTCTCTCTTCGCCCCTCTATAAAGCACATGCCAGATCTTATTTTAGACCAAATCAGTAGAGCTCATAAAGCTTTGAACACTCAAAACAAAATCAAAACAAAATAAAATCACATATAAAGAGAAATCCATATCATACAGAATCACAGCAATATATCAGTAGGGTCAGTCAATTTGGTGTCCAGCATTATGATTGGTTGATTGGTGGGGAGCTGGCTTTGAGGCTCAAGTCCTATTGGAGAACGCCAAATAGAGTTCCAAAGGCTGGCTGGCTTTTTGGTGTTGCCACGACAACAGCTGCAGTGGAGTCGTACTGCCTAGCGTACTGCCGAGAAAGGGAAAAGAGCCAGCCCATTAGCAAACTACGGGTTTATAACACAGCCAATCAGAGTCTGCTGATGACAAGGTGGAGGGCATGAGAGACGCTACTTACTAACTCAGTGTCCTCTGTCCTCTGTTTAACCTGCTGAGACAGACAGACATGGTTAGAGATCAACTCCCATTCAAACAGGTGTGTGGAGGGTAGTGGTCTGGTTAAGAGGGTAGTGGTCTGGTTAGGAGGGTAGTGGGCTGGTTAGGAGGGTAGTGGTCTGCGTAGGAGGGTAGTGGTCTGCTTAGGAGGGTAGTGGGCTGGTTAGGAGGGTAGTGGGCTGGTTAGGGGGGTATTGGTCTGCGTAGGAGGGTAGTGGTCTGCTTAGGAGGGTAGTGGGCTGGTTAGGGGGGTAGTGGTCTGCGTAGGAGGGTAGTGGTCTGGTTAGGAGTGTAGTGGTCTGCTTAGGAGGGTAGTGGTCTGGTTAGGAGGGTAGTGGTCTGGTTAGGAGGGTAGTGGTCTGCGTAGGAGGGTAGTGGTCTGCTTAGGAGGGTAGTGGTCTGGTTAGGAGGGTAGTGGTCTGCTTAGGAGGGTAGTGGGCTGGTTAGGAGGGTAGTGGTCTGCTTAGGAGGGTAGTGGTCTTGTTAGGAGGGTAGTGGTCTGGTTAGGAGGGTAGTGGTCTGGTTAGGAGGGTAGTGGTCTGTGTAGGAGGGTGGTGGTCTGGTTAGGAGGGTAGTGGTCTGGTTAGGAGGGTAGTGGTCTGGTTAGGAGGGTAGTGATCTGCGTAGGAGAGTAGTGGTCTGCTTAAGAGGGTAGGGGTCTGGTTAGGAGGGTAGTGGTCTGCTTAGGAGGGTAGTGGTCTGCGTAGGAGGGAAGGGGCCTGCTTAGGAGGTTTTATGGGTTTAGTCAGGAAGGTCCTTACCTCTATCTTTTCCATTCAGCAATCTCTCTTCGTCTTCATCACCATCTGCAGGGAGAGGCAGATGGAAGGATCCAGTTTAGCTTTGTCATCTGAAGTGCTTCAGTACACCTGAGACCGTGGTCTGTGTGTGTGTGTGCGAGTTGTACCAGAGTGCATCTCTTTCACCAGAGACGACATGGTATTAGTGATGGAGTCGGCCGCAACCAGCAAATCGTTACGAAGGTTCCTTCTGGGGCCTGGATGGAGAGCAGTCCATTTAGCGGTGAGGGAACACACACACACATACACCCACACACCAGTTACACAGGTGTAGGCAAACACACAGGTCTTTACCGTGAGCGAAGGCCTCTTGTACGTCGCCCCCTACTCCGGCTAGCGAGTCCTGGGGGGGGTGGGTGTGTGAGTAAGAGGGGGAGGGGCCTGCTGAGCGGACTGGGGTCGGGACCTGGCGAGGAGGAGTGGCCTGGGCGGAGCCTGCCGCCTGAGCCTAAGAGAGAGGCGAGAGAGGGAGAGAGAGAAAGAGAGAGAGAATGAGAGAGAGAGAGGGAGAGAGAGAGAAAGAGAGAGTGAGAGAGAAAGGGAGGTGAGACAATCTATCAAAGACAATGAGATATACATCTTTGCTGTTCTCAGACAGACGTGTACAAAGGGAGACTGGAGACCAAGAAACAGACAGACAACAGAGAAGAGAGGGAGAACTTACAGCCTGCCTCTGCTCCTCATCCTGCGGGGGGGCAGCAGAGAGATGACAGGAAGAGACAGGAAAGAGGGGAAACGTGAGAAACAACAGGCCTCTACTGCATCAAAGAATGGAAGATTGGAAAAAGTGAGGCAATAAATCGAGGGAGAGAGGAGGGCTGGGTTAACAGCTGAGAAAAACAACCGCCCCCTAGTGTTGGGTATCTATCACTGCATGCAGTGTGTGTGCGCGTGTGTCTGTGTGTGCCTGTGTCTATCTGTGTGTGTGTGCCTTTGTCTCTGCCTGTGTGTGTCTGTGTGTGTCTCTGTGTGTGTGTGCCTGTGTGTCTATGTGTGTGTGTCTCTGTCTGTGTGTGTCTGTGTGTGTGTGTGTGTGTGTCTCTGTCTGTGTGTGCCTGTGTATCTGTCTGTCTGTGTGTGTGTGTGTGTGTATGTGTGTGTGTGTGTGTGTGTGCCTGTGTCTCTGTGTCTCTGTGTCTCTGTGCGTGTGTGCAGTTCACCTTCAGCAGTTTCATCAGTCCTTCTAGCTGCACCATCAGCTCCCTCCTGCTCTCCTGCAGAGCCGACATCCTCTGTTCCAGCTCATCCTTCCTCTGCCTGGATCACACGCATGCACGCACACACACACACACGCGCACACACATGCACACACAGACACGCACAGACACGCACGCATACACACGCGCACAGACACACACGCATACACACGCACACAAACATGCGCACACAACTACTCAATACTTGGATATTAATGGCACTAGTCAGTAATAGCTCTGGTATTCTAGTTTAGGCTTTTTCTCGGCCTAGTGGAGCTGCGGTGAAGCCTGGGGCTTGGGTAGATTGTGTGCCCAGACAGGGGATACCTGAGCTGGCGTAGCTCTGCCAGAAGAGTGGGGTTGGTGTGGCCCTTCTCTGGACTGGGCTGGCACGCATGCTCATGCTCCACCCGCAGGCTCTGGATCTCTGCCAGAATCTCCCTGAAACAGAACAAAGACACTCCAGTATAAATACAGACACACACACAGACACACAGACAGACACACACTTATACAATAGTCGTTTGACTTGTGTACCGGTTCTTGTGCTCCAGTTGGGCGATGAGCTGTCTCTGCTGTTTATTTACATCACAATTCTGACCCCGATCAGCTCCAGGTCTCTCCTGAAATACAGACACAGACACACACACGCTAAACTTGAGCTGCATTCATCAACATCCTCAACCCCCAGGTCCTGTGTTAGTGTGTAGGGAGGTAGAGGTGTGTTAGTGTGTAGGGTAATATGGGTGTGTTGGTGTGTAGGGTAATATGGGTGTGTTAGTGTGTATGGTGGTAGAGCTGTGTTGGTGTGTAGGGAGGTAGAGGTGTGTTGGTGTGCAGGGTAATAGGAGAGCAGGAGAGCAGCTTCAGCAACAGGCTGATTCACCCTCGGTGTGTGAAGGAGAGATTCCGCAGGTCCTTCCTTCCTGCTGCTGTCAGACTGTTTAACAATAATCACTAAATACTGCTGTCCATAGCCACTATCATGTGCTACACCTTTACCATTATTATAACTATTACCTTCACTACCTCACCACCATGCAGTATTACTGTTATTACTCTTTTATTGTATCTATATCTGTATTATATATTTTTTGGCTTTTATTACTTACCTCAATCATGTGCAATACTCATGTTATATTGATACTCTGTACTAAGTGCAATATTTCTACTTAACTTGCTTACTTTTTGCAATACTGTAATGCTGTAAATCTCCATTCTCCAAAACTGTCTATATGTCTACCAAACTTATTTTTTTTATCATACTCTTGCAAAATACTGTAATTCTGTATCTCAAGTGCAATAACTGCCTGCATGTCGACTTGTCGACTTAACTTACTATTTTGTACACTGGACTACTTAACCAGACTACTTAATTACTTATTTTCTTATTTTTTTTAAGATATCTGACCTTATCGTGCCCGCCTATTGCTATTGCCATTGTTATTGCTATTGTTATGTTATTGTCATTATGTATATTACCCTGCAACTCTGTGTGCTGTACTTTACCCTGCTGCTGTTGTGAACTGCAATTTCCACCTCCTGGAGGACAAATAAAGGTTCATCTAATCTAATTCTAATAGGGGTGTGTTGGATGTTGGTGTGTAGGGTAATAGGGGTGTGTTGTGTGTTGGTGTGTAGGGTAGTAGAGGTGTGTTGGAGTGTAGGGTAATAGGGGTGTGTTGTGTGTTGGTGTGTAGGGTAGTAGAGATGTGTTGTGTGTTGGTGTGTAGGGTAGTAGAGATGTGTTGTGTGTTGGTGTGTAGGGTAGTAGAGATGTGTTGTGTGTTGGTGTGTATGGTAGTAGAGATGTGTTGTGTGTTGGTGTGTAGGGTAGTAGAGATGTGTTGTGTGTTGGTGTATCTGTGTGGGACGTACGCCTGCGTTGTCGGTCTCTGCCAGGCGGGAAGCGTAGCGGGCGATCAGTCGGTGCTCTTCATCTCGTCTGCTGGGGCTGTCCAGGGCCCTGAGTCACAGACAAGGATGCATCGACACAGGAACACAGGAAGGCACACAGCAGCTCAAATGGCGCTCTCTCTCTCTCTCCACCTCTCCCCCCCCTCTCTGTCTCTCACAGTCTGTCTCTCCCCCTCTCTGCCCACATCACTCTCCCTACCCCTCTCTCTCCCCCTCTCTCTCACCCCCATCTCCCCCTCTCTCTTTCACCCCTCCCCCCTCTCTCCCCCCCTCTCTCCCCCTCTCTCTCTCCCCTCTCTCTCTCCCCTCTCTCGCTCTCCCTCTCTCTTACCGTGGACTGGTTTGTAAGCGGTTTACATAGGCAGCTATCAGTGCATGTTCCTCATTCATTCGCTGAGCAGCAGCCATCCTGCAACACAAAGACAGACAGAGGCACACACACACACACACACATACGTACACGCACACACACAGACAGGATGTCAGGTAAAGACAGTGAGTGTGTCCTGATGCTGTGGGACGCTGTGCAGCTCTCCGTCCTTCCTCACCTCTGAGAAGGGCTGGGGGCCGAAGAGGACAACAGGATGGCCTCGTTCTGGACGGGCCGTGCAGGCCTACACACACACACACACATTCACACAGGGGAGAAAAGGTTCATTAGCTTTTCTCACTAACACTAACACTTTGCAGAGGTCACATTTCGGAGCTACACACCCCACACAACAACACAGACCACACAACAACACACAATAGCACAAACCACTCACCATACAACACCACAGCGGAGTCTGAGAGGACACAATATGCATGTACAACCCTCACATGATCTCACATGAACTCTCTCTCTCACACACACACACACAGGGTCTGTGTGTACTCATGCACCACTGAGCCGTACTGGCCTGAGCAAGCACAGACTGAACAATGATCCCTGGGAGGGGGTGGGGCAAATAGAATGTGAGCAAAGAGAGACAGAGCAGAGACAGAGCAGAGACAGAGAGAAAGGCAGAGAGAGAGAGAGAGAGAGAGAGACAGGCAGAGAAAGAGAGAGAGAGACAGGCAGAGCAGTAGAAAGAGAGATAGAGACAGAGAAAGACAGAGAGACAGAGACAGAAAGAGAGCAAGACTGAGAGAGTGACAGAGAGAGACACAGAGACAGAAAGAGAGACAGGAAAAGAGAGCTAGACAGACAGCGTGGCAGAGAGAGACACAGAGAGAGACAGAGCTTAAAACCGCTGTTCAAATGACCTACTCACCCCTTCATGACAGACAGTGATCCTTCTTCAGTTCAGTGTGTGAGTGTGGGTGTGTGCACTTCTGTGACACTGTGTTTGCCAGTAGTTTGGAGAGATCAATCGCTCTCCCCAAACTAACCCCTCCTTCTGGGGGGAGGAGCCAGCGAAGGAGGATTCACTCTCCCAAAATGACCTGCGACCATGCTGACCACACTAAGGCAAATCAGTACAGTGTGTGAGCTTGTGTGTGAGTGTGTGTATTAGCATGTGTGTGAGCATGTGTGTGAGCGTGTGAGTGAGTGTGAGCGTGTGTGAGTGTGTGTATCAGCATGTGTGTGAGTGAGTGTGTGTGAGAGCGTGTGTGTAAGAGTGTGTGTATGAGCGTGTGTGTGAGCGTGTGTGGGTGTGTGTGTGTGTGTATGAGCATGTGTATGAGTGTGTGTGTGTAGGTGTGTGAGTTCTTACACAAGATTGGCCAGGTTCAGTGGTCTCTCTGGCAGCTCAGGGTAGAGTGGGTGGAGGGGCTCTCTCCCAGACGCACAGCCCAAAGTCCTGCTGAGGGCCTGGCCTAGTTTCACCGCTGAGGACTTCTACACACACACACACACACACACCGTCTGTCGATAAAAGCGTCTAAATCACACCGGTTTGGAGGAGCCATAAACACAAGATGAACCCTGTCGTCTAGATGCAACCACGTCTAGCTCTGGTTGAGCGAGGATCCCTTTCACTGCACTTAACTGGAACGACTGCGTGTCTGTTGCGTAATGCGTCTGTCTAGGAGGCCGAGTCTGCTCTCCTATCCACTCTGCCGCTCACAGCGCCCTCTACAGGCCACTGGCGGGAACAGCCACTAACCCAGGTCGAGTACTCCTTCATCTGGTGCTGGTTGCTATGGGAACCGCTGACGTTGCCTCGCCAGAAACAGTCTTGGCAGAGCTGGTAGCCATGACAACGCCGGCATCGATAGCGAAAGCCTGTCATGCCGTTGGTGCGGCAGCACGAACACCTCACTGGGTGAAAGACTGGGAGAGAGAGAGATGGAGAGAGAGATGGAGAGAGAGATGGAGAGAGAGATGGAGGGATAGAGAAAGAGATGGAGAGAGAGATGGAGGGATAGATGGAGGGATAGAGAAAGAGATGGAGAGAGAGGTGGAGGGATAGAGAAAGAGATGGAGAGAGAGATGGAGGGATAGAGAAAGATAGAGAGAGATGGAGGGATAAATAAATAGATGGAGAGAAAGAAATGGAGAGAGAGATGGAGGGATAGAGAAATAGAGAAAGAGATGGAGATAAAGAAATGGAGAGAGATGGAGAGAGAAAGAGACAGAGAGATAGAGAAAGAGATGGAGAGAGACAGAGAGATAGAGAAAGAGATGGAGAGAAAGAAATGAAGAGAGATAGAGAGAGAAAGAGATAGAGAAAGAGATGGAGAGAGAGACAGAGAGATAGAGAAAGAGATGGAGAGAGAAATGGAAAGATGGAGAGCGATATGGAGAGATAGAGAAACAGACAGAGATGGAGAGCGAGAGAGATGGAGAAAAAGTAGGTTAAAACCCTTCCACCTAACCAGCCGTGGTTCCCCAGAGTGTGAGGGGGCGTGTCCCCAGACTGAGGGGGCGTGTCTCACCGGTTTCCACGTCTGCCAGGCGGTGCAGGAGTGGCAACCACAGCAGGCACTCTGGAGCAGGTTCACTCAGCATGGAGTCCAGGAACATGTTCAGCATGACCCTCTTCTACACACACACACACACACACACACACACACAAACACACACAAAGTCATTATATTACCGCTATACTAATCATTTACAATATATAATAGCTCCTGTACATTGAATTATCCTCTTTGTTGTGTGTGTGTGTGTGTGCGCTGCTGCTCACTGTGAGCTAATTTAGATTTTAGAATTTCGAGTGAGAGGAGCGAGATATCTCAGTGTGTACTTGCTGTAGGGAGCAGGTGTGTGTGGAGGTGTGTGTACTTGCTGGGGGAAGCAGGCGCGTATAGAGGGGTGTGTGGAGGTGTGTGTGTACCTGCTGGGGGAAGCAGGCGCAGGCGGTGGTGTGTGAGTGTGTGTGTGTGTACTTGCTGTGGGTAGCAGGTGTGTGTGTGTGTACCTGCTGGGGGAAGCAGGTGCGGGCGGTGGTGTGTGTGTGTGTGTGTGTGTACCTGCTGGGGGAAGCAGGCGCGGGCGGAGGTGTGTGTGTAGCTGAAGGACGGCCCCTCGTGCACAGCTGAGGTGAGCTTCAGAGCTTCACGCAGGAACCAGTCAAACTTAGACAGCTGCAGCACCCCACTGGAGTCACATACCTGAGAGAACACATCTACACACACACGCACACACACACACACAGACACTGGAGTTAAGGAGGAAGTGTGGTCTCCTGTCCACTAGAGGGAGCGTGAGCTCACAGGCATAGCGGTGAGAGAATCAGGCTCGTAATCAGAAGGTTGCGGGTTCGAATCCCGGCCGTGCAAACGGGACGTTGTGTCCTTGGGCAAGGCCCTTCACCCTACTTGCCTCAGGGGGGAATGTCCCTGTACTTGCTGTAAGTGGCTCTGGATAAGACCCTGCCCCCCTATATAACCCCTGTCCCCCTATATAACCCCCGCCACCCTATATTTGCACTATCATTTCTGTTTGTTCATTTTGCATCATATGCATCATTTCGGTTGTTATTTTGCTATTTGCACTATCTGTTCATTTTGCACATCTGCACATTGCATCATTTGCACTAACTGTACATACATGCAACTCTGTAAATTATGTTAAATACTGTAGCATCTTGTACAATACAGATGTACATTTGTCTTAAATCACTTTAATCTGTACATACCCTGTATATTCTGATTATACTGTTCATACTGTGTATATTCTGAGTATGCAATTACAATTATATTCTGTTGTAATAACTGTTTTGCACTTCTGGTTGGATGCTAACTGTATTTCGTTACCCTGTACTTGTACCTGTGTAATGACATGTTTAATCTAAAATCTTATTTAAAATAAGAGCATCAGTGACTAGCTGTAACTGTGAGCTGAGCAGAGCAGAGCAGCAGGAAGTGAGGACAGACTCACATCGCAGTTTGTCCACCAGCTTCCCTCCACACAGCGTGGCCAGCATGGCCTTTACTGAGATCACTGTGAGCTGACTGTGGGCTTCACTGGAACACACAAACACACCGGTTATCAGGTTATCGGTTATGTTTGTGAGAGTGTGAGAGTGTGTGAGAGTGTGTGAGAGTGTGTGTGGGTGTGTATGTATGTGTGAGAGTGTGTTTGCGTGCATGTGTGTGCGAGAGTGTATGTGCATGTGTGTGAGAGAATGTGCGCGTGCTTGAGAGTGTGCACGCGTGTGTGTGTGTATGACAGTGTGTGTGTGTGCGTACCTCTCCAGTGCTTCCAGCATGAACCCCAGCAGCAGGGCGGCGCTGTCTCTGGGGTTGATGATGTGAGTGCTGGGCAGGCGCTTGCTCAGCTGGTTGAACAGAGACGCCAGAAGGTTCTCCAGCCGCGTCACCGACAGCACGGCCGTCAGCTCCACTGCGTTGAGCCCAGCGTCCCGCACCGCCTCGATCACGTTATACACATCGATCAGGTGCACTGGGGAGAAGGGGGGGGGGGGCGGGGTGGAGGAGGGAGGAAGGACAGTTAGACCCACAGACAGTTAAGCCAGGGTTAGGCAACCCTGGTCCTCGAGGGCTGCTGTCCTGAAGGTTCTGGATGTTTCCCTGCTCCAGAACACCTGATTCAAATGAATGGGTTGTCATCAAGCTCAGTGGAACCCTCATAATGATGGCCCGTTCATTAGAATCAGGTGTGCTGGAACAGGGAAAACTATAAAACCTTCAGGACAGTGGCCGTCGTGGTCCAGGGTTGCCCACCCATGGGTTAAGGTGTGTAATAATGATAATAACGGAGAATTTACAGTTGCAAGTCTTCTGGATGAACCTCAATTTGCAGGCAGTGCGGTATGTAGACAGACGAATGACATCAAAGTTCTGTTCATCTGAGAGAGGGAGGGAGGGAGAGAGAGAGAGAGAGAGAGAGGGAGAGAGGGAGAGAGAGAGAGAGAGAGAGAGAGAGGGAGAGAGTGTGGCGGTTACACAGTTACCACACGTCTCTGTGGTGCAAACAGATCTGAGGGGGGGCGGGGCCGCGGGTCAGGGTCAAGAGCAGGTCACGCAAGGGATTAGGGATTAAGACGAGGGGTGAAAGGTCACTCACCCATCTCCACCAGGATCTGCCTCCTCTCCGCCTCGGCACCCCCTCTCTCTCTCCTCCCCCCCTCCTCGATCATCATCCTGAGGGAGGAACCCATGTCTTCAAACCATGCATAACAAACAATAGACGCCAGCAATGCACTCACATTTACATTTATTCATTTAGCAGACGCTTTTATCCAAAGCGATTTACAGGGACATTCTCCCTGAGGCAAGTAGGGTGAAGTGCCTTGCCCAAGGACACAACGTCATATAGCCACAGCTGGGGTTCGATCTCACAACCTTCCGATCATGAGGCTAACGCCTTAACCTCTGAGCCATTTGACTCCCTTCAGTGTGTCACGGGACTGTGAATACCAGATGGAATCCTTTATCAGTCACTAGAAGATGACTGGCATGTTTGGTAAATATTTATTACACAAACAGAAACATAATCTGATATCAAGTCTGGCCTCTGGGAACTGTTGTAGGCAAACAGACCCCAGCAGTGTTTCAGGGCTGAAGGATGGAACTCTCTTCACGCGGCCCGAACACACACACACACACACACGCACACGCACACGTCTCAGCGCGTCGCAGGGAGACGGGGGGCAGGCGCGAGGTCGTACAGGAAGTACAGAGAAAGCTGTCAATCGTTAGCCACAGCAGAAGAAGAGAAAGAAAAAAATAACACAGCCGAATGCATCCGTCGCCATGGAAACGGTCACACCATGCCCCCCCCCGGCAAATATTTGCATTCCTCTATGAACACACTGTCAAGGCAACCCCAACACCGACTCTCTAAGTGATGGTGGATTTCCTCTGCCTGTCAATGGTTGCACTACAAACGCACCCGCACACACACACCCGCACACCCGCACACGCACACACATTCCGCAGAGGATTTCAGAGTTTCCCAGGAGACTTAACCTCAACCGAGACAAAAAGCAGCCTTCTTATACTGCCTCTTTTTCACACACACACACGCACGCTCACACATGCTCTCTCCCTCTCCCTCTCTCTCTCGCTCTCTCTCTCTCTCGCTCTCACACACACACACACACACACACACACATAGCAGACCTAAATCCAGCTTCTTGCCAGATGACCAGAGACAGGTGTACTCTCTATCGTACAGCATGAAGACAGGTCCAGCTTAACAGAATGTTTGCACATAACATCTAGCACGCACACCCTCCGTGCCTCCCTCCCACCCTCCCTCCCTCACACCCTCCCTCCCTCTCACCCTCACACCCTCCCTCCCTCTCACCCTCCCTCCCACCCTCCCTCCCTCACCCGGTGCTTCGCTCGTCTTCTCCCCCCCTTGTTTACTTTCTCCAGGCTGCTGAGATAGCACACTCACTTTAGCACTGGGTAACACTCCCACTCATACAAATCTATAAATATATAAGTGAGTATATATAAATATATACACTAGATACAGTGTATTTTGTGAATATATTAGATAAAGACATATAAAAAAAAACATAGGAAATGTTTGGGAGAGAGAGGGGGGAGAACATTCAGGAACGGCACAGGCTGGAATCGAACCCGGGCAGCTGACGCCTGTACGGTTCCTGCCCTGTTACCCAGTGAGGTACACGACACCCTCGTTCCTTATTGAGCCGCAGCGTGCACATGTTTCGCATCCCGGGGTGGCGCTGACGGTCGGGTGTCGGTCTGTGAAGTTTGTCAGTCCGTCTGTACAGACCACACAGCCAGACATTTGGTGTCTGCCTTCACTTACTATTTTAACTGAGAATGTCTCCAGCCTCTCAGATATATTTACCCCTCCTGCAGTTACACTGGTTACGTCACTGAAAGAGGACTGAAGCCATTACACAGTGCACTACAGAAAACACACACATTTGTGACCAGAAGAGCCCAGCATGGCTCTTGAGCAGGGGTGGGCAATTTCGGTCCTCGAGGGCCGCAGTCCTGAAGGTTTTAGTTGTATCCCGGGTCCAGCACACCCGATTCAAATTAAGGGGTTGTTATCAAGCTCTGTGGAAGCCTGATAATGACCATTCATTAGAATCAGGTGTTCTGGAGCAGGGAAACATCTAAAACCTTCAGGACAGCTGCCCTCGAGGACCCGAATTGCTCACCACCGCTCTTGAGTGTCATAATGTTGTGAACTGCAATTTCAACCCCCTGGAGGACAAATAAAGGTGTATCTAATCTATCTATAACAGCCATGTTCTGCAGGGAACAGATACACAGTCTCTCTAGACACTCTGTAGACATGGAGCAATGATGCCTGTTTAAAGGAGCATCTCTCTTGAACATCGTGTGTGTGTGTGTATGTGTGTGTGTGTCTTATCAGTCTGGGTCAGGGATACAGTTACAGTATGGGATACAGTTTTCACTAGTCTGGAGAAGGTAAAGGGAGACTTACGACTTCTTTTAGTATCTAAAGAAAGATCTGCTAGTGAGACAGACAGGAAACGTAACACCATCCCAACCCTGACTGTACTCTAACTCTGACTAAACCCTGACTCTCTGACTCTAACTCAGACTCTGACTAAACCCTGACTCTCTGACTCTAACCCAGACTCTGACTCCATCCCACCCTTCAGGATGCTTCTGACTCAGACTGAAAGGCTGTCAGTGCTGAGTTACCATGCAATGATCTATTAGTAGAACAAAACTCACACACCCACTCTCTCTCTCTCTCTCACACACACACTCCCTGCTGTTCTGTGCCCTCCTCGGGGGGCCTGTGCAGGGTGTGTTCTCGAGGGGGAACAGTACCTCCCAAATAGCTGCACCTGTGCCCCAGAACTCCCATACGCAATCCCCAAACATGACATTAGAGTCCCACTGACGCACACAGACACACTGACACACACAGACATACAGAGACACACTTACACACACAGAGACACACTGACACAAACACAGACACACACAGAGACACACTGACACACACACTGACACACACACAGAGACACAAAAACATACACACAGAGAGACACACTGACACACACCTAAAGCCCCACCTGTGCGTGTCATAAACAACCAACCTTTTCTCTCACGTACGGTCACTGTCAATCACACACATACACACACAAAGTACATACACACACATACCGTACACACACACACCTGATTTCTCTCTCTGTGTTCCTCTCTCGCTTTCACACAATCTCCACAAACCAGCGTGACCTCTGGACTTACCGTGTTTCTGTTTTTCAGTAATCCGGTTGCCGTGTGTATACGTGTGTGTGTGTGTTTGTGTGTGTGTGTGTGTGTCTTTGAGGGTGGGCAGCTCTAATCAGAGCAGAGAGACTGCATGCTGTGACTGAGGGAGCACACAAACAAGCGGGGGCGTCAGGCTGGTGAGGCCAGGCCAGGGTGAGGGGTGGGGTGAGGAGGAGGAGCCGGGGGAGTGGGGGGAATGTACCTTACTCAAGCCCCACCCCTGCAATACTACTACACCCCCCCCCACCACCACCACCACCACCACCACCACTCCAACCACCTTGTGCCGCGCTCACATGACTGCCAGCTGCTCCTTAGACTCATCCTCTGGCCTGACAAGACCTGACCCACCGTGTGTGTGTGTGTGTGTGGGTGAGCTGTGTTTATGAGTATCTACTTGATGTATGAGGGTGAAACTCTACACTTGACATGGTTGACATTCCTCTCATCTCCTCTTCCTGTAAGTTACCTCACGGTAACCCAGGAAACGGGCATGGTTGGCCACCCCAGCCCCCCTGACAGCCCGACAGGAATGTTCCGTTTTATCTCAGTCTGGGCGGCCTAGCCAATCACGCCTGGCAACAACAGACGTCTGGGAGATGCAACCTCATTCTTAAAAAGTAACTATTACTCTTCTAAAGGTCATCTTCTGGTGGAAAAGCCTGGTCAACACTCTTCCTGGATACGCTCTGACCTTTTCACCTTTGACCCCGGATTTACTGTAGAGACAACCCGGCTGACCCTGCGAGACCTTGGGTGTTTATAGACAGGTATAAACAGCAACAGGATTCTGGTTACACCCACACACACACCATTTAACATGCCAGTGCACACACACACATAGTTTAACATGCCAGTGCACACACACACCGTTTAACATGCCAGTAGGCAGGGAAGAAGAAGCCAGGATGATAGATTTACCATAGCAACAGGTTGGGGCACTGAAGCAACATGATAGAGAGTTAATTAAAGACTCAGAGACAGGATAAAGCAGAGTGTAGAAAGTGATAGGGAGCCTGAAGGAGAGATAAAGAGAGACAAAGAGAGAGACAAAGAAAGAGTGACAGAAAGTATTCAGGGGGGAAAGGAGAACTGGCAGAGGGGAGACAAAAGTATATACAGAGTGAGTGAGCGAGTGAGAGAAAGAGAGAGCATGAAAGAAACAAAGAGTGGGAGAGACATATAGACAGGTAGAGGGAGAGAGAGAGCAGGAGTGAGAGAGGGAGAGAGAGAGAGAGAATGAGAGGGCTAGAGATTGAGAAAGTGAGAGAGAGAGAGAAAAAGAGAGAGAGACAGAGAGACAGAGAGACAGAGAGAGAGAGAGAGAGAGAGAGAGAGAGAGAGAGAGAGAGAGAGAGAGAGAGAGAGAGAGAGAGTGTAGAAGGCCAGGAAGGAAGTGACAGCCAAACTGGCGGCGTTGAAAAGCAGCGCTGCTGAATCCCAGGAACCCAGTGACAAGATCAGATTTGGTTGTACCTGCTGTGCGACTCGACAGGACAATGCTTCCGCAGTTCTCTTATAATTAGACTAAATCAGATACCAAACTAGAACTGAATTACGGGAACAATCATCCCTCGGGGCTTTATTCTGGGAAGTAAATAGGCCTACATGATGCATCAGATATGATGTCACCGGGTTATATTGAGTCCAACCATCTATTAGGGATGAGCACTCACTATCACTTTTATAACGGTACACTTTCCTGTGTGCCTGTAGGTACAGAATGGGTGTAAAATATTATGTTATTCAACAATAGCGAAAGTGCTTTTTTGCAGAACTCTCAACCACACTGACTGGGGACCAACACACACCATATGGAAACTCAAAAACAAGTTATCCCTCTTTCGAAATCTAAAACACACACAATAACCCACCAAAACGAACACAATGACTTCCTTTTCCGACACGGAATTGACTACACTGTCTGAACAAACAAACCATTGTCTGCAAAAAGGTATGTGTATTGTTCCTGGAGCCCAACCAGACATTCATAGGTGAATCAATTCATTCAGTCTCCCAGTCACAGCGGTTCAATTAACATGGTACCCTCTGCGGGTTTAATTCCCATGCAAATGCGGTTTAGACTAAATGTTAAAAACAGTTATGTTACTAAAACAGTTATGAAATCCGTGCGAGAAAAAGTATAGTTTGACTGTTTTTTTCTTTTTTTACCCCACTTCAAAGAAACTCTGATATATGAGCGGCCATATTGCAGAAAAGTTGAACTCCCTCTTTACCTTGTTCCCCTCGAATGAACGTGTTTCACCAGTGTTCCTCCAAACTCCGTGAAACTCCACTACAGATCAAGCTGGTAAGTCGAAGTGAGAGGGGAGAACTGGCGGTCGTAAAGGGAAGATCTACTCACCAGAACTATTCTCGGCAGGTATTCGTGGTCAAATACCAACATCGGCACTCAAGCGTGAGGCGGACGACCCTTCCTGTCTTATTCCCGTGCTATAAACCTATTTCCAAGATTTCTTTGAACATGATCGCGCTCTTGAATCGCTCCGTTATCTCCGTGGCCCTCCGTGGTTTCGATCCTCCATTCCGGGTGGCAAAAAAAGTAACGATTTATTTATTTCGGTGAGTTGCCGCTCTACACACTCGATGAACGATTTCCGATTCCACCTCGACCCTCCTCGCCCACCGGGTCTCCTCCCACTACGGGGATGCTGAGAACAATTTTTTTTTTAAATACGTTTATTCGGAAAATGAGGACCAACCGGTTTCGGTTTCCATAATATATCCATTAGTGGTTAAGGAGTTCACTGCAGACGTCTGGGCGACCTCGAGCTGTGTTTAGCAAACAATGTACATGTGAAATTCAGCAGAGGTATGCGATACACACACACACACATAGTTGGTCACATTCGCGCACTCTCTCATTTTAAAATACCAGTGTGTGTTTTGTGCTAGACTCCGCCGGCAGATTGGGATGAACATGTCAAGGTTAGGCCATCATCATGGTGACTTGAGAAAACACATATGCACACAAATATCGGATACACTGGTGATTTTTGACCTGTAGGCCAGGCATGTGAGGTGTACAGTGCACGTTTGTTTCCCTTGAAAGCCACAATGATAACCTCGCCAGACTTACTCCACCGTCAGTGTTCACTTTTGCATCGTACAGCCACTAACATGACCACAAGAGGGAGCCAACAGGGACGTCAGTGCTGTCAAATATATGGAAGCTTATTCTGAACTTTGGATAGCCGAGTTTCCATTTCCCCCAGCCTTGAAAACAACATAAGTGTCAAAGTGAAATTATGATAACAGTTTCTCATCCTGTATTTGCTACCGTTCTCGGCCATGTCACCATTCCACCACTAGATGGCATCAGCAGATTTTCTGCAGCATTGAAACAGAAACCCGCGTTCCAAACTTTTTTTTTTACCCCCCCACAAAATATCGTTTTAATTTTCCCAAACTGTTCCCCCCATTTTTTTGCAATGTTTCTAAACTTTTTGTTCTAAACTTGTCTTTGAAACTATTGTAAACAAATATATAGCTGCAAGCAGCGATGGGGATTCCTCCTGCTCCATGAAATTGGTATGTATTGAGAATTGAATTTGGGGAAAGTTGGACAAAAAAATTATGAGGAGTAGCGAACCCATTGACATCCATTGTAGGAGAAGTAGAGAATAGTACTTTCTTTGGCTCCACTTATGGCTGATGATATGTACTTACGGTCTATTAGTTCAATGTGAATTGTTTTAGATTTCTTTTATTTAAATCATTTTGAAAGATATGAACTTAGCTGTTGAACCGGGCTGTATATTGTAATGTGTTCTTCGTGGCATATATAGCTTGATGTTGATATGTTGACACTGACTTTCATAGTAATAATAATAATCATAAGACGAACTCTAGTTTAGTTTTTGACGATTTTAAATGGCTGTAACGGACAAACGATTTGGAATATCAAATATCTTTTGATTACTTTTGTGAGGCTTGGTCTGAAGATCTTGCCATAGTAACATGGGGAAGATTGGATTTTTTTTTAGGAAGAGTAGCAAAAAACACATTTTATTAATTTATATTGTACAGAAAAATTTAAAGATTTGTCATTATGAGTTGGTGAGGCTTTTTTGTTTGTTGTGAGGAAAGAGGCACATGGAATTAATTTCAGGATTCTAGGACGAAAGACATACAAATGGCAACACTTTTAAGGGCAAATTGGGGTGTGGCCCCTTTGGCTGTAGCGGACAAAGAATTATGAAGATCCAAAATCCTATTCATACATTTTGTGAGGGTTCTTCTGACGATAACTGCCAATTATGGGGAAGATTGGGCAAACATTTTAGGAGAAGTAGCGAAAAAACATGTTTAATGAATTTATGATGTACAGAAAATCTAAGGACTTGCCATTATGAGTTGTTGAGACTTTTTTGTTTTCAGGATTTTAGGACAAAAGGGGTACAAATGGCATCACTTTTAAAAAGGGCACAAATGGTTGGTCAAATTGGGGCGTAGCCTGTTTGCTCTCAAGGGGACTAAAAGGGGTGTGGTATTTTACATTTACATTTATTCATTTAGCAGACACTTTTATCAAAAAGCGACTTACAAGAGAGAGCTTTTACAAAGAGCATCAGTCATTGAGCATAGCAACGTGATAGACCCCGAACACAGTGGGTTTTTTAGATCGTGAATCATACATCATGAGAACCAATAAGTGCCAAGATTTAGATTAAATTCTCTAAAGAAGTGAGTTTTAAGCCTTCTTTTGACAGCTCACTTATTTAGAGAATTTAATGGCACTTAGGAATAGTATGGCACTTCACATAATCGAATGTTGTTTAGAACTATTTGTTGGTCCCATATGGTGACTTGCCAGTGTTGTTGTTGTATCTCTTGCTTTATGTTCACAATCGTGTTATGCATTTATAGTTCTTCTCTTGGCTTGTATGATTCACAATCTAAAAAACCCACTGTGTTCGGGGTCTATCACGTTGCTATGCTCAATGACTGATGCTCTTTGTAAAAGCTCTCTCTTGTAAGTCGCTTTGGTTAAAAGCGTCTGCTAAATGAATAAATGTACACTACCGTTCAAAAGTTTAGGGTCACATTGAAATGTCCTTATTTTTTAAGGAAAAGCACTGTACTTTTCAATGAAGATAACTTTAAACTAGTCTTAACTTTAAAGAAATACACTCTATACATTGCTAATGTGGTAAATGACTATTCTAGCTGCAAATGTCTGGTTTTTGGTGCAATATCTACATGTATAGAGGCCCATTTCCTGCAACTATCACTCCAGTGTTCTAATGGTACAATGTGTTTGCTCATTGGCTCAGAAGGCTAATTGATGATTAGAAAACCCTTGTGCAATCATGTTCACACATCTGAAAACAGTTTAGCTCCTTACAGAAGCTACAAAACTGACCTTCCTTTGAGCAGTTTGAGTTTCTGGAGCATCACATTTGTGGGGTCAATTAAACGCTCAAAATGGCCAGAAAAAGAACTTTCATCTGAAACTCGACAGTCTATGCTTGTTCTTAGAAATGAAGGCTATTCCATGCGAGAAATTGCTAAGAAATTGAAGATTTCCTACAACGGTGTGTACTACTCCCTTCAGAGGACAGCACAAACAGGCTCTAACCAGAGTAGAAAAAGAAGTGGGAGGCCGCGTTGCACAACTAAACAAGAAGATAAGTACATTAGAGTCTCTAGTTTGAGAAACAGACGCCTCACAGGTCCCCAACTGGCATCTTCATTAAATAGTACCCGCAAAACACCAGTGTCAACATCTACAGTGAAGAGGCGGCTGTGGGATTCTGGGCTTCAGGGCAGAGTGGCAAAGAAAAAGCCATATCTGAGACTGGCCAATAAAAGAAAAAGATTAAGATGGGCAAAAGAACACAGACATTGGACAGAGGAAGACTGGAAAAAAGTGTTGTGGACGGATGAATCCAAGTTTGAGGTGTTTGGATCACAAAGAAGAACGTTTGTGAGACGCAGAACAAATGAAAAGATGCTGGAAGAATGCCTGACGCCATCTGTTAAGCATGGCGGAGGTAATGTGATGGTCTGGGGTTGCTTTGGTGCTGGTAAGGTGGGAGATTTGTACAGGGTAAAAGGGATTCTGAATAAGGAAGGCTATCACTCCATTTTGCAACGCCATGCCATACCCAGTGGACAGCGCATGATTGGAGCCAATTTCATCCTACAACAGGACAATGACCCTAAACACACCTCCAAATTGTGCAAGAACTATTTAGAGCAGAAGCAGGCAGCTGGTATTCTATCGGTAATGGAGTGGCCAGCGCAGTCACCAGATCTGAACCCCATTGAGCTGTTGTGGGAGCAGCTTGACCGTATGGTACGCAAGAAGTGCCCATCCAACCAATCCAACTTGTGGGAGCTGCTTCTGGAAGCGTGGGGTGCAATTTCTCCAGATTACCTCAACAAATTAACAGCTAGAATGCCAAAGGTCTGCAATGCTGTAATTGCTGCAAATGGAGGATTCTTTGACGAAAGCAAAGTTTGATGTAAAAAAAATCTTATTTCAAATACAAATCATTATTTCTAACCTTGTCAATGTCTTGACTCCATTTTCTATTCATTTCACAACATATGGTAGTGAATAAGTGTGACTTTTCATGGAAAACACAAAATTGTTTGGGTGACCCCAAACTTTTGAACGGTAGTGTAAATGTAAACTACCACACCCATTTTAGTCCCCTTGTAGTTTATAATGTTGTGTTTCACCATGCCAAAAATCGCAACTTTTTACTGCTGTGATCCAAGGGCTGGTATTGACTTCAATGTCACAAGCTAAAGAATAATAATACATACAATAACAATAGGTTTCCTCCTGATGGAGGAATCCTAATTACAAATAGAGCGATAACACAGTAGGATTTCACGAAAAGGGACGTTGACTCTCGTTTTAACCTACAAATGACCTACATCGAGTTTATTTGCCGTCAGAGCAAACTGAAAGCTTCTCAAACAGTAACTGATGGAATGCTTCACACATAGCAGTTCAAACCTGTTTTGAGACACACAAACACACATAGGTCTGTTTATTTGCAGTCTTTTTATTTTCATTTTCCTCTCTGTGGTCTGGCACTCAGACTGGCTTCAGACCGCTATGTTACACAGACGAACTGTCTTCTCCTCGGCGCGTTACCATGGAAACAGGCTCCCGTTCCTCCAGCCCCCACGACTTCCTGATTCTCCTCCGCATTCACCCACCGTCCAGCCCCCCCCTTCAGCCATCCCCATCCCAGCGCGTTCAAATACAACACAACACACACACATCTTTATACAGTAGAATCCAGTTGCGATCTACAGTCTGCAGTGACTGACAGGAGCTGGCTGAGACAGTGCAGAGACTGACAAGACGAGTCATACAGTAGGGCTGAATACACTGCAAGGTTAAGACCACGTACAGCAGGGGTGCGGGGGAGGGGGGGTACCATTTGGAATGTTTCACGAGAACTCGGTTTGGACAGAGAGTCGCACTCTGGGCTCGTTTGCCTTGCCTGGTGGGGCGTTCCGCCATTATCTGATCTCTGGCATCATTTATACAGGAACAGATTAGCCAGACTTACTTCCTGTGTGCTTTACTCTACCAGTGTAACGAGTCCTAAACAGTGAACCCTGAATCCCCCACCCCCCCGTCCCCGTCAGTGTGTGTGTGTGCATGAGGTAGTGTGTGTAGAATAAGAAACGGTCCCTCTTCCTTCTCTTCCAGGGTGGGCGTGACTACAGTGTGGAGGACAGCAGTCTGATTGGTTGACATGATGACGTGATCAGGTTGAGAGCACACGATCTAGGGTGATGGGTTTCACCCTTGTCTTATCGCTATGGTGACTACACTGACTGGCTAAGATGGTCCCTGTGGCTATTTCAAAACATGCGTGTGCACAGTGCAGAGTCTTTTGTAAGACACACCACAGCGATATCCCTGGCCCCTCCCCCCACATCACACACGTAACCCCCCCCACACACACACACAATCCCTAACTGTCACATCTGACTGGCTATTCTGCTGACACTGTGGTCTCTCTGTTCTTTGAGCAACGCAGACGATAAAACACACATACACACACACACACACGTACACACACACAGCTCCAAGTCCAGTCTATACAGAATCCAAGGTGAGCGCTTAAAGGTTGACTCCAGTCCTCTTCCGTGACCCTCCAAGCACGCAGACAGAGATGAACGATGCCACACTTAAAGACATGCAAGGATGGTGGATGGATGGCTGCTGTCTGTCTGGCAGTCCCCTCGGGAAGGCTGGGTAATTGAGTCTTTGCATTGGAATAGATTAAAGCAGGGCATCTGCAGAGAAGGTCTTCACTGGGCAGCCGTGGGGGTTGCTGTGGAGTGGGTTGCCAGGGAGACGTTGGAGGATGAGGAAGAGATAGTCCTTGGGGCCTGACACCTGCACACAGGAACAGGATATTACATCATGATCTACCGCTGTTGCTAGATCATCAGAGCTGTGAGTGTGTGTTATTGTGTGTATGTCACTGTGTGTGCATGTACTATATACAGTCAGGCCATAAATATTTGGACACCATTTTCATAATTTTGGCTCTGTATACCACTACAATGGATTTGAAATAAAACGATCAAGATGTACTTTAAGCCGCCCCCACTTAAGCCGCCACTTTAAGCCGCCCCCTATTTAAGGGACCAAAAGTAATTGGACAATTGGCTGCTCAGCTCTTCCATGGCCAGGTGTATGTTATTCCCTCATAAAGGGAGTTTGTTATTTCATTGACAAGGAGCAGATAAAAGGTCTAGAGTTAATTTCAAGTATGGTATTTGGGTGCTGTCAACTCTCAATATGAAGTCCAAAGAGCTGTCACCATCAGTGAAGCAAGCCATCGTTAGGCTGAAAAATGAAAAATAAACTATCAGAGAGATAGCAAAAACATTAGGTGTGGCCAAATCAACTGTTTGGTACATTCTTAAAAAGAAAGAACGCACTGGTGGGATCAGTAACTCCAAAAGACCCGGAAGACCACGGAAAACCACTGTGGTGGATGACAGAAGAATTATTTCCCTGGTGAAGAAAAACCCCTACACAACAGTTGGCCAGATCAAGAACACTCTCCAGGAGGTAGGCGTATCTGTGTCAAATTCAACAATTAAGAGAAGACTTCACCAGAGTAAATACAGAGGGTTCCCCACAAGATGTAAACCATTGGTGAGTCTCAAAAACAGGAAGACCAGATTAGAGTTTGCCAAAAAACATCTAAAAGAGCCTGTACAGTTCTGGAACAACATCTTATGGACAGATGAGACCAAGATCAATTTGTACCAGAATGTACGTATGGAGAAAGGAAGGAACTGCTCATGATCCAAAGCATACCACCTCGTCAGTGAAGCATGGTGGAGGTAGTGTTATGGTGTGGGCATGTATGGCTGCCAATGGAACTGGTTCCCTTGTCTTTACCGATGATGTGACTGCTGACAAAAGCAGTAGGATGAATTCTGAAGTGTTTCGTGCAATATTATCTGCTCAGATTCAGCCAAATGCTTCAAAACTCATAGGACGGCGCTTCACAGTGCAGATGGACAATTACCCAAAGCATACTGCGAAAGCAACCAAAGAGTTTCTTAAGGCAAAGAAGTGGAATGTTCTGCAATGGCCAAGTCAATCACCCGACCTAAATCCAATTGAGCATGCATGCACTTGCTAAAGACAAAACTGAAGGGAAAATGCCCCAAGAACAAGCAGGAACTGAAGACAGTTGCAGTAGAGGCCTGGCAGAGCATCACCAGGGATGAAACCCAGCGTCTGGTGATGTCTATGGGTTCCAGACTTCAGGCTGTCATTGACTGCAAAGGATTTGCAACCAGGTATTAAAAGTGACAATTAGATTTATTAAAAAGGGGGGGCACATATAAAATGTGTTGTAATTCCCACACCGTTCACCTGATTTGGATGTAAATACCCTGAAATTAAAGCTGAAAGCAATTAAAGCACATATTGATTGTTTCATTTCAAATCTATTGTGGTAGTATACAGAGCCAAAATGATGAAAATTGTGTCAATGTCCAAATATTTATGGACCTGACTGTATACCCATTGTACTATATATACCCATTCTTCTCTATACTCGTATATGTCCCCCACCTGTACAGCTAGTGTCCACTTTTATGTGTATTTTATCCATATTTTGATTCTATTTTATCTTTATCTTATTCTTATTTAAGTTCCATATATGTTCTATATTTGCTATATTCTGCCACAGTAAATTATGTGTTTGTGTAACTTGCATGGCGAATTCTGATTCTATTTCTGAATTCTCAATTCAGATTCAGATTCTGATGGGCTCTCACCAGGACCGGGACTTTCGAACCCGAGCTTCCCTCTCTCTCTGTGGGGAGTGTTCCTGGCTGGGGCTGTCATCCGGCTGTCGTCCAGGGGGGCCGTCCAGGGACGGGGGCATGGGAGGGGTCACGTCCAGCTCCAGGAACATGATGTTTTCAGCCTGCTCATTCATAAGCACAGACACACACGACACTAGTATGACACGCTGTACAGACACAAACACACGTCACTAGTGTGACATTCTGCACACACACAAACACACCTCACTGGTATGACATTCTGCGCACACACATATGTCATTAGTATGACCTTCTGCACACACACGTCACTAGAATGCCATTCTGCACACACACACACGTACGTCACTAGTATGACATTCTGCACACACACACATGTACGAGTATGACCTTCTGCACACACACACGTACGAGTATTCAGATTCAGATTACTTTATTTATCCCGTGGGAAACTCCTTCGTAGCAACGGCACACAGTCTCGCAAAGCACACAAGGGTAAGGGTGTGAGGTAAAAGATTAGAAAGTGTACACACACACACACGCATGTCACTAGTATGACCTTCTGCGCACACACACACACACACGTCACTAGTATGACATTCTGCACACACATACGTCACTAGTATGACACGCTGCACACACACACACACACACACGCATGTCACTAGTATGACATTCTGCACACACATACGTCACTAGTATGACATTCTGCACACACATACGCAAGTCACTAGTATGACATTCTGCACACACATACGCATGTCACTAGTATGACATTCTGCACACACACGTCACTAGTATGACATTCTGCACACACACACACACACGCATGTCACTAGTATGACATTCTGCACACACATACGTCACTAGTGTGACATTCTGCACACACACACACGCATGTCACTAGTATGACATTCTGCACACACACGTCACTAGTATGACATTCTGCACACACACACACACACACGCATGTCACTAGTATGACATTCTGCACACACATACGTCACTAGTATGACACGCTGCACACACACACACACGCATGTCACTAGTATGACATTCTGCACACACATACGTCACTAGTATGACATTCTGCACACACATACGCAAGTCACTAGTATGACATTCTGCACACACACACACGTCACTAGTATGACACGCTGCACATACACACACACGTCACTAGTATGACACGCTGCACATACACACACTAACACACCTTGTATCTGGAATGGCCTCCCATGGAGATGGCTACCCGGGCGAACTGGCTGATGGGTCGTTTGTATCCCACCGCGGAGGTCGGCCTCTTCTTCATCTGAGAGAATTTACTGAGAGACAGACGGAGAGATGTCGGTCTGTGGTGCCATCAGGACACGGTTGGTCTGTGGTTGCCAGGAGAAAAACTCAGAGACGTACCTCTCAGCAGGAACCAGAGGCTGGAATTTCCATTGGTCCTCCTCAGTGTCAAAGGTCAATCTGTTCATGATCTTATTCTTCTCTTCGGGTGGAATGAAGTTCTCTATGATCAGATACCTGCACGTACACACACACACACACATACTGTTAGACTAAGACAGTAACATGAGTGCTTCTGCACCCGTGCGTGGCACGTCGGATGGCTTCTCATTGGTCGTTTCCACAGACGTACTTGAACTTGAGTTCTCGCGTGAGTTCGTTCTGGGTCTGCTCCAGCTCCTGTCTGCTCCTCACGTGCTCGTCGTTCACGTCCTGAATCTCAGCCTTTACACACTGCAGCTTAGCGTAGAGCTGAGAGGCGGAAAAGGAAAAGGATGGGTCACCTGGCGCGTCTCCACGGCTACTGCCTTGTTGCCTATAGCAACAGCGTGGGAGGGGTCGATACGCATGAAAGGCGAGCTAATCGAAGTCAGTAACTTTCTCCTTTGTTTTCTTGATTTCCCAGCATTCCCTCATTCCCTCCTTTCCTGCTTCCCTCCCTCCCTCCCTCTCCCCCCTCCCCTTCATGCAGTCGGCCTCCCTCCCCCTCCCCTCCCCTCCATGCAGTTGGGTCAGGATGGCACAGGGGCAAGGTTAGGGCTCAGGGAAGGTTTTCTGGTCTCGTTCGGTTCCGTTCACAAACACAGAGGCTCTTAGTCTGCCAGAGATGAGGAGTTAGGATGAGAGCTGGAGAACAGAGACGCAGGGGGACTGGTGCAGGGTGGGTCTGGTGCAGAGTAGGGCTGGGGCTAGGGCTGGAGCTGAGGCTAGGGCTGGGGCTAGGGCTGGGGCTAGACAGGAAGGCAGCAGGGTTAGGGGTTAGCAGGAGAAAACCGGTGCGTTCTCGGGGGAACAAATGAGCGAAGCAGGGCTGGTTAGTTAGGCTTGAACGGGTAAGTGGTGTTCGCCAGGGGGAGACGACTGGGAGGTTAGGTACGGACGGGGGAGACAAACCTTCAGGTACTGAGATTAAGTGTGTGTCCAAAGTGTATGTCCAGATTGTGTGTCCGGAGTGTATGTCCATGGCAGGGGGGGGGGGGGGGGGGGTTCGTTAGGGTCCGTGTCAGAGGGTCAGAGGGAACACTCACATTAGAACAGGGAATAATCAGGGAGAGAGAGAGAGAGAGAGAGAGAAAGAGAGTGACAGAGCGAGAGGGAGGGAGACAGAGAGAAAGAGAGGGAGAGAGACAGAGAGGGGGAGAGAGAAATAGAGAGACAGAGAGAAAGAGAGGGGGAGAGAGACTCTTTCTCACCTTCTTGAGTTTCTTGGTCTTGGCCTCCACTTCTTGCTGCAGTGAGGAGAAGGTTTCCTTCAGCTCCAGCGTCTCCTCGTCTCGAACCAGCACCTGCTGCTGCATTTCTCTTTCTCTGCGTGTCTGCGCACACACACACAAACACACACACAAACACACAATTGCACCAATCCGAGAAAGTGGGTTACAAACCCACTTACAGCTCCACCAAAATAACTTGTTAGTGTTCAGCCATTTACCTGCTCTGCGATCTCCTGCCTCCTGATCTCCAGCATCTTCTGCTGTTCGTTGGTGTGGTCCATGATGTTCTTCCCCCCCACCAGGAGCTTGCTCTCCATCGCCTGCCATGGAAACACACACACACACACACGGTCAAAGCAGGCTCCAGTATTTACCCGGAGGGGTTTCAAAAGCAGGTCTGGGGTGCGAAGTGCGACGAGCTCCCCTGTGCGGTGGAGCGCCCCTGCTAGAGCGTCCCTACAGGGTAGAGCGTCTCCGGAACATTTCTGGTGATTTGACACATCAGTTCATATGGATCTGAGAGTGTGGATCATTAAATACTTCAAATGACGTGTGTTCTCTGTGATTGAGTCCCGCTCGAAGCACTTGGTCTTGTTGTAGAGATTTTGACCTTTACGTCCCAGCGATTAAGTCATCATTTTAGGAGTAGACTTATACGCTCTTAGAATAAATGGTTCCACATAGCACCTCAAAGAACCTTTATTTTTTAGAGTGCACACACATTGTTCACTGACACAAACATGCTGATTTCTTCTTTTGGGCTTCTGGCGGACCCCTAGCCTGAGGGCCAACAGTCTCACATCAAACGGTAGAAACTGAAAGAGCGAAAGAGAGGGAGCGGAAAAAAGAGAGGTTCAAAGAGAGAGAAAGAGAGAGAGGGAGGAGGGGGTGTTCTATGAGGGTCACATTCCACTCCCAGAATTCCACAGTGCGCTGTGTGTGTGCCCACTTTCTCCTATTTCCTCTCTTTAGCTTCTATCCCACAGACACTCGTCCCCATGCGCACACACTCCCATACAGACGCACAACCGTACACACCCCCTCGTACACACATCCAGACACACACCGTACAGTAAAGCCCTCGCGAAGAGCAGGGGTGCTTTTGCAGCCATCCCCTCAGTGAAAGGCTTATTGTTTCATGCTGCCTTTGTGTGTGTAGACCGTGTGTATGTGTGTGTGTGTGTGTGTGTGTGGGGTGTGTGTATGTACGTGCAGTGTGCATGTGTCTGACTGCTACAGTGTGCAGTTCTTTGTGTTCCGTCACAGTTTTTTAAGCGTCGTTAAAGGGCCGATTCATCTCAGGGCCGTCCTCGGTCAGACAGTATTCACCCTCTCTCTCTTGTCAGCGAGTCTGTGTAAGGGGCCTCTGTTTCTACGCTTCACTACTCGTTCTACTGTACCTTTATAGATGTCAAAACAGAGATGAAGGGAAGCGCAAGCGAAGGCTGACTCCCCAGAAACCGGAGCCTTCTTAGAATAACCGGCCATTGATCCACCTTGTTTTTCTCTCACACACGCGTGCACACACGCTCACATACACACACACTCATGATGAGAAGGAAACCAGAGATCTACCCACGTCCAGGAAAGACAGGAGGCAGTTAGTCTGTTCTGATGTTATTACAGACCTCTCTCTGTCCATTTAGCCCACTCCCCCTGTCCTCTGCCTCTCTGCCGTCCTAATAAAGCTCTCTTTGAGCGAGCGGGTCCCTGTGTAGCCGCATGTGCTCGCTTCAGTTCTTCTTATACGTGTACGTTGTCTTAATGTAGAGGCCAGAGACGAAGAGAGGGAGAGAGAGCTAGGTCATGCGAGCTGAAAGCAGCTAGCTCAGCTCGCTGGAAACAGCACTAAAAATAAATCTACATCTCACTGCTTGTATGTGTGTCTCTGTGTGTATCTGTGTGTCTCTGTGTCAGGGGCGGATCTACGGGGGGGCAAGGGGGGGCAGCCGCCCCCCCACTTGAGAGCCTTGCCCCCCCAGCTACCCACGTACTGTTGTCCCATGACCCCCTGCCAAGACCTCTTGCCACCCCTTTGCCCCCCCATGTAAAAATTTCTAGATCCGCCCCTGCTCTGTGTGTATGTGTGTCTCTGTGTGTATGTGCGTCTCTGTGCGCGAGAGAGAGAGAGGGGCCGAGAGGAAGATTGAGAGATAGTGAGCTCGACCTTCCTGACACACAAAACCTCGGATCTCGTCAACTCTCTCTCTCTCTCTCCACTCCATTCTCCTATCACCTTCACTTAACAGGAACGGGCCGAGAGACATAAAGAAACAGAGGGAGAGGGGGATCTGTGTTCTATAATGCATGGGTCTGTCTCTTCCTTGCCTTACAGATGGAGTCAATAGATGCTTGTATGTGCGCACGCACACACACACAGACCTGATTCATCCATATTTCAGCAGTACCTCCCCACACGCTGAGTGATGGAGATGAGGGTTTCTATCTACTTAACCTCCCACTAATGACTCACCACACACACAAACACACACACACATCCTTTTCCTGACTTCATCTCTTTAATCCAACCTCTGGACCCCCTATTACGAGAGGAAGGGGCTGCGTAAACAGGAAACAGGATGATACAACCCACAACTGTGAGCGTGCACTGTGCGCACGTGCACGTCTGTTTCCTGTGAGGGGAGCGGCCATTGTTGTCGTCTCTCAAATGCGATTGGATGAACCCTAGCTGGCTAAAGGGCACTCACAGGGACTAGAGAAGAATAAGGTTGCCTTGGTGAGAAAACCGGTAGCTTACACTACATGGACAGACAGACAGACAGGCAGAACCTAGATAGAAAGATTGAGAATGTGAAATTCTGCTCCAGAAAGGTTCTATAAATAGTTGTCTGTGGGGAGTGGAGAGGATCTCACGTACAGCTCAAGCCTCTCTGCTAACAAGCAACCTCCTCTACCCCTGGTCCTTCAAGAGTCCTAACGGCATCCTCTCTTTGAAAACAAGACTTTAAAACATCTTAGTGTTGCCTTTTTTCATTGTCTTCTGATGTACAGTTCATTTCTGTTCCGTCTTTGAGATCTTTCGTGATTTCCTCTGCAAGATCTGATGTTTGAAGAATATGAATTCACATTTTAGGGTTCAACGTCAACAGACACCCCCTTGCCAGTTTGGACATAGCCTTTCTCAAACCGTCCTCTCTGCCTAGTAACCAGTCCGGATTGGTGGACTAGACAAGCAGAACAATGTCGCCTGCAGGCTATAGGTTATGATTGGTTGGTTGCTTCCAGACAGCACCAGTCAGATGAAACGATCTGGGATCATTCGAAGCCTTTACAGTGAACACAATGATCTCTCACAGGTCAGTTCACATCACCACAGCGTAGCATGTGCGCCGCTGTGGCCACCAGACCAAACACAGGAAGTGTTCCCCATAATGACTTCAGACGCCCGCTTTATTGTTGAAGACAGATGATTTGAATACTGCGGACTTCACAGTGCTAAGAATCACCTGACATCAAAGCCGGTTTGAGCAGGAGAATCCCTTGGAGATCATCCCTGCAGATTAAACCAGAGAGTTGACAGCGCAGTCCTATAAGAAGGTGTCATCCTACATCACACGGCATTAGTGACTGGCTTTATGACTGAGTTTTTTCTCACCTTTCAGAGTGAAGACCAGTGTGTGTGTGTGTGTGTGGTCGTGTGGTCGTTTGTGTGGACAACAGCCTGTACACCCATACCACCCAGAAGGCTGTTTTTCTCTCTCATCTAGTAAATAAAATGAGCCACATCCACCCCACAACCTGCTACTCAGTTTAATTAGGTATGGCGTTGCTGTCATGCCCTGTAATCTCCCGATCAGTGAAATACCACAAATCTAATCACATAGTCCTTAATCTAACAGTCTGGATTAGACCATGTGTCTGTGGGTTAGTGTGTGTGCAACTTCCATGTCTCTGGTGTGTAACAAGGGGAGGTACACACGTGGGGCCACACACTCTGTCTAAACAGTGTGTGTGTGTGTGTGTGTTTGCAAACATGTCTACACCTACATGTTAGAGCCCATGTAGGTATCTCCCTCACTAACTCTGTCCTCCACCCCTGCCACCCCCATCTTTACCTTGTATTTAGCAGTGAGCTGTTCAGTAGCTTCCTGCTCCTTCCTCAAGTCTCCCATCATCTTCTCCTTCTCTCCCAGAAGCCTCTGCTTCTCCTCGGCCAATAAGGAGTGGTCCTCTAGAATGGCTTCCTTCTCCTGCTCCAATCGCTGCTCCTGCTGCTTGACGTACTCCCGCCCCTCCTTCTCCACCTCCTCATCCTCCGCTCCATCCAACTCCTCTCCCCCCTCTCCGTCCCAGCTATCTCCGTCCCCCCCCTCCTTCCTGTGTTTGTCCCGCCCCTTCCTGTGGTTGAGTTGAGCCCTGAGGCGCGCTATCTCATTCTGGAACTCCCTGAGCAGGGCATCTTTGGGGTCTTCGTTCACCCTCGGCTGGTTCTGAATGTTCTTGGCCCGGTTAGCGTAGCGCAGGGTGGTCAGGGTCTCCTCGTAGTGCAGCGCGGCCGGTCCTAGCGTGGCCACCATGACGGTCTTGGCGTTTCCGCCGAGCGAGTCTTGCAGCAGGCGGGTTAGTTTAGAGTCCCGGTACGGCACATGCCCGCTGCGCCCATCGGCCAGGGCTGAGATCACATTCCCCAGCGCCGAGAGGGACAGGTTGATCTTGGCGGCCTCCTTCAGGCGTTCTCCGCGGACGCCCGTCTTAGCCTGGCGCTCGCTCCCAGCCAGGTCCACCAGGTTGAGCCGGCCCACCCTGATGTGTTTGCGGCCGTCCGGGCCGGGCTGACTGCACTCCACGGTGATGAGGAACAGGGTGTGGGAGCGGGACGAGTGCTCGTTCATGTCCGTGGCCCCGACGGAGCGCGCCTGGTTCCCCACGTTCATGACCTCCTCGATCTCCTTCACGCTCTTGCACACGCAGGAGGTCAGGTCGCGCACGTACACCCCGCTGTCTGGGTTCTCCCGGAGCTCCAGAGCCCTGGCCTGGGCATGGTTCGGATCCAGAAGATCTCGGATCTCCTCGAGGTAGATCTCCAGGTAGGAGGCGCGTACAAGGTACTGTCTGTCTGACTGGGAGCGGGAGATATGCGTGAATATGTGATCGAAAGCGTTGGGAATCACCCCCCTCTTCTCTGGGTCTAGCCATGCCCCTTGCATAGTGTACGTTTTCCCCGTGCCCGTTTGTCCGTATGCAAAAATTGTCCCGTTGAAGCCAGCGAGCACAGAGTCAATCAACGGTCTCACAGTCTCATCGTAAAGGTCTCGCTGCTTAGAACTGGCGTCGTACACCGCATCGAACGTGAACGTCTTCCGCGGTTCGGTCGGCGGTGCGCGTGGATTCCGTAGAACCACTTGACCAAGGCGCACATCCATCTCCACGATCGCACCTCCCGAACCTCCCGTCTCCTCTTTTCGGTTAGACGGTCGACACCGAATCACAACCTTCACCGACTCGCTACTCTTACATTTTGACATGTTTATATATTTATTTATTGATATTTTAAACAAAATCTTAATGGTAATAAATATGGCTGTAATGCCTTCTAATGTCCTAATTTGCCTGTCAGCGAAAATTCCGAGTGGGCCTAATCATTCGCTTCCAATGCACGTCTGAACTGTGGAATATGACAACACAGCTTCTGTGGAAAAATATTTGAAAGTATTCGGAAAATCACTGTGAACATTGACTCACGCGCCTCTGTCTAATTTTAAAGCGGTCTAATTTGATTTCGTCTATCAGATTTCCTTCTGTTTACGAGACAGATAATTTGATGAAATTGCTCATCACGGGCTCTCACGCGTCTAGGCGATGGTCCGCTCGGTTCCCATGTCCGTCTGTTGAGATTCGTCAATAATCGTACAAATAGAAAAAACATTCAAATGGTTTCACCGGAACATTCCGTCAGACAAGATTTTCTTCCAAATATATTTCCATCCCGGAGCTGCCAATACGCCCAGGCCCTTGAACGACCGTAATGCACGGATGCTTGTCATAGGATGGAGATGTGGCTGTGCCGCTACTGAAGCGCGCTCCACGGTCTTGGCTATGGCCAACAGGCGCGCGCACACACAACATATACAGTAAACGCACATAGCCTACACGCGCACGCGCACGCACACGCACACAATTACCTCATTCAACCACACCCCACATCACTGCAGAAACCAACACTGAACCATGGGAAATTGAGTTGCACGAAAGCTATAGAAGCCTACAGTGACTTTTGAGTTGCAAACGTTTTTTTCTTTCTCTCTTATTCAAAAGTTTTTTTCTCATCTTCAAATGTTGATATTATAGTTATGCTCTAAGGACCTATTATAAATTATCTGTAGCAAGGTTGCTTGATTCACAAGGAATGTTCAAGAAATGTGATAGCTAATTAAATTAAATTAATAGTAGGCTTTGGTCCACTGGCTAATTGTTAGATACCATATAATTGAAAAAGAATCATGTCAATAAAATGACCATAACCATGCAAAACCAGATAATCTCGCATAAGATTTAATGTTAAGGATAGTTTGCTGAAGTAATATTAAGTGCTCAACAAGATCTTCCCCCTGTTGACCTCATCCGGGGGGGCAGAGAGCACAGCAGAGAAGGCACCTAGGGTCAACCAATAAATACCAGCCCATCATGGCTCTACCTCATGGCACACACCGGTTTCAAAACGTTGCCGTGCTAAGGAAGAGATTGGGGAGGAGATTCAACCAAGCTCCACAAAGGGCTCACATGGGCCAGATGCTGAAAGCCCATCAATCCATCTCCTCTCAGTGGAGAGTGAGCCGTCCATAGCAGCTCCTGCCCGATGCAGACGGAGAGTCTCCCTGAGAGGCCAAAGAAGCAGACGTCTGAGCCCTGAGACTCAGGGGGATAGAGGGGGCTGCCCCTTAGGCCCCATGCTGGGACTTCCTCAGGGTGTGTCCCGCAAGAGGAGCTGGGAAGAAGCAATGAGCCCTGCCTAGAGTTCTGAGGTGCAGGTTCTGGAGTCGCCTCTTCGCAAGAGGAGGGCCACATCATGATGCAGCGGATAACCTCTGGATCAATGCGGAACCTATTGATCAATTTCAAATGTATTATCAACACTGTAGTCTTCTGACAGTGTATTTCTCTTTAAAATAAAGAGAATACTAATTTCACTTGAATTCACATTTGGAATTCAAATTGTCTTTACTGTAGTGTTGTCCGGTAATTAAGGCCAGTTTCACCGTAAATAATTATTAATTAAAAGGTAAACACATGATATGTTGTATGTGACACTTACCTAGGACCAAATCCTAAACTTTATAGACAAGTCTAGCTCAAATGTTTAACAATAACACCACCTGCTGGTCGGAAGCCCCTGGCGAGATGACAAGTAGTTCACCATTCACACCAGCAGAGGACAGAAAACTGGATTGGCCAAAGCCGGCGAGTTGCAGATGTCCTACTGCGTCTCAACGGATCATTTTTTTTGTTGTTGACTATTGTATGAGTTTTTACCCGGAAAAGCATGGTTTTACTGAGTGTAGACCTACATGCCACTTCGTTTACAATACATATTCAATGGCCTCTGCAATCCCAACAAATAATACTTCAGCTAACCGACTGGAGGGTGTTTTTATGTAGTGTCTTGACATTGTTTCCGCTGTGTTTTTAAAAGCTTGTCGTGTCTCTACTTGGCTGTAGAAAACAGGGCATGCTTAACATTCCTGTAGGAGTGTCTAGATTCATCCGTCTCAATGATGGACACAAACTCCTCTGTCTTTCTTTCTTTACACACACACGCACACAGATTATACAAGTGTACCGACTTCCATAACATTCTCACATTTTTTGATTACTTAGAGAAACAAAGTTTTTACGTTTTGAGGGTTGGGGTCTAGGGGGAAACGCCCGTGACACGCACAGGACATTGATATGACATCACTTGCTTTGACTCACAGCTGGGATCGTCACCTTCGCGGTATCAAATAACTCCCCCCCCCCCCCCCCCCCCCCCCCCCCCCCCCCCCGCCAACTAGCTTGCGGTGGCGAACACACCCCGAACAGCAAAGAAACAAGAGGCCATTTGGGATCTGGTTATTTATTTTCATACAGTGGAGTGAGAATCCGAGCCGAGATGTCCGAAACAGTCCCGCAGTAATTTGCCCTTTTCCACATGTCAGTTTCAGAGACGCTTTAACCCGTGGACGGTTGACAAAATAGCCAATTACATTTCAAGACACATTGACAGACAGTTATGTCATCCAATCACATGCCGTTATTTTAACCAAACGGGGCGGGATAAGGGCGTGTCTATAATTCTCGGGTGTCGCCGTGGTTGTTCCATTCGAAGGCGACGGCGGTCGTCTGTTTCGGCTTCTTATCATCGAGAAAAGAAATAACTGCGATTAAGTCGTCGTTTGACACGCTTTCAGCATCCGAAATTTGACCACCCACCCTACTCGTGATTCTCGAAGTGGCTGTAATGACGGACTTTTTGAGGAATTTGAATTAGCTTGCTGCTAGTTTGAAGAAAGAGTGAGTCGGTTAGGCTAGAGAGGGGAGCCATTTTGTCCCGACTGAGGGAGAAAGAAAGAGTGGAAAGAGGGGGAATCACACGGGAGGAGACCTTCTTTATTGCTTTATTTTCCACATGCTGTGAGAGTAACAGTCCCGTTTGGACATTACATTAGTGTTGGATACGGTTCTGATACGATATCCAGCCGTGTTAAAGCGAACCAGACGCCGAGATATCAACATAGGTAGCTAACGGTAGTCCAAGAAGCAGAGATTCCCAGTTGCTGTTCGCGGCGGTCTGATAAGAAGAAGCTGGCTCGACTTCTTCGATAGATCGTTTATTTTTTTTCTTATTTTTTGGGCGGTGAACACAACTTGGTTTATTCAATGGCGAAGAAGACGTACGATTTGCTGTTCAAGCTGCTGCTGATCGGAGATTCGGGCGTGGGGAAGACGTGTGTGCTGTTCCGCTTCTCTGACGACGCGTTCAACACAACCTTCATCTCCACCATAGGTGAGAGACAGCAGGGCTGGAGGGGATCTGGGGGGCTCTTGGGTTTGTCAGCAACCAGAGTTTGACCTGACCTTATGTTTTCCATGATCAAAACGATGTATTCACCTCTTCGTTGGCCCCCCAGGAGGGTTGGGAAGATGCCTGTCCAGATCTCTTCTTCAGACAGGCCCACACTCCACAACAAGTTTGCAGAACTCTTTGTCACTAGCAGCTAGGCTAACGTTAGTAGCGGCTAGCTAGCTATTTAGGTTATCCATTTAATACGGTACATTTAGGTGATATATTGTAAATAACTGGCTGTTTACTTGAATATCAGACATATTCCGCCAGCTAATGCCTGTAATGTCAGCTATAACTGGCGCGGTCTTGATGGACATTTCACCTGATGATGCTGGCAGTAGTTTCACACAACTAACTGCTCGACAAGGTGTGGTTATGAAATCACGACTGAAAAACAACTGAATATCCTCGTTAGGTATCACCGTTTAGTTTAACTCACAAACCCATGTTTTGTGGCTCGTAAAACCGGTTGTGTCGGGGAGTGCTGTCACTCAAGTACGGCCTAAACCACGTATTACTAGCGATCGTGCTAGCCGGCTAGCCGTGGCCTATCTAATCAAACGTATAAATCATTAAAACAATATGGATGTGTTGAAACGAATATACAAACGTGACCGTGAAAATGGCATTCTTACACTGGGATCGTGTTTTGGAGGGGAGGTGGGGCCCGGGGCCTAATCTATTGAACGTTGTTCAATAGAAATCATAAACAATTCATCACGGTGGCGTCATCGCCTCTATCCCCATTGTCCTCCTGCGCTTATATTCGTCATGCAAAGACGAATCAAGTGTCAAACTGTCCCGAAACTCGCCCGTCCAACGCAAAACACCCGCTTACGCCATTATTTTAAACTAACCCGATGATAGTCATTTGGTCCAACAGGCGCTGTTGTCAACACGGAGCCGCTCGATCTCTTGTCCGTGTTGCAACGCCTGAACCCTGCCTTGATCTCAGGGCATTTATTTGAAACGCCAGTTAGCCATTAAACAACTCAGAGACACCCTGACACTGCAAAGCTATGAGCTTTACAAGTACCTTTATACACTAATTATACTGCACCCATAAAGCTCTAAGCAAGGAACTCACCTAATGTCACCAACCCTGGGGTCAAATTTTAAACAGTTGGACTACGTGTCTGTCACTGGTGTGTCCTGCCAGACAACAATCATTTGCGTTTAGCATGTCAATGTTGGAGAGGGAGGCTCTGGACTTGGAAGTGCCCTGCTTAATATATTCATTTAGCAGACGCTTTTATTCTTATAACGTAATTCATAGGGCTGTGTGTCTTGCCAAGCATGCATGCAAACCGGTCGCTTCACCAACATGCACCTTATTGCTACGTGTCTAGCAGTGCCATGAAGCAAGCGCCGCAATTCTAGGCCGGTCAGAAGAGGAGCTCAGCCCAAGAGCTGAGATAGGGAGATGTGCTTGGTTCACACGTATGTGACTGGATCAACACGGTAAGAACAAAAGTGTTTAGAGGTCCTGAGTATGGCTTAATTCCTCTTTGGCCGACACGAAAGAAAATGACGGTGACTAAACGCTGTTGTGTGTGTTTTTTGCTGTTGAAGACTCTCAAGTTACAAGGATTAGGGTTCAGAATCCCCTCACGGTATATAAACTACTTTGCTTTCTTGAGTTAGAACAGGAAATCCTTTGAAATGAAAGGTTTAAGGGCGGTCTACAGGAAGCCATTGGATCAAAATAAATGTAGCATATCAATCTGTCAACGGTACATTCGACCAATCAGCAGACACCTGTAGCCGCCTACCTGCAGTAGAGGAATGAGATTGGTGTGTGTGTTGGCACATGCATACACAGTGTAATAGGAGTGTGTTGGCCCTGACGCAGCACTCATACCTTTGAAGACACGCGGCCTCTTCTTAAAATACTTCACCGGAAACCCCCTCGCTCTCCCTCCCCTCTCACACTATCTAAACTCTCTCCTGTCTCCCCTTTCTCATCTCACACTGCCTCTATACTCCCCCTTTTCCCTCCACCCCCCCTCTCATGTCGCCCTCCCTACATATACTCTCCTGCCTGTCTTCCCCCACACTCCCTCTACCACTCTTGTCTCTCCACACTCCCTTCTCTCCATTTACCTCCCTCTCTGACCATTTCCATCAACTACCCCCCCCCCCCTCTTCACCCCGCTGTCTCCACCATTCCTGCGTTGTGACCAAAAGTAACACACCAAATGCCGTAACTCAAAACTTTTCATGGATTTCCAGTTTTCAAACTGCTGATCATAGTGCAAACAGCTAGCTTGTTGGCCTCACAGTTTATACAGTGCTTGTCTTTCGCTTGTCTTGCACGCACTTTCTCCCCCTATCTTAGGCGTGTTACAAAAGGTCCAGTGAGTCACCCTTTGGCAGGGCTCTTTCTCATTATTCTGAAGTGTGGCCACACCTACAGCACAGCTGTCCTGGCTCTCCACCATTCAGACTGACTCCTAACAATACCCTGATGTTGTTCTCAAGCCTTCTCCAGATGCTACATCTGGCTGTGCAACAGCAGGAGATGGTTGGTGGCTGTGTTTTGCTGCTAGCACAAGTTAGCCTACCTTGTGCTAAGCTAGTTAGCTGCTGCTGCGTGTCCTTGTTTTTAGCACGCTAGCAGAGCATTTAGCTAAGACCTCTGCCCCAGTCTGGCACATGACGCTGCAGAAACGGGAAGACACAGTGTGCTTGTCACTCTTCTCTTAACTCTGCTCTCGCTCGCTCTCTCCCTCTCTCCACGGTTCATTATTTTAGTTTCTCTTTTGACACACGCACACTGCAACTCTTTTTCTCTGTAACACTCTTCGTTTGAACACTTTTGACACATGCTTTTTCTTTTACAGGAATAGACTTCAAGATTAAAACTGTTGAATTACAGGGAAAGAAGATCAAACTACAGATATGGTGAGTGTGTGTATGGATGTGTTGTGAAACTTTCAGATCACCTCAGTGCAGGTGTGTCGGGACAGGGTTTCCCTCGTGTTTGCACATGTGGCTGAGCTAGTTCCACAAATGTTTGTGTGTGCGGCCCTGCGCAGGGATACGGCCGGCCAGGAGAGGTTCCACACCATCACCACCTCCTACTACAGAGGAGCCATGGGCATCATGCTGGTCTACGACATCTCTAACGCCAAGAGCTTCGAGAACATCAGCAAGTGGCTCCGCAACATTGACGAGGTGAGATGCGCGCTCGCGCACTAAAGCTGTCAACGAATATTCTATATTCAAATATATATTCGAACAGTGTTTAAAAAACGAATTTGGAATATTAAAATGTATATTCGAATGTAAAAAAAACACCAACAAAACAGCGGCAGCAGGCAAGACTGTTTGTATTTGAAACAAGAATCGCGACCTTAAATTTCTTGCACAAAACTTTTGATCAACACTCAGCATTTGTTTATTGTTGTCGTTCATTTAAACGCGAATATATTCGAATACATGTGTGGGGAATATTTGAATATTCAAACGTCTTGTTTGTGCAGTTTTGACAGCCCTATCGCGCACACACGCACACACACACATACACACTGTGCTTGAGGCCCTCCTGTGTCGATAGAGGCCACGCCCCAAAGACCGGTACTGTGGAACTGCCGCTTAACGCTGGTCTGATCCCTGATGAAGGCCGTCCATCACTGTCACCATGGGAACGGCTCGACTTCCTCCGCCTTCAACCTCCATCATCAGTAGCCCGCCTGCAGCACTACAATCACCTTCTAACGATCTTGTATCTATGTGTGTGTGTGTCTTGTTCTCCCAGCACGCAAACGAGGATGTTGAGAGGATGCTGCTAGGAAACAAGTGTGACATGGAAGACAAGAGGATAGTACCAAAGGCCAAGGGGGAGCAGGTAAGAACCGGGGCGGTCCACACCTGAGGGAGCGGGGCTCAGGTTACACCAGAGCCACAGAGGTCGGACACTGAATGGGCTCTTGACATTAGCCTGGCTTTCTGGCACAGGACCTGAGAGCTGGTTGAGTTTCCTCCATGCAACCCTCCCTGGCACTAGACCACCCTGGCTCATCAACTGACCAATCAGACTGAATGTTGGGCAACGTTAGGATACAGATCTGACTCGCTGTCTATAGCACACAAACACACACACAACCACAGCACTGACGTTGCTTCACGGCTGGTTACACTTGTTTTGTATGTTTTGAGACACTTGAGCCATGTGTGGCCCAGATTTTATATTTAGCCTGTCCCCTCTGTCCCCTGTCCTCTCTGTCCCCTGTTCCTTTCAGATTGCGAGGGAGCATGGCATTAGGTTTTTTGAGACGAGTGCGAAGGCCAACATCAACATCGAGAAGGCTTTCCTCACGTTAGCGGAAGACATCCTCAGAAAGGTGCGTGGAGGATGTGTGTGGAGGGTGTGTGTGTGGTCGCGGAGTGTAGCTGCCGAGGTGTGTGTGGCCGCGTGGCAGGAAGTGCTAACGCGCGTGTCTCCTGCAGACGCCGGTGAAAGAGCCTAACAGTGAAAATGTGGACATCAGCAGCGGAGGGGGAGTCACAGGATGGAAGAGCAAGTGTTGCAGTTGAACAACGGATTCCCCCACCTTTCTGTCGCTCTCTCTCTCACACACACACACACACACACACACACACACACAAACACACTAACACAAGCACACACTCATACACACAGATACACGTGTGCACATACTCTCTCTCTGTCTGTCTCTAACCGCTAAACTCCTAACACCCTTCCACGCTGTTCTCTTGCACACTGACCATCTCTGCTCTCTCTCTCTCGTCAGCCCCCTTTCCCCGCTCTGAAATGAACCGTTTTGTCGCCTGCCTACCCCTCCTCCCCCCCCTCCCCCCTTCACATGTTCTTCCACTCCCCTCTGCTTTCTGATGATCATTTTTATTTCAGATAAAAAGAGAAATCATGTAATGTTTCTTGTCATTTATTTTAAAAGGTTGCAAAAGAGTGACACTCGAATTCAAGTTTTTTATCTTTCCTTTGCCTGAGCTCACCTGGTCGCCCCCCAACACTTACCATCGGTCAAAGAAAAGAAAAAATAGATAAAATGGTCAAAAAAAGAAGAAAAAAATTATAAAAGAAAAAGACAAATGTAGGATTAACATTTTGTACACTAGTGGGGGTTCTGTTGTCTAACCGTATTTGGTCATTTACAATTTGTAACCAAGTGACGGAGGCGTGGCTAGCTCCTTTTGTAGGTGGGGTTTATTTTGTCCTGTGCCTTATATGGAAGATAGGGGCGAGGCTGTGTGGTTGTTGGAGCCACATCCACCCAATGAAATTACAATTTAATATTCACGTGTTCTGGCTCCTCCCTGTGAGGCAGAACACAAGCAAGAAGCGTTTGAATTTCTCATCCAGCCAAGAGAACGGCATTATTATGTCTTGTTTTATTGTTTATCTGTATGATTTATTTTACATTTTGATTTTCTTTTTTTCCTTTTTTGGGGGGTTCATTTTTTTTCTGCATGCAGACTTCTTTGGGTTGGAAGCGTTTCTGTATCGTTTGTGTAACGTTTGTGTAACGTTTCTGTAACGTTTGCCACTGGGTAACTGGGCGGGAGGTCGAAAAGTTCTCTTTGGAAATTCAATTTTTTTGCAGATCCATTAAAAATAAGCTTGTTTAAGTTACTGGTTTGTCATTCAATGCTGTCTTATTTTTTCAAATGCATTTGGTCTGATGAGTGTATGTGCATGGTCGTGTGTGTGTGTGCGTGATGGGGGGGGCGCGTCAAACGCGTTCTTGTTCTTCATATCAAACGCGTTCTTGTGTGACTATATGTAAGGAATGTCTTTCTGGACCCGTGACCAGTGTGAAATATCCTTTTAGTGGTAATTATCAAACCTGTCCGACAGATGGAGCAGCTTCACTGCACAGTTTGTGTTAAAAACTGTTTATCCAATCAACAGTTATTTATACGGCCCTTTTTTACCGAACTGCCCAATGACTATCAAGGAAGACGAGGGAAGAACCCGGTAAAAATGGAAGAAACCTTGGGAGGATCGATTCAGTGAGGGATCCCCTCCTCCAGAGACGGATGGTGAAAGAGAGGAGCAGAACACAGGGCTAAAAATAGTCATGCATCAAGAGTAGAGAAGCCAGTCCAGGGCAGGGCTGTCATCTGAAGGCTTTAATCTGAAGGGTGTTCTGGGACTTTGACACGTGTCAGTTTGAGCAGCGGTAGCCATAGCAATTTGCAGCATCACAGGGCGGGAACTCAGAATAAATCTGCGGTCAGAATAAATACGGCTGCACGGTTTGGAGAAGAAGCGATCCAGGAAGCGCTGGTTATTGAGGAACGAATCAACAAGGTGTGGCGTTATTAGTCCCATGATCATGATGTCATTCAGTCGTTCGGACAGGTACTGGTGATTGACTTGTCAACCTTCATTTTCATGAAAGAAATGACCAAAAAAGAAAGGGGACGTCTAAAAGATCTGCTGCAGCAGTCCATTCATAAAAGCAACCCTGTTGATGGGAGTTGCGCTTTTGGTCACTTGCAGGGAGGGAGGGAGGCGCCCTAGGGGGGGGGGGGGGGGGGGGGGGGGGGAGGAGGAGAGAGGGGGGGGGGTCACAGCCGCTCCGGTTAAACGAGCGAGCGCAAGAGAGGAGGTAACCGCGCCGATCCCCCACCGAGGGCTGGCTCCCCCCCAACCCCCCGCCCCTGCCGTGCTCGCTTTGCGTGCGTGCGCTCTCCCCCTCAAACATGGCGAGAGTCTCCGAGCTGCCCACCATAGCGACCCGGACCCCACCACCACCGTCTGCCGCCGCTGGTCTTGCGAGCCCGTGCCCATGATGACCCGGGAGGATGGAGAAGTCGTCGGCGAGCCTGTCGGAGATCGCGTGGAGCCCGGTGACGCTGCCTCTGGACGTGGTGGTCAGCAAGTTCCGGCTGCCAGCTCTAGTCAGACTCGCTCACGGTAAGAGTTTAAGAGCAAAAAGCCAGACTATAAGAGATTTGTTTTTGTTTCTTAAACTGCATTAAAATCCCAAATTCCATCCCTACCCCATCCCCGTGTCAAGCTTTTACACGCGTGAAATATATCATTCAACATCTCGACGGTTTCTCATTGTCGTTTCTGGACCAGAGGGATGTGTTCCAAAAGTTTGCTTTATTGCTTATAAGATGCCAACATTATTTTCTCCTTAACTAAGCTACATTTCCACAGCGTAAGTGGCCATGTTATTTAAGACTGACCGAAGAGCGACAAAGTGTCTTGTGTTGGTAAAGTGCTGCTGGCTCCTTTCATATGTAAATGATGTAATCGGCCGGTGAATGTTCTGAATACTAACAAGCAGCGTCCAAGTTTCCAACGTTTGAAGGTGGACAAAAGCATCACCCCTTCAGTTAACCTCAGAATCCATACTGAGGCTGTCTGCCAACTCAACACCAGGCTTCTATCCTAAACTATCCACTGTCTAGTGACTATCTGTTAGAACTGTGTGTGTGTGTGTGTGTGTGTGTGAGAGAGAGAGACACAGAGAGAGAGACGGAGAGAGAGAGAGAGAAATAAAGAGAAGGGACAGTGTGAGAGTGTGTTTATACAACCCATGTTAGAGTTGCCTTCCCAGTGGACCCTTTGCAAAGTCTGGCACGCTCCCCTCTGGAGATGGCGGTTATTGATTTACAATTGAGAACGCCTCGTTGTGACTTCCAGGAAGGGTTTAAAAAAACACGAACTTCCACCTCTCGTTCCCACTCAGGCCTTAATGTGCTTCCCCGGCAGCCGGAAAGTTCCTTAGGGTGCAGGTGCCCTGACACCTCATCACTCTATTTAAGGCTGTTCCTTGCCCATCAGTTAGGCTCATTAGAAGGGGGCTGGTGGCCAAATATAATGTCTTCCTGCTCATCCTTCTAAAGGAGAGAGATACACTTCTAAACGTGTTTGTCCGAGGGGGCGTGTCTTCTGCTGACAGTAGACAGCTTGTGTTTTTGAGTTTCATGTTTTCATTCTGTAGCTCGTACACCCACTGGTGCTACAGTCAGCTGGTCACCCAGCTGATGTTTCTGCGGTTCACACGTGTGTGTGTGCGTGCGCGAGTGAGTGTGTTCTCTGATTTAATTGTGTCATTGTGCTCTCAGCAGAAATCAATTCGGTGTTTCATGATGGCTTTAGGAAACGTAGTAAAAGGTCACGCAGTGTGGGTAAATGTGTGTGTGCGGGTGTGTTTGTGCATGTTCGTGTGCGTGCGTTTGTGTGTGCGTGAGTGTGTGTGTGCGGATGTGTGTGCATGTTCCTGTGTGTGTGTGGGGGGGGGATGTGTGTGTGTGTATGCGGGCGTGTGTGTGCGGGCGTGAGTGTGCGTGTGTGTGTGGGTGCTCTAATAGGAGGTTGCCATACAGAGTAGTTGATGGGAGCTGGTTGGGGGCGGAGTATATGCACAGATGGGGGTAATTACTTACTTGTAAAGACACTGATCTGGCTCTGTGTGTGTCTGTGTGTGTATGTCAACGGACCAAACTTTTTCCACAGTCTACTGCAGTCAGAGGAAACCAGAAGAGAATGTCACCTTTTATCCAATACCCATATGGACCAAGTGTGTGTGAATGCAGATCTAACCTGTGTGTGTTGCAGGTGTGTGGAGGGGTCTGCAGTGTGTGTTAGCCTGACTCTAACCTGTGTGTGTGTGTTGCAGGTGAGTGTGTCTCAGTCTGACTCTAACCTGTGTGTGTGTGTGTTGCAGGTGTGTGGAGGGGTCTGCAGTTTGTGTTATCCTGACTCTGACCTGTGTGTGTGAGTGTGTTGCAGGTGAGTGTGTGGAGGGTCTGTCGGAGGAGGACGTGGTGTTATTACACTCATGTCGTCAGTGGACCACGGTGACGGCACACAGCCTGGAGGAAGGGCACTATGTCATCGGACCCAAGATAGACATCCCACTGCAATATCAGGGTGAGCACGCACACGCACACACAGCCGTGCTCACTCACACAGACACGCACACACTCACTCTCTCTCACACACACACACACAGAAGCACAGACGTGTGAGTGGTGAACATTCCTAGTGTTGGGATCCAGACCCAGCCTTTCTCCCCCTGTAATGAGATCCTAATGCTCCGGCTGAGCTTCCTGTCCTGCTGTAGAGCTGATGTCACCCCCCCTCCTCTCTCCCCCCCCTGACTTCCTGCTGGGATGGATGGAGGAAGGGAAGGGGGGGGGGGTCTGGCCAGGATGGGAGAGGAGGGGAGGATGAGGGGCTGAGGATGGAGCGGAGGGGAGCAGTGTGGTGGGATTGAAAGGTGGTTGACATCATTCTCTGAGCCCTGATGTGTAGGAGGTCGTTCAGTTTAACCTCTTTTCGGAGAGGGAATCAGTTTCTCGCTATCAGCGAGAGAGAGTGAGAGAGAGAGACAGAGAGCGAGGGAGAGACAGAGAAAGAGAGAGACAGAGCGAGAGACAGAAAGAGAGACAGACAGAGACAGAGACAGACAGAGACAGACAGAGACAGACAGAGACAGACAGAGGCAGACAGAGGCAGACAGAGGTAGACAGACAGAGAGAGTGACGACAGGTGAGGGGGTCTCTGGGGAACACGGGAAGATAGACGGCGACACAGCAACATTTGATGATGTCAGACAGGAAGCGTGATCTCAATGAGAGCAGTTCCATGCCTCCCCAGGGAAGGCCATGAGGCTCTCTCCAGCCCTCCCTCTCCCCTCCCTCCCTCCCTCCATCACTCCACTCATCTGTTGCTGAGCGTATATGAATGGAAGATGATTGCTGGCAGACTGACCTTCGCATCAGGGAGAATATGGATCTGCACTTCCTGTTGTACTGTCCACCTAGCTATTTAAAGGGAGCAGCCAGATTTCTGAGCCAGTGTTCTGTTTTAGATTGACACCAGTTGGCTGACAGCGTCTGTTTTGATTGTGGATTAGCGGCTGTAACCGTCCTGTCAACACATCTCTCCCTTCAACCTGTTCCTCTGGAGAGAGAAGCTTGAACTGACGGCTCGCATGGTTGGGGGGGCTGTCTGACAGTCAGCTGTCTGACAGTCAGTCTTCTTTAAGGGAGAGGAATGGGGTGAGGGCTGGAGGGGAGGGCTGGGGGAGGGGGAGGGCTGGGGGAGAGGGGGGAGGGCTGGAGGGGAAGGTGGAGAACTGGGGCAGAGGTCTAGGGGGGAGGGCTGGGGAGGAGGGGGTGAGGAGGGGGAGGGTTACGAGGTCCTGCTCTGGCCTGGAGGCGTTTGTTATTCTGCTCTCTCTATCATACAAAGACTTACCCTGAGCTCCACAGCCCCCACCCACACCCCCCCCCCCCCCTACATACACACACACTCACACACAAATGTTAACACACATACACACTAACACACACACACTTGGAATGCTGCTGCTTGTTTTCCTGATCCGGAATTCTTGAATTCGAGAGAGAAAAGGGGAAGAGTGTGGGTGAGATTTAGAGGGGGATGAGAGTGGAGAGAGAGAGGGAGGGAGGGAGGGAAAGAGGGGCAGAGTTGTGTGCGTCTCCATGGTGATGTGTGCTCAGCGTGAGAATAGGGCTTCTTTAACGGTTGCCACGACAACCTCGTCGGCCGTTGATTGACAGAGAGGAGGGTCGAAGGTCGGAGAGGTGTCCCAGTGTTCCATCCCGGGCCTCCGAAAGTGTGAGTGTCTGCACTTGTGTGTGTCTGTGTGTGTGTGTGTCTGTGTGTGTGCGTGTCATGCAGTTCTTTAGAAAGAGAGAAGGGGTGACACTTGGTGGAAGGAGGAAGGCACTCAGCAAATACACACTGTTTCTTTTTCAGGCTATGAATCTGTTCCTTACACTTCTTTTCCCTCCCTCCCCCCTCTCCCCCCTCTCCCTCCTCGCCCCCTCTCTCCCCCCTCCCTCCCTCCCTCCCTCCCTCTCTGAAGGGAGGTTCAGGTTGTTGGATGAAGACAGGGATGTCAGAGATCCTGTGCAGTATTTTTCCAGCGTGGAGGAGGTTGCCGGAATCTTCCCAGACCGAGTGTTTGTTATGGAAACCATCACCTTCAGTGTCAAGGTCAGGCACAGAGCAAGACTCATCTGTAACACTAGAAACACATCAGCCCAGAGGTTATGAGATGTGTGTGTGTGTGTGTCACAGGTGGTGTCTGGGGAGTTCAGTGAGGACAGTGAGCCCTACAGCTTTACACTCCAGGCTGGAGATGAGCTGTCACTCATGGGGAAGGCGGAGCTTCTCTGCGCCACGCCCTCTAGAGAGAAGTCTGGACTGAGCGCGCTCCTCAGGCGCCTGGGCAAGACTCCCCGCAGTAAGAGCCCCCCCGTCCCCGCCCCCCCCCCCCCCCCCCCCCCGTCCCCGTCTGGGTCTCAGGAAAGAATGTCTTGATTGTTATCTAAACTTCTCCCCCTCTCTCTCTCTCTCTCCCTCCCCCTCGTTCTTTCTCTCCCTCCCTTCCTCCCTCCTCCTATCTCGCTTCCTCCCTCCCCCTCCCTCCCCCAACACCCACACAGGTAAGACCCCCTGCCTGGTGTGCATGAACCACCGCACCAATCAGAGCATCAGCCTCCCGTTCGCCTGCCGCGGCCGCTTCTGCACGCGCTCGCCTCTGGAGCAGGGCATGCTGGGAGGCGATCACACGGTGCGCAGCATCATCGAGCGGGTGCGCCTCCCCGTCAACGTGTCGGTCCCCTCCCGCCCGCCCCGGAACCCGTACGACCGCCACGCCGTCCGCGAGGGCCACCGCTACAAGCTGCTCAACATCGTCAGCAAGACCGTGGTGCTCTGCCTGGTGCTCCGACGACAGGAAGTCTCTCCCTCTCACTTCCTGCTGCTGCGCTGCATGCCGCGCTTCACGGTGGCGGAAGCCTCGGTCCACACGGTGGCGCTGGAGAGCCTTCTGCTGCGGCACTCCTTCGACCCGGACGCTTACTCGCGTGCCGTTCGAGAGACGCGACCTGAACTGGAGTGCGTGACCGAGGAATGCGTTAGCCCTCGTCACTCGCGCGTGTGCGTGTCGGGTCAGGACTCTCTGGCTCCCGCGCTGCAGCGCTTGTCCCTGTGTGTGTACGGAGGCGGGTACACCGACAGCCTATCGCAGCGCTGCAGGGACTCCCTGGGGGAGGGGCCGGGTGAGGGGGAGGAGCGTGAGTACGTCAGCCCCGAGTGGACGGAGGCCGAGATGAGGGTCGGCGAGGAGATTCCCTACGAGGAGCTGTGGACCAATCAGACGGCAGGAGCCCTGGGGAAGGTGGAGCCTAACCTGATCTCGTTCCATTCCTCTTCGTCGCTGGACGGCTCGCTGAGCACGGCCCACGTGACCATGGTGACACGCGTGTCCACGCCGCCGCCTGTGCCCCCAAAATCTGATGCGGTGAGTTTGCCCTCCCTCTCCTTTAGAGGTCTGTCATCACCACTGTCTCTCTATCCCTGTCTCCTTCTCTCTCCCTGTCTCTCTATATCTATCCCTCTCTCTCCCTGTCTCTCGCCCTGTCTCTCTATATCTGTCCCTCTCTCTCCCTGTCTATTTCTCTCCCTGTATTGCTATATCTGTCCCTTTCTCTCTCTGTCTCTATATCTGTCCCTCTCTCTCCCTGTCTCTATCTCTCTCCCTGTATTGCTATATATGTCCCTTTTTCTCTCTGTCTCTATATCCCTGTCCCTCTCCCTCCCTGTCTCCCTCTCCCTCATTGTCTCTCTCTCCCTCCCTGTCTCTCTCCATCTCTCTATCTCCCTGTTTCTCTCACCCTGTCTTCCTCTCTCTCTGTCTCTCCCCCTCCCTGTCTCCCTCTCCCTCCCTGTCTCCCTCTCCCTCATTGTCTCCCTCTCTCTCCCTGTCTCCCTCTCCCTCCCTGTCTCTCTCTCGCTCAGATAAAGATGCATCCGGTAGTTAAAGCCAGGATGCGTGTCCTTGAATAATTTATGCGGCGCACTCCCATTGACCACACACACACTTCCCGAAACTCCTGCCCTTCACGTGTAGTAAAAACACACGTACGTACACACACACAGTTTCACAATGAATGTAGGTGAGGTTGTGTTTGCACAGTGTGACATGCAGTGAGACCGTGCTGGTGAAAGACAGTGGTGCTAGCTGGCTGTACTGACAGGGGGTGGGGGATCTGAGGGGGACTGGATTTCAGCAGCTCAGCTGAATTATACCCTGCCACACACAGGGCTCCTCTGCCTAATATTTACCCTGCCAGTAAATCTGTGTGTGTGTGTGGAGACTTTCAGAGGAGTTGCGAATATGTGTGCACTGTGGGAAAAGTGTGTTTGAGGTTTAAAGGTTATTGGAATTTGGCATTTACTCACATTAACAAATAATTTCCAACAGGGACAGACTGACAACATGCACATACTCTCACACACACTCTCACACACACACACACAGACGGCACGCACACACCCAGTTTATTTTATACTTTATTATTACGAATTCCAGAGAAGCCCCTAAGTAACCATATGTTTCATCCAGCCCCAAAGCTGAGAATTAGTTAGTATTCAAGCAACATTCTTCCTGTTGTGTGTGTTTGTGTGTGCATGCGTGTTTTCGGACAGGTGAGAGAGGAGTGTCGATTTTTGATTGCCCCCCCTGTTCCTCCTCGCTGCTCTAAGGGGGGCTCCCCCTCTAGCCCGGCCCCCAGCCCTCCAGTTCCACCGCGCTTCCCCCAGACCTCCGGCTCCCCACGACCACACCGCTCCTTCTACTCCTCTGGCCTGCAGGAGAGGTACGTCACACACACACACACACACACAGGTCTCTCATCATGGCCTAGGCCAGGGGTGGGCAATTCCGGTGCTTGAGGGCCGCTGTTCTAAAGGTTTTAGGTGTTTCCCTGCTCCAGCACACCTGATTCTAATGAATGGTCATTATCAGGCTTCCACAGAGCTTGATAACAACCCCTTCATTTGAATCAGGTGTGCTAGACCAGGGAAACATCTATAGCCTTCAGGACAGCGGCCCCCAGGACCAGAATTGCCCACCCCTGGCCTAGAACGTGCAAACCAGGGGGCCCCTGAAGACCAGGGTTGAGAACTATTGGTCAGGGCCAACATTCAGCTACGGTGGCCTGTAGGTAACGTTGGGATCTTTCTGTTTCTGTGTCTGTAGTTGTTCCCCATCTTCGGACACTTCTCTGTACTGCTATCCCTGCTCCTGGACCGACTGCCCCGCCCCAAACCCCGCCCAGTCAAGCCCAGAGCCAACCCGTTCCCTTCCTCTTGACGGCACAGCCAATCCTCAACCAGCGCAGGCCACCTGGGCGGAGCCATGGGCAGACTGTTCGACCCAGGGCTTCTACAACTCTGGTCCTCGACTGAGGCCGCCGCCCCCTCAAAGCCGATTCGCTCCCTTCGGCGCGCTGAATCCTTTCGCCCGTCAGTCGCCCTGCCCATCCCCTGAACCCTCAGCCAATCAGACGACAGAATCCTCCCGGGGTGCCGAAGGGGGCAAAGCTTTGGGGGGGGGATGCGAGGGGTCTTCAGCGGTCAGCGACCCTACCTGGCGCCCACCGGCCGACCTGTCTGCACTCTCATTGGAGGAGGTGTCTGCCTGTCTGCGGTTCATCGGCCTGTCAGAGGCAGCCGTGGGCGTGTTCCAAAGAGAGCGGATCGACGGCAGCCTCTTGGTGCAGCTCAATGAGGAGATCCTGTCACATGACTTCCACCTCAGTCGACTGCACGTCACTAAGATCATTCAGTTCATACAGGGCTGGAGACCCAAGATATAACACACACACACACAGACACAGACACACACACACACACACACACTGCTACCTGTGCTGATCATGTGCCTGTTCACTACATGGGACAGTCCTGAATGTGCCTTCCGGACCAAGTGGCTGCTGCTCTTCTCTGATTGGACAAGACCGCTCGTTGATGACACCTTGTGGGTGGAACTGCAGAACTAGAACCCGGTTTCAGAACCACACCTGCGCCCGTTCCAGTTCGGCTCCACTGGTCTGTTTCCTGTTAACCCTCTGCAAGACCTGCAGCTGGAGGAGGGGAGGGGAGGAGGAATGAGGGGAGGGAAGGAGGGAGGGGGAGGAGCGGGGAGACCTCCGAGGTGTTCCGAAAGACTGTGAATAGAGTTTACTAACTTGACCATGACCTACAACCGTCCGCTGTCGCTATGGCGACACCTCGACTGCGACAGGGGGGGTGTAACTGGTACGAAGGGCTGTATTTCCCTGTCGCCGTGGTGACTGAGACAGTGGGAGCGTGGTACCGCTGAATAAAGTGTAGAGATTTGGGCCTCTCTGCAGTTAGTAATAATGATGATGATTAACCAAGCAGTGTAGTTTAAGCCAGCTGTATAAGAGTTTCAGCTCAAAACGGGGAATCAGGTGGCTCAGCGGGTTAAGGCTTTGGCCTCGTGATTGAAAGGTTGTGAGTTCGAACCCTGGCTGTGACTATGTGATTTTGTGTCCTTGGGCAAGGCACTTCACCCTACTTGCCTCAGGGGGATTGTCCCTGTACTTACTGTAAGTTGCTTTGGATAAAAGTGTCTGCTAAATTAGGTATTATTATTATTATAAAACACTGCATATCACTGAAGTCACCTGATCATAACTGAAGATCACAATCAGTTACACCTTCAAAAATAAGAAGGATGTAGGAATATGACAAATCTTATCTTTATTTCAGAAGGCAACAATTCGATAGGTAAATGAAGGGGGGGAAAATGGGTCGCCATTTTGGACTGAATCTCTTATATAGTATTGTCTGTGGTCATGAACTAGAGATTAACCTTCTGGTTGACTCGGAGGCGTAACTACGACGACCTTGTGCAACGTGACGAAATAAAGACACCTAATGACCTCTGAACCAGGGAGCCTGGTGTCCGTGGATCACACACACACACTCACACAAAGTTGAGGTTTGAAGTTTTGTGTAATAACAGAGTCCAGATACAGTATTCCAGTTTTCCAACAAATTTACAAAAGAAACTAAATTAGACAATTGTCAAAAACCCTCTAGTGCAACATCCCCCCCCTGAGCGACTAAGGCAGTAGAGAAGAAGACACACCTGCTCAAGGCAGAGAGCAGATCAGTAAAAGCAGCTTCCACCCACCAACACTGAGCCCTGTTTAGTGACATGTTCTGCTGTGTGAAGCTGAGAAGGCGGAGCCAAGGTGTGATGCTGAGGTTAGGGTTCACAGGCTTGGGGGTCACGCACGATCAGTCTTCATCACCATAACGATCCAGTGTCTGTGAGGCAGGAGAGGGGCTTCCCCCCAAAGGGAGGGAAGGAGGGGGTGTGGCTTACCCCACAGGGAAGGAGGGGGCGGGGGGGGTGGATTCCTTAGAGGGAGGGAGGTAAGGAGAGAGGGGGTGTGGCTTCCCCTGGAGAGAGGCAGGGGGCGTGGCTTCCCTTGGAGGGAGTGAAGGAGGGGATGCGGCTTCCCCCGGAGAGAGGCAGGGGGCGTGGCTTCCCTTGGAGGGAGTGAAGGAGGTGGTGTGGCGTCCCCCAGAGGGAGGGAAGGAGGGGGTGTGGCTTCCCCCAGAGGGAGGGAGGGAGGGGAAGAAGGGGGTCGTGGCTGCTAGTGGAACTTCTTGCTAGGGTCCTTGGCGTGGTCCAGTAACAGCTGGCAGGGGGTGAACTGCTCGCCGTAAACATCCTGGAAGCGTTTCATCATGGCCACTAGACGATCCGCCCCTATCGAGTCCACGTACCTGAACGGACCTGGGGATAGAACACAAGGAGGGCAGGGTAAGAACCTCTCAGTGGATGTGGATCACTTTCTCCAACCGTCCCTGGAGGAGGGGATCCCTCACTGAATTGCTCCTTCCAAGGTTTCTTCCATTTTTTCTTCCTAGTGAGTTTTTCTGGGAGTTTTTCCTTGTCTTCCTTGAGGGTTTAGGTTGGTTGAGGGGCAGTTCTATGGGCATATGTGAAGCCCTCTGTGACATTGCTTGTAAAAAGGGCTATACAAATAAATGTTGATTTGATGTTGATTTGATGTATACTGTGTGTGTGTGTATACACTGTGTGTGTGTGTATGCTGTGTGTGTGTGTGTGTGTGTGTGTGTGTGTGCGCAGTGAGAGGGCGTCATACCACCAAGACAGGGTGGGAAGCCCAGTCCAAACACTGCTCCAATGTCTCCCTCCACCGGGTTTCCCAGAATTCCTTCCTGCAGGCACAGAACTGCCTCGTTGACGAAGCGAGACACCAGCCGGTGCTGGACGTCAGAGTCCGAGGACCTGGAACACACACACACACACACCAGAATCCGAGATGAACCTGTCTAATTCTTACATTAGGGAATACAAACGAGGGACAGAAAAATAGAAAGAGAGAGAAAGAGAGAGACAGAGAGATGTAGTGTCTTACACAGAGGGAGGTGGGGTGAGTTTGAACTTCTGTATGATTTCTTCAGCTCCTGGGTTCACAGTTTTGTCTTTCTTTGCTTTCCCGTAAACGAAGCAGCCCTTTCCAGACTTACGACCTGGACACACACACACATACACACACATAGACACACACACACACGCAGAGAACTTGCTCATCAGCTCGGGACAGCAGCAGTAAGGGTACAGAGAGTATCTTCAGACCGGAAGCACGGTACCTTTGAAGCCTTTCTCCACCATGGTCTTGAGGACTTCCACATTACCTCCTCCAAAACGAGGGCCGAAAGCCTTGCCCAGATCCTAGACACCACACACTTTTCATGATTAAAACCCTTGGATTGTCAGAAATGACTATGCATGACTTCAGGGTTAAACCATGTGACTTAAGGGTCAAACCATGTGACTTCAGGATTAAACCATGTGACTTAAGGGTCAAACCATGTGACTTTACCGTACCTCAGCTACGTGCGCCGCCACGTCTATGCCGACCTCATCGGCCAGCGTTGCCATGCCGACAGGGAAGCCGAAGCCTGTCGTCAAGGCGTCCAGCTGCTTTGGCCCCACCCCTTCCTGCAAGATCAGACGGAGAGTTTTCTATCAGCTAATGAACACAGTGTTGGTGTAAGGGTGTGGAGATGGTGAGACAGACAGGACATGAGTCAGACAGACAGACAGACAGACAAACGGAGACAGCAGACAGACAGACAGACAAACGGAAACAGGCAGACAGAGACAGACAGGCAGACAGAAACAGACAGGCAGACAAGACATGAGTCGGACAGATAGACAGACAGACAGGACATGAGACAGACAGACAGACAAACGGAGACAGACAGACAAGACATGAGTCAGACAGATAGACGGAGACAGACAGGACTTGAGTCAGACAGATAGACGGAGACAGAGAGACAGATACAGTGAGACAGACGGAGACAGACAATCAAACATAGACAATAATACAGACTACTCCACAGAAGATACAGCCAGTTAGTGACAACAAGGTGACAGTATTCTGAAGCAGCTTGTTTTACTGGCTGGGATTGGAACAGTCAGTCACCTGCAGCACTCTGACAGCCTCGGCCAGCATGGGAGCCAGGCAGCGGGTGGTGTAGAAGCCAGGGCCGTCCTGAGGAGAGAATCACCTGATCACACCTGGAGCAGATCCCACACACTCATCCCTCATCACAACATGCTACTCTGTCTTCTGCTGTTCTCTGGAGATGTGTGTGTATGTGTGTGGGGCAGGTAATGTGTGGGGCAGGTGTGAGTGCGTGTGTGTTAGGCAGGTATGTGTGTGAGGCAGGTGGGTGTGCTGTATGTGAGACAAGTGTGTGTGAGGCAGGTGTGTGTGTGAGGTAGGTGTGTGTGGCAAGTGTGTGTGAGGCAGGTGCGTGTGAGGCAGGTGTGTGTGGGGGGGGCAGGTGTGTGTGTGTGGAGCAGGTGTGTGTGAGGCCTCACCCCCACTACGATGATGATCTTGCCCTGTTTCAGGCCCACAGCGACAGCGGAAGCTGTGGTGTCTTTAGACGTCTGGTCTGTGGTGATGATCTCTAACAGCTGCATCTTATCCACTGGAGAGAAGTAGTGCATGCCGATCACCTGTACAGAAACACCACACCTGTCAGTGCCAATGTAACAGAAACACCGCACCTGTCATTACCAGTGTTAGAGAAACACCACAACTGTCACTACCAGGGTTACAGAAACACCACACCTGTCACTACCAGGGTTACAGAAACACCACAACTGTCATTTCTAGGCTCCTCAAAAAAACACCCCACCAGTCACTACCAAGGTTTCAGAAACACCACAACTGTCACTACCAGGGTTCCTGTCTTCCTAGTCTACCTCCTGGTATAAAAGCAGGCTATTAACACTTCTACTGAACAGTGTGTGCATGTGTGTGTGTGTGTGTGTCTGACCTTGTCTGGCCGTTTACTGACAGCAGCGATGTCTTTGATGGGCAGGGCTGAGGTGTTGGTGGCAAAGATGCAATGAGGAGGGATGACCTGAGGACAGAAGAGGGTCGGAGGTCACGCAGAGGTCACCTTTGGGTCACCTGGAGGTCCCCTCCACAAAACCTCCAGATAACTGCATAATAACATCACTGTACAGTTCTATAACACCAAACAATGCATGAGCTTTGTAATGCTACGAACCAAATGAACGAATTGGCTATCCTTAATGTGACATTTTAAGTGGGGAGACAGATACACACATAGGTGTGTGTGTGTGTGTGTGTACTCACAGCTTCCACCTCCTTCAGTACTTTGTGCTTGATGTTGATGTCCTCAAACACAGCTTCTATCACCATGTCAACAGAGCTGAACCCTGAGTAATCCAGCTGAGCGGACAGGAAGGACATGGTGGAGTCCCGCTCGAACGACGTCAGAGTCTTCTTCTTCACCTTGGTGTTCAGCCTGCGGGGACACACACTCGTTACCTCTCCTCACCTCCCTCGGACCAGCGCAAGCCAGCCTGCGTCGAACCTTTCCTCCTGGGTGAGGTGTTGAAACAGGTGGAGCAGCGGTGGCCTCTAGTGGTCGGTGTGGGGCGTTACAGTGCAGAAGGAGGAGGCGTTCACCCTTTGAAGACCTGCTCCTGTCCTCTGCTGACACCGTCTGTGGTGGTGTCCTTCAGAACAGTCACCAGGCCCTTGTCCACCGACACCTGGGCGATGCCTGCTCCCATCAGCCCTGCCCCCAGGATGGCCAACTTCCTGACCCATCACACACGCACGGACACACAGAAACACACACAGAAACACACACAGACAGACACACCCTCAGCACCTAATAACAGAGCACTACTATAAACAACTTCTCTTAAAAAGAATTCTGACTCATTCAGAGCAACAACTGTGTTGTGTCGGAGACTAAAAACTTACTTCACTTCCCTTTCAGGAGTCCCAAAGCGGTTCTTTTTACAGGTCACCTGACCCTGGTACAGACCAATCAGAGCCTTTGACTCTGATGTCATAGCCAGCTTCCCAAAATTCTGAATGAGTGTGAAAGAGAGGGATTAAATATGTTTACAACAGATTGCTCATTTCAGGTGTGAAAAGATGATACTGTAACAGTCAGGTAGGTGACGTACCTGTGATTCAGCCATGTAGCCAGCCACAGCTCCGTTCTCAATGCCAGCCTGAACACTCTGTAGACACACACACACACACACAGGGAGTTACACACACACACACCTTTACACAAGTAAGACTGTGTTCATAGGTCAGGGGTATTTAGGGTTTGTGTCTATGTGTCTGTCTGTGTGTGTGTCTATGTGTGTGTATACTTACTTCGATGATCTTGACAGGGGCAGGGTAAAGTCCCTTTGTCTGTTTCTGCACCTTTTCATTAACGGTCTTGTAGATCTTGTTTCTCACCGGGCCAAGACCCATCACAGTGTCCTGCAACTCTACACACAAACACACAAACAAACACACACATACTTTATCCCCCTCTGTTCGCCCCTGTCCAGAACAGCCTAGTAGTGTTTCTTGATGGTGTTTCTTAATGGTGTTTCTGTGTGTTCAGGGATAGTCGGCTTCACTCACTCTCCATCAGTCCCTTCTCTTTCTTCAGAGGGACCTTGTTGAGGGCGATGTCCTTGGCCACGCCCACAGCCACCTCCTCCAGGTACTCGATGGTCCTCTCCTCTGCAGACTTCAGACCAGGACCTGCACCATGGATGGAATAAGGGCTTTGACAGTCAGTGTATTCCAAGTGGACTGTACCTCTCTCACTCATTATCACTCCCTATCTCTCTCGCTCCCTCTCTTCCTCTCACCCAGAGGGTCTATCAGCTGATGCACCAGGCCCATCTTCTTGGCTTTATCCGCTCTGATGTTCCTTCCTGTCAGCATCATGTCAAAAGCTCCAGGGAGGCCCACCTGCACACAGCAAAGCGTCCGTTACAGCGTGAGGCTGGGGCTGCATGTGATCTGTGTTTACCTGGGCTAACCAGGGTGGCTGCGTCGGCTGCGTACCATCTTAGGCAGCCTCTGTGTTCCCCCCGCTCCGGGAAGCAGCCCCAGCATCACCTCAGGAGTCCCCAGGACGGTCTTCTTGCTCTTTGTGGCAATGCGGTATTGGCAGGCTATCGCAAACTGCAACCACATACACATAAACACACACCGACACACATGCATACACACACACACTGTTAGCCTTAGGTGTACCCTGATATTGTGTCTTCCTCTAGACACACCTCAGACACACCTCAAGGCCTCCGCCCAGACAGGAGCCGTTGATGGCTGCTACGATGGGGATGGGGGACTTCTCGATCTTCTCAAACATCTTCTGGCCCTCCTGAGACAGACCGGTAACCTCTTCACTGCTCTGACACGCCTGGATCATGCTGAGACGGGAGGGATAGGGGGTGAGAGAGAGAGAAGGGTGAGGGAGGGAGAGATAGGGAGGGTAGGGAGAGAGAGTGTGACAGAGAGAGAAAGATAGGGAGATAGTGAGGGGTAGGGAGAAAGAGAGGAGAGAGCGAGATAGGGGGGAGGGAGAAGGAGGGGTAAGGAAAGAGAGAGGGGGAGGGAGAGAGAGAAGGGGGGAGGGAAGGGAGAGAGGGAGAGGAACAGAGAGAGACAGAGAGAGGGAGGGATAGGGATAAAGAGATATAGACAACTGATGAACCTTCTAGTTTTTTCCCTGCCTGTGTGTGTGTGCTGCTGCTGTCATCCTTCCCCAGAAGGGTGAGAAGGCGTCCTCCGTACTTGATGTCAGCTCCAGCGATGAAGCAGCCCGGCTTGGAGGAGATGAGGACTGCGCTCTTCACAGCCCCGTTGGACCACACCTCCCCCATCACCTCCGTCAGGTCCTCCTGCATCTTCACCGACAGCGTGTTCACCTGCAGGGACACACACACACACACAGTGTCAGTAGGCTCTCTGAGCACCCTGTGTGTTGTGTCCTTGAGCCAGCCAGATAGCCAACCAGACAGACAGCCAGACAGCTTCAGACAGACAGACCTTGGAGGTGGGGTCGTTGAGGCGCACCACAGCCACGTCATCCTTGAGCTCGTAGCTGACATGGGTCCGTGCTGGGAGGAGAGGAAACACAGATTGAATCAAGTGTGGCGCCTGATGACATCATTCCCATGGCTGATGACTGTGTGTGATGCAGAGCTTTTTAATATGCGAGGAACTGAATTGGATGGAGTTGCCCTTGAGTGTTGATACTCACTTAACAAGGCGGAGGAAACAGACAGGTTCCTACAGGCATGACCTGCAACACAATGCAGAGAGGGCAAGAGCGGGTGAATTTAAGCCCAGATCCTCACCTCATAGGCTAGATAAAAATAGATCCGACCCTTCGCCTACTTTTCAAATTCTCAACTCGATCTTTTGGCCCTTAGCCAATCAAAAGTATTGATTTAGCTTCAGGTGTCCTTCAGGAGCAGGTGACGTCATTGTGACACGACGTAAGAGCTGGACATCACGCACCGTACAATGACCATCTTTTTCGCAAATGTGTTTAGAGTTTGAAATGTACCTTTAGCAGACGCTCTTATCCAGAGCGACATACATCAAGTACAGGGACATTCCCCCTAAGGCAAGTAGGGTGCAGAACACAGTACTGTCTAAGAACACAGTATCATGTAGCCACAGCGGGAAATCGAACTCATAACCTTCCGATCACTAACCCAACGCCTTAACCGCTGAGCCACATGACTCCCCTTAGTTAAGTTTCCATCAGTTCACTACCAAAGAACACAATGTGCACGGCCCCGCCCCCTCCGTGCCGAAACAGTATCGCTTAAAATGACCCGCATACTTGCAATTAAACTGCGGTGAGTGATGACATAATGAAGAAACGACCTGAAGCAGGTCATTCAATGAGGAACAGAGCAAATACAACCCCACTGCCAAATGTAAACAGTAAAGTAAACAGTAAAGTAGACAGTAGTTGTTAATTGACTTTACTAGATCATTTAAAAACCCAAACTGGGTTGAAGTGGGTGAAAGTTCACGCACGGCGGATCCGAATGAATGAACAGAAGTTTGCGATGCAGCCTGAACGACAAAAGCTGGATCTGATCTCCGACAAAATACAGCTTATCGAGACAGTTGATTTTTTTTAGAAGCTTACCGGATAAAAGTGAGTATTTACTGGTTGACAATTTGGTAAGAACACCGACTGCACGTAGTCCTGCCATGATGTCCAAGATCACAGTGTGATTCACAATCACCGGCTCGAGACGGAGGGGGGCGCGAGAGAGTCAAATGTCAAAACGAGAGAAGGACCCACGGAGACAGAGTAAAATAGTGCCATGCTGAAATACACTTAAAATAGAACACCATGATACGTAATTGATATTAAATACAGACAATACATATATTTTGAAGTTATAACATTGAATAATTTGCAATTTAATAGTACAAATAGCCGTTTTGTGAAACGTTGATCGAATATTCAGTCAGGCTTGTCAGTGGGCAGCTCAGCCTCCTGCGGGGTCTTGACAAGAGGAGCGCTTCTGTAGTCAGTTTCTGATTTCTGCTGCGCGGCTGACAGGGAAGCGTCGTTTGGAAGAACAATTAAACTACAGGTACGACTGTTTTACAACAATATATGAAATAAACACCGTCTTAGTTTATCTTTTCTCGTGTGTGCTGTATCGCTGACAACGTGACCTAAAGTAAAAAGTGAACTTAGTCCAGTATGCCGACCACCATATTAGCTAAAGGCTGTGCTTGAGTTGTGAGGAGAGCTAGTTGTGTTTACCTAAACCTCTTCTGTAGTCTATTTAATAATGTTTTGAATCTGATATTATTATATTAGCGCAGCGTGAGTGGACTGTGTGGGTAAATGGATGGTACCGACACTGTCAGTGTCACGTTGAAAGTTTTGTTCGCCAGTCACTGCCCTTGTCATTCACTGGAGCCAGGATCTGGGTGAAGGGTCACGTCTAACCCGGGGTGGGGGCGGAGCTGAACCGTGTGATGTCTCGGGTGTACGGGGATCTGCGGTGATCGCACCGTGCAGTGCGACATAACATGATCCGATATATATCGATATTATACCTATATTAATTTCCATACCGCCAACCATACAAGACGGCGATTTTGCTTGTCAACTACAACGTAGCAATGTTACGTGTAGGTGTTTGATTTGGGGATAGGAGGCGTGACCTTTTCTCCATCGCCTCGCCCTCCAGCCTTAAATAACAGATTGAACCTGAAGTGAATGTGTCTGTTTTGGCAGGACAAGATGGCTTCCATGTTGTTGCACTCCATGCGGAGCTGCCCAGGCAACTCTGCTTGGGCCCTGCAGTTTGGTGAGTCCAGCTGAGCTGAAATGAATGCATTCCCTGTGAAACCCAACATCTGTGATGAGATTGTGATGCGACGTGTGTGGTTTTGTATTCCCACAGCCGCCCGTTCCCTTGGTACATCAGCTCAGCTTCAGACACCAGGTAACCGTCTCCTCCTCATCGCTGACCTTTGACCCTCCTGACAGTCTCCCCTTTCTCCAGCTCTCTCTATGACATCAGAGCTGGAGAGGGGGTCCTTTCAGATGTGCTGATCATGTGACCTGTGGATGTGCTGATCATGTGCTCTGTGGATGTGCAACTGACCATGTGATCAGTGGATGTGCTACTTATGTGCCGTAAACTCTCTCCAGTCCAGACCAAGAGTAAGAAGTCTCTGGCCAAGCCCGGGGTGAAGAACATAGTCCTGGTGGAAGGAGTCCGCACACCCTTCCTGCTCTCAGGGACCACGTAAGCCCCCCTCTCCCCTGGTCTGCTCCAGAGGCCCAGCCTGCTCCAGAGGCCCGGCCTGGTCTGCTGGTACCCCACCCATACTCAGCCAGTGGGCTTCTCTCTGAGGGTAAAATACTTGTGTTTGTGTGTGCAGGTACAGCGACCTGATGCCCCATGACCTGGCCAGAGCAGCTCTGCAGTAAGTCTGGCAGGCTCCCCCCCCCCCCCCCCCCCTCCCCCCCTCAACCCTTCCCAATCCCCTTCTCTATGTTCAGAATCCGCTGGCTCTATTCTTACTGTCTGTAGAGGACGTGTGGAGCGATGGGGATGAGGTCGTCTATATTTGGCAGATGAACTCTGGGATCTCTTCTTTGTTCCGTGCTGCAGGGGTCTGCTTCATAAAACCAGTCTGCCTAAAGACGCCGTGGATTACATAATCTACGGCACTGTCATCCAGGAGGTCAAGACAAGCAACGTAGCACGGGAGGTGAGTGAACACACACACACACGTATACACACACACACACACACACACACACAACCATGTTACTTTGATCCCGTTTGTGACAGGCTCCTTACATTGAGATCATAGACATAGACACTTTACCTGTTTATGTTGAGAGTCAGATTCTGTTGTGTTGGTGGTTTACTGACTGTGTGTGTGTGTGTTTTCAGGCTGCACTAGGTGCAGGATTCTCTGATAAGATTCCTGCTCATACCGTCACAATGGCCTGTATCTCCTCCAACCAGGCCATGACCACAGGTGTGTGTGTTTGTTTGTGTTGCCAGAGACAAAACCAGTTCAAATGTCTGCTTTCAATGTCTACTTTGGGAAACAGGCTAAAACCTGCGTGTGTGTGTATCTTTGCAGGTTTCGGGATGATTGCAGCAGGTCAGTGTGATGCGATCGTAGCCGGAGGGGTGGAGTTCATGTCGGACGTTCCTATTCGCCACAGCCGCAAGATGAGGAAGACCATGCTGTCTCTGAACAAGGCCAAGACCATGGGCCAGAGACTCAGTCTGATCGGCAGCATCCGGATGGCTCACCTGTCACCAGAGGTACACACAGACACACACCTCTCCAGAGGTGCTCACTCACTGACACACCTCACCAGAGGTATACAGACACACACCTCTCACCAAAGATGCACACACATTCATGGCAATGATGATGCGATGTATACAATGGACAGTAATCTAATCTGTGTGTGTGTGTGCCTGCGTGTGCGTGTGTGTGTGTGTGTGCGTAGCTCCCAGCAGTAGCAGAGTTCTCCACAGCAGAGACCATGGGTCACAGTGCAGACAGGCTGGCGGCAGCGTTCGGTGTGACCCGTGTGGAGCAGGATGAGTTCGCCATACGATCTCACTCCCTCGCCAAGAAGGCCCAGGACGAAGGCCTGCTCAGCGATGTCATTTCCTTCAAAGTGCCAGGTAAACACACACGCACACACCAGCTGTCCCTGATCCAGCCTGTCAGGTCTGAGAGAAAGGATGGTGTTTCCTTAGTAACAAGCCCCGCCCCTTTGCTCCGGCAGGCCGTGACATCGTATCCCAGGACAACGGTATCCGTCCGTCCACCATGGCTCAGATGGCCAAGCTGAAACCTGCCTTCGTCAAACCTCACGGAACCGTCACGGCCGCAAACTCCTCCTTCCTGGTAAACACACACACACACACTCACATACACACACAGACACGCACAGACACGCTTGCTGAATGCTGCTATGTGTGTCATTCACGTGTGACGTGTGTCTTTATTCTCACAGACGGACGGGGCCTCGGCGGTGCTCATCATGTCTGAAGAGAAGGCGCTGGCCATGGGCTACAAGCCCAAAGCTTACCTCAGGTACAGCTTGCATATCGGGACGGTCAACCCCAACACCCAATCAGCTGGCCTGGTCAGAGCCAGCAGGGCAGATCATGTAATCTGTGGATGTGCTCATCATGTGATCTGTGGATGTGCTGCTGATCATGTGATCTGTGTTTTCCTCATTAGAGACTTTGTGTACGTGTCACAGGACCCCAAAGACCAGCTGCTGCTGGGGTGAGTCTCAACACCACTTCCACCCAAAACCTCTGTGCCCCCTGACCTCTGAGATACCCTGTGACCCTGACCTGTCTTCAAGGTCAGCCCCAGGCTTCCTGTTCCGTGTGTGACCCTCTGTTCTGTTCCTCCATCCTCAGACCCACATACGGAACTCCCAAAGCTCTGGATCGCGCCGGGCTCACCATGGACGACATTGACGTGTTCGAGTTCCACGAGGCCTTCGCAGTAAGTCAACCCTCTTAGAGAGTGTGTATGTGAGAGATGTGTGCTTGAGAGAGGGTGAGTGTTTGTGTGTGTGTGAGAGAAAGGGCGTGTGTGTGTGTGTGTGTGACAAATCGAAATATTCTAACGAGACCCGGGTTCAAGATGTGTAGTTGCATAATTGACATAATCGTATTGATCTCGTCTGTGTCTGGATAATTCCATTGTGGTTTGTTTTATTCATGGTCATCCATGTTTAAGGAGATATTGAGTAAGATTTCACTTCACTGCTGGATCCTGTAGTTAGCAAGCTCTTTGGAAGGGTCAGAAATCAATGTGTTTGCAGCCTGCTGCAGTAATGAGAGCACGTGTGTGTGTGTTGCAGGGCCAGATCATGGCTAATCTGAAGGCCATGGACTCAGATTGGTTTGCTCAGACCTACATGGGGAGGCAATCGAAGGTAGGATGTATTTTCCATCACAGTGTGGTGTGCTGCTGCAGTCAGACATGCTGCAGACACACCTGCTGCAGACACACCTGCTGCAGACCCATCTGCTGCACGACCATCTGCTGCACGACCCCCTAGCTCATCCCCTATCACAGGTGTCAAACTCCAGTCCTCAAGGGCCACTGTTCTGACAGTTCTAGATGTTTCCCTCCTCCAGCACACCTCCACAGAGCTTGATAATGACCCTTTCATTAGAATCAGGTGTGCTGGAGGAGGGAAACATCTAGAACTGTCGGGACAGTAGCTCTCAAGTACTGGAGTCTGACGCCCATGCTACATGGAGTCTGCTGGAATTACTGAAAAGTACACTTGTACTGTAACGTGTGTGTGTGTGTGTGTGCAGGTGGGGACTCCTCCTATGGAGAAGTTTAACCTGTGGGGCGGCTCTCTGTCTCTCGGTCATCCGTTCGGAGCCACCGGCTGCCGGCTGGTTACCACGGTAGCACATCGGCTCCAGAAGGAGGGAGGACAGTACGGCCTGATCGCTGCATGCGCTGCGGGAGGACAGGTAACGCACACATACACAAACACACACACATACACTTACACTTGCATCTAGACTCTCTCGAGTACATACACACACACACACACACACACACCCTTACACTCTTCAGGACTCTTCACTTGTACAATTGTATAGTCTGTACATAAAAACCCACACTACATGTAGATTGTGAATATTACACATTACAACTCCCAGTATTCGTATGTATGACCCCAAGTCAATAGGGTTGTAACTCCCAACTATTTATCTCTCCTGACTATTTTTATCTCACAATCCGTATATATTGTATCCCAGCATTTTCATTTTACTCTCAGCCTGAATCTGAATACCCATACGGCAGTGGTGTCTAATCCTGGTCCTCGAGGGCCACGGTCCTGAAGGTTTTAGATCGTTCCCTGCTCCAGCACACCTGATTCTATTTATCAGGCTTCCGCAGAAGCTTGATAACGACCCATCCGTTACAATCAGGTGTGCTGGAGCAGGGAAACATTTAAAACTGTCAGGACAGTGGCCCTCGAGGACCGGAATTTGACACCTGTGCTGGTCCTCGAGGGCCACTGTCCAGAGAGTTTTAGATGTTTCAATGCTCCAGCACACCTCCACAGAGCTTGATAACGACCCTTCGTTAGAATCAGGTGTGCTAGAGCAGGGAAACCTCTAAAACCTTCAGGACAGCGGCCCTTGAGGACTGGAGTTTGACGCCCATTTCATACAGTGTATATAAAGACCATATATATAGACCATAAAGGGGATCCCAGTATTGAGCATGAGGTGTGCTGTGTGCTGTGTTTCAGGGCCATGCCATGGTGATCGAGGCCTACCCACAGTAGAACTAATCCCAAACGCGTAGACGCCGTCTGTGGACTCACTAGAAAACCTCACACAGTACAGGACTGGACATGCTAACACCACTTTGCCTTGGGTTAGGGATTAGTGTGTGTGTGTGTGTGTGTGTGAGGGAGAGAGAGAGAGAGAGAGAGAGAGAGAGAGACTGTATGCGCAGCTAACCTGAATGAGTGTGTGTAATTTATAGCAGAGGTTTTCTCTGGAACTGTTGCCTTGGTGTATAATGCAGCGTTGCAGTAAGGTGATCCACGAAGCCAGTAATGTACCACACAGCTCTTAACCAACCAGGAAGGACGGCATCCGGGTCTCTTGTTTATATTCTGTCATTTTCTTTTTCTTACAAACTCGAGCTAAATAAATGGTTCTGTTAATGTACCAGACTGTGTTGTGTCTTGTTATGTTTATGAAGGAAGACTGTAGTTTCAGAATGTATGCAAAACCTTAAACCTTTTCAGATCTACGACACACACGCACACACACACACACACACACTAAACGGTTAGGGCTTGTTAAAACAGCGTTAGCGTCTGACTAACACTTGCTTAAAACAAATGTGAAGGTTTAATTTCATTTCCCCAGTCAAGCCCAGACGAAGGTGTCTGTCTGCTGCACCGTTCATTAATGCAGCCCGCCTGTCATGGTGGCTCAGGCGAAAAGGGAGGAAAACCAATGTTTTACTGCCAAGGCAAAACGCTGCTCAAATGTAAATACTTGGTAGCGTGCGGGGAGAGGGTTTTGTTTCCGATCTTCAAAAAGCAGCTCTACCCTGCGAGACGCGCAGACACGCGGCGACGGAGCGCGGGCGTCTCCCTGCCTCTGCAGCGCCTCCACGGACCTTTGATCACCGGGGGTCTTTTATGGAGTTTGACTGGAGAAGGGTCTCTCTCCCCCCCCCCCGTTGCTGTCGCTACAAATCTACCGCACTCCACTCAATCACAGAGCAGGAAAGAGTCGGGGGGGAGGAGGATGGGGGCGCAGGAGGACGGGGGAGGGGGGAGAGAAGGGGGGGAGGGGGGGGGGGCTTTCATCTCCTTGCTCTGCTCACGTGAGCCGCACCTGCTGTAAGGCACCACTTGACTCCGCCCAGCCTCCACCTGCTCTTCCTGGGTGGGGGGGGGGGGGGGGGGGGGGGGGGGGGGGGGGGGTGAGGTAATGAGGTAGGGGGGGTGAGGTAATGGGGGTAATGGGGGTGAGGTAATGATGGTCACACACGCACACACGTCTGCCTTTACGAAACTCTCACGCACGCACGATCATGTCTCACGTCACTCACATTCACGGATGGATGGCACACACATTCTTTTCGGTGCAAGTGGATTATGTCTGAGCAAGAGTAATTGGCTGTCCAGAGAGGAGAGAGAGAGTGACAGAAAGAGGGAGAGAGTGAAAGAGAGCGATATGTCCGCAGTTCATCATGTTCTCTTAACGTTTCGTCCCAGTCTTGCGTTGGGGGGGTGGATATCCTGTCGGAGTTAAGTAAATGTTATTGACTAGACAAAAGAAGCTGCAACTATAACAAGACCCGAGACTCACTAACTACTTCCACACACGCACTCTCATCACGCACACGCACACACACACACACACACATGCCAATTGCTCATCATCCCACATGCCTCATTAATACTTAATACACGGACATACACACATAGATAAACCCACACTCACACACACACTCATGCGCTCAGACACCCTCACATGGACATGTGGAATCAGAATTCATTTTTCTGTGCGGAGGTTGGAAGGTGGAGGTGAGGGAGAGGAGGAGAGGGCGGGGGGGATAATATGAACTAAAATGGTGGACATGAATAGTGTGCAGCATGCCAAAATCTGTGTGTGTGTGTGTGTGTGTGTGTGTGTGTCAGAGCCTGTCAGCCTGGCGTCTTGAGTCAGGGCAAGAGCCGAGACATTAACAGCTTCTGTCATACTGCTGACAAAATGGTGGCAGAGATTTCCCATGGTGCCCTGATGACTGCTGGCATTTGTCAACAAGCCCTGTCACCGCGGCGATGAGGGGAGGGAGGGGTGGGGGGGGGGTATAGTGACAGCCCTGGCCCCAGCTCCCATGAGCGCCAGGGTGAGGGTGTGTATATGTCAATGTGTGTGTGTGTGCGTGTGTGTGTGTGTGTATAAGGGGGGGGGGGGGATGTCTCAGCAGCTTTCATACAAGACTGCAAAACCAAAATGAGCTGTCACTCCAATTCCCAGGATGACTTGCTGTTTAGCATAGCAGCGGTGTGTGGGCCGGTAATCTGGGATGACTCTCTATCTCGTTCTCTCTCTCTCTCTCTCTCTCTCTCTCTCTCTCTCTCTCTTCCTCCCCTTTTGCTCTCTCTCTCCCTCACACACACATGCACACCCTCTTCCGCCCTCTCTCTCTCAGATAATTAAGCAGAGCAGCAGCTCCCCTTGACGCGAGGCAGAGCTCATCTGCATTTTGGCCTCCGGCACGCGGTTAGGAGGAACGCCTGATGGAGAGAGGGAGGGGAAGAGGGAAAGTGGGAGAGAGGGAGAGGGAGAGAGGGTAAGGAGCCAATTAGCCAGCTGGATGGATGAGTGACTGACAGCTCTCTGACACACTGCTACCTGGGATTCTCCACACACACACATTCTCACTCGCACACACTGTCTCTCTCACTAACACTCACACACACACTCTCACTCGCACACACTGTCTCTCTCACTAACACTCACACACACACACACCCTCTCCCTCTCTCTCACCTCCCTCACAATACACACACTCACGTTCCCTCTCCAGTTCTTCCTCTATCTGGCTGGGTTGTGTGTGTTGTTCTCTCTGAGCAGGCTGCTACCACGACTCCGAACGGCAGGCCTGTGGTCCAATCCCCTCACCCGCAGTGTGTACGGTTCACCAATCCTATCCAATGAGACCACCTGCTGCACTGTGGGTCCGCCCCCCTGAGGTCATGAATTACAGGAAAAGGTCAGAGATCAAAACGTGGGCGCAGTCCCTCCCTCCCATCTCTACCACTCACTCCCTTTCTCTCCCTCCCTTTCTCCAACCATCCACCCCCCTCCCCTCCTTTGTGCAGCTGCAGGTGGGGTGAAGGTAGACGGGGAAGGGGGTGGACAGTGGCCCCCTCCCTGAGACGTGGTTGTGTTTGGATTCTCTCCTCCACCTGTGGTACCTCCTCCTGACTCTCAGTCAAAGATGGAGGCCTGGCATCCTCCAATCAGCAGCTGGCTCTTGAAAGCAGGCACGGCTGGGTATTATCGCTGAGATCCTGGCTGTGCCAGCAGGGTACAAGCAAAACAACACGCTTCTAAACACACGAGCGTTTTGCGCCGTGAGACGTCGCATGTTAATGCTCAGGAATCCGCATGCAAATGTAGCACCGGAGCTAATGCAGCTTTGTGTTAACGGAGCCGTGTGGAAATGTACGTTAGGCGCGGGGGAAGGATCGGGGGGGCAGGACTGAGGGGGCTGCACTGTAGGCTACGCGGAGACATGAGCTTCCTGTGTGCCTTGTGAGAGGTGCTTCAGGTGCAGAGAGAGAGAGAGAGAAAGAGAAAGAGAGAGACCCACAGCTGGAGACAACCAGCAGACAACACCTGCCTCTTAGAGCAGGAGAGAGAGGGAGGGAGGGAGGGTGGGATGGTGGGAGGGAGGGACAGAAGATCGGAAAGATGGGGGAATATAGGGATAGCAGCACAGAGGCACGGGGGATAGAGGGATAAAGAAGAGAAGAGAGTGCGGGATCGAGATGGATGAAGGGGAAGTACAACAAGAGAGAGAGGGAGACAGAGAGGGAGGACTAGGGAGGGCAGGGGTACGGAGCAGGAGTGTGGGGCGCGTAGTGATGGATAGGGAGCCGGGGATAGAAGGATGGAGAAGGAATAAATCCTTTTCTTCATCATTACCTCCTCTCCGCTACTGCCCTCACCTTAATTAGTCTCAGAGCAGGTTGGAGTCTCTCCTCCTTCCCTCCCCCGCACTCGCACACCGTCCTCACATCCTCCCCCCCCCACCCCCACCTCCACCCCCCACCCCTGCTCGCCTCACTAAATGACTTGTGTTACGCCTCCTCTCTCCCCTCCCCTCTCCTCGTTCCTTTACCCTGTTCCTCGTCTCTCTTCCCCTTCACGCTGATCTTTACCCTGGAAGTGGCTGCCTAGGTGCACAGCCTCGCTGTATCAACAGCGGCGGAGCGATGGAGGGAACAAACAGGGAATCACAGCATCATGTGAGTAAATACATGAGACACACACACACACACCTGAGCGCTTCAGGCTCGCCAGATATAAATACTGAGGATTGTGAGCAGGAAGAAACTCGGTTTAAAAAGTTAAGTGGGGAAAAAAGCAGCCGGTTGAGATTGACACCCCAGTGCTTTAACTCTCTGGAGGCTAAATTAGAGGTGCCTCCTCTAGACACACACACACACTAGACACACACACACACTAGACACACACACACTCTAGACACGCATACTCTAGACACACACACCTGACACACACACTAAACACACGTGCTAGAGACACACACTCTAGACACACACACTCTAGACACACACACACACAATAGACACACACAATAGACACACACTATAGACACACACCTAACACACACACACCAGACACATTCAAACACGCACTCTAGACACACACACACACCAGACACACACACACACACCAGACACATACACACACGCACTCTAGACACAGACACACACACCAGACACATACACACGCACTCTAGACACACACATACTAGAGACACACCCGCACTACAGACACACACAGATGCTCGACACACGCACACACAGGCACATGCACTCGCGCTGAAACACAAACGTTAACACACGGACAAGCTTGCGCGAGCACACAACCCCCCCCCCCACACACACACACACACACACACAAACACACGAGCATCTCAGCTCAGACACACACACACACACACACACACACACTCTGTCCCAGTAGACTGCTGTGGGCCCACTTTAGACCATCCTGCCCCAAGTCCTCCTGTACCGGGAGGATTCAGAAATAATGACTGCAGGTGATGCTAGAATGAAATAACTACACAGGTACATATTAGAACACGCCGGAACAGCGACCCAAGTCACCAAGTGGAAGAGAAAGTACTGGAAAAAAGTCAGTGAGCTAGGATCTCCTGCTTGCGGTCGATGTGCAGCTAGGATTGTCCTGTAGGGGGAGGTGTTGTTATAAGAAGTGCTCCTATAACAGGGGTGGGCAATCCTGGTCCTCGGGGGCTGCTGTCCTGAAGGTTTTAGATGTTTCCCTGCTCCAGCACACCTGATACTAATCATCAGGCTTCCACAGAGCTTTATAACAACCCATTCATTGGAATCAGGTGTGCTGGAGCAGGGAAACATCTCAAACCTTCAGGACAGCGGCCCTCGAGGACCAGGATTGCCCACCCCTGTCCTATAACAATCCTACACTGAAAAGCCCTTTCACGATTCACATTGGTACACACGCACCATGCTCACAGCCCACCCCACCACTAGATGGCGTTCAGACTCTTTCTGAAAATGGGAACATATCCATAATTTGGTTTTTGTGTGTGAGGGAGGGAGGGAGGGAGGGAGAGAGTGAGGAGAAGATGGAGAGACAGAGATGGAGAGAGAGGGAGAGACAGGGAGATAGAGAGAGACAGGGAGAGTGGGACGGAGAGAGAGATGAAGATAGAGAGAGAGCACCAGCACACTCAAGAATTGTATTAGAAAAGCGTTGAGTTCTCGGTCAGAGTGTGTAGGGCCTCCATTGAAAAAAGAAACCATGTCGGTATGTTCTGGAACACGTGTTGCATCCTGCAGAGAGCTGCTTCTGTATTTAATGGAGATCGCCCTGCTGAGTTTGACCACCAAGACTCACCACTTCAGGATAAATAACCTAGCTATGCATATGCAGTCTCTCTCTCCCTCATGCACATGCTCAGCAAATGTTCCAGAGAGCCCACACACCCACACACACACACACACACACACACACTGACTATTCCTCCGTAAAGCACTTGGCCTCAGGGCTCTCTTAACCCTTTGTGTGTGTGTAACCATACGTGTGTGTATGTATACATGAGTGTGTGTGTGTCTAAATATGTGTGTGTATCCATACATGTGTGTATCCATACGTGAGTGTGTATCTATACTTGAGCGTGTGTGTATATCTATATGTGTGTGTGCGTTTGAGTTAGTGTGTGTGTCTTCCTTGTCCTTTTGAAGATCATTAAGGTGAGAGATGGAGCGTCAGCTAACCCTACTGCTGCCTTGGGTGTCATGTCTTTGAACGCCTCAGTTTTATATAGAACAGGTATTGAAAAGGAATCCTTGTATTTTTCACAGTGTATTGTTTCCCATCAGGCCCTCAGTTTAACCGTCAGATGTGATGTATAGATGTGATGTGAAGTGTAAACCAACACATTTGATTCATGAATATTTGTATACATTTTATACACAGAACATTATACTGCTCATGCTGAATAATGTAAATTCTCTATAAATCTTGTTCCGCCGGACTAGATAGTTTCATCTTGATCAGAAGACAAGTCTTTCAATATTTTGGCTAGTTTAAATATAAAATAAAATCTGTACGTTGACAACTGACCACTGAATGAAATATCCTGATTGGGTTATGTAGATGTGAAGATGTTTTGTTGCTGGAACGTAGCAGGGTGGAGGATGAAAGTGAACCACCTGTGGTTCTAGTTGTGGGTTATAGATGTGGGCTCTATCAATTTGTTCACAATGTGATATGTGTATGTGATTATGGGATTATCACAGTATTGTTACCAAAAGTGGAGTCTGGCTGGATGTTGGTCTGTCTGGCTGTTTGTTTGTCTGTCTGGCTGTTTGGCTGTTTGGCTGTCTGTCTGTCTGTCTGGCTGGCTGTCTGGCTGAATGTCTGGCTGTCTGGATGGCTGTCTGGCTATCTGCCTGTCTGGCTAACTAAACGGCTCTAATGTTGCTTTTAACAGCTTCAGTTAAATTGCCGTTTCATCAGGCAATTGACAACTGAATTACCTCTACCTTTTCTCTGAACTCTCCCCCCTCTTTCTCTTTTTCTCTCCCTTTCTCTCTCTCGCTTTCTCTCCCTTCCTCCCTTTTTCTCTCTCCCTCCCATCCTCCCTCTCTATCTCTCTCTTTCTCTCCCTTCCTCTCCCTTCCCTCTCTCTCTCCCCCTCTCTCTCTCCTTCCCATCCTCCCTCTCTCTCTCTCTCTCCCTCCCTCTCTTTCCCCACTCCCCCCGGCTCAGTGACAGTAGCCTTAGGCCTGAGATAAAGAGTAGACGTGCGGCACACGGCGCTCTCACACACACACGGCAGAACTGAAGTGACATCCTGTCAAAACAATAGTTTACTACAACAGGAAGTTGTGTGTTCTGTCAGACAGAGTGTGAACTCCAACTTTAGGACGTATAGAATCGTCTTTTCGCTTTGATCTCGGCGAGTGTGCGCATGTGTGCGCGCCATCGGTGAGTTCCTGTGAGGACGCGAGGACCAAATCCGGAAGGTTCAGAGGGATGGCCGATTCCTCAAGGGAGTGTGTAGGAGCGTCCTTATGACCACCACTGCTGCTGATGAGGCGCAGCCGCGCACCTCTCCGGACCCAAGCCATGGCTCGCTGCGGCGTCTCCATGACAACCGCTCCGGCATGCACCCTCGCCAGACACCAGCATTCCTGTAGCGTTACCTCAGGGTTGGCTGAATGTTTTCTGACTGGAAGAGCGCAGTTTATGCCTGTTTTTAAGGGGCTGAGTTCCCACTGTGGACAGTACAAATCTGCTCCACCAGGGGGTGCGGTAGAGTCAGAAGGAAGGGGGCGACAGCGGCTTCACCTCAGTGTGGGTAAACTGGCCGACATCACTCTCCTCTCCTTCCTTTCCCCTGATCTGATAGCTGTGGACAGGTGGCAGCCCTCAAGCTAATGCCACTGTGTGCTCCGATCAGAGGAGACCAGGAAAAAAACGAGGAAGAGAGCTCTTTAGACTATTGAGACGCAGCCGGTGACGAAGGTGAGAGCCGTGGCAGTTCACACCCGTTCAGACTCGCCGTGTGACAGGCTGAGAATGGATTGCCGATTGGACAGGAGATCTGCTGCGTTCTGGCAGAAGACGGACGAACCATTTCCGCGTTTTGCGAAACGCCGTTTGTCAATCGCTGTGGGGTTTTTATCACCCTTGTTGGTTCAGCGATCGTAGCTGCTGGAGTGCTGCAATTAAACAAAGCTAAGCAGTGGGCTATAAAATCCAGGCCACAACCACCTGCACTCGCACACGCACACCGAGATAGAAGCACACACACAAACACGCACACACACACTCACACACAGCACAAAGACAGACTTGCACACATGGACAGATCCTGACAGACTGAGAGACAGACACACAGATCCATATATAATATATGCCTCTGTGTGTGTGTGTGTGTGTGTGGGTGTGAGTGTTTGCCTGTGTGTGTGTGTGTGTGTGTGTGAGGGTTTGCCTGTCTGTGTGTGTATGTTTGTCTGTGTGTGTGTGCGTGTTTGCCTGTGTGTGTGTGTGTGCTACCTGGCCAGCAGTGGTAACAGGCTCTGAGGCCTTTAATGGGATTTAGCCTGAGGCTGTTTTATTAAGATGTCGGCTTTCCCTGCTGCCCATGCAGCTGACACCATTCCCCACTGATACACCCCCCTCCACCCCCCTCTACCCCCCAGCCTCTAGCTTACACCCCCCTGCTCCGCCCCCCTCTACCCCCCAGCCTCAGTTGGCCCACCGCACTCCCACCCCTTCCCCCAGAGCCCCCTCCTCGCACCCCATACCCCCTAATCAGCCCACCCCCCTCCTCTCCTGGGTCACTGGATCACTGGGCAGGGTGGTACGTTCTGTGGGGCTGAAAATCCATAATTAGTGGGCAAAGATGTTACACATTAACAACCTTTTCCATCAACTTCATAACAAAGGTTTCAAAGTGGAAATTGTAACATCCCTCATCGCTAACATTTCCCTCTAAATTCGGAATGAATCTGACAGCATCTAAGCGTGTGTTTACACACTTTTTTGTATTGTTCTCTGCAGATCTCTGTTGAGCGTGAGAGGAATAAATACTTAGTTATTTAGTTATGTAGGTAAACAGTTTACTGTTGTCTTGGTACCTTAAAACCTGGACCAAGATGAACCTTCTGGGTCTCAACAGACAGCCAAACCTGAGTTAATGACTATTCACCTGGTATCAGCCCCGATACTAGACACCTCCTTCCAGCCTCCCCTCCGCCTTGGGCATGCCCACCACACTTACCCCAGGCTCAGCTCTCTACCCACCACACTCACCCCAGGCTCAGCTCTCTACCCACCACACTCACCTCAGGCCCAGCACTCAACCCACCACACTCACCCCAGGCTCAGCACTCAACCCACCACACTCACCCCAGGCCCAACTCTCTACCCACCCCACTCACCCCAGGCTCAGCTCTCTACCCACCACACTCACCCCAGGCTCAGCTCTCTACCACCCACACTCACCCCAGGCTCAGCACTCAACCCACCACACTCACCCCAGGCCCAGATCTCTACCCACCACACTCACACCAGGCCCAGATCTCTACCCACCACACTCACCCCAGGCTCAGCACTCAACTCACCACACTCACCCCAGGCCCAGCTCTCTACCCACCACACTCACCCCAGGCTCAGCACTCAACCCACCACACTCACCCCAGGCTCAGCTCTCTACCACCCACACTCACCCCAGGCTCAGCTCTCTACCCACCACACTCACCCCAGGCTCAGCTCTCTACCACCCACACTCACCCCAGGCTCAGCACTCAACCCACCACACTCACCCCAGGCCCAGATCTCTACCCACCACACTCACCCCAGGCCCAGATCTCTACCCACCACACTCACCCCAGGCTCAGCACTCAACTCACCACACTCACCCCAGGCCCAGCTCTCTACCCACCACACTCACCCCAGGCTCAGCACTCAACCCACCACACTCACCCCAGGCTCAGCTCTCTACCACCCACACTCACCCCAGGCTCAGCTCTCTACCCACCACACTCACCCCAGGCTCAGCTCTCTACCACCCACACTCACCCCAGGCTCAGCTCTCTACCCACCACACTCACCCCAGGCCCAGCTTTCTGCACGTATGTACCCCAGCTCTCCCCAGCCTCGCTCCTCGCCCCCCCGGTGCTCTTCCCCCGGCCCTGACAGGCTGCTTCCTGTGACCCACACCCCCAGGTGCCTCTCCTGCCCCCCCGGGGGAGAAGAGCAGAGGGCTGTTCTGTACCGAACAACCAACGTCCCAGAGATGTGATGAGCTTGTGGGTAGTACTGATGAGGAGGAAAATGGCAGAAATGGTGATGATATAGATAGTAATTGTGATGATGGGGATGATTGTGATGAGGTTATAGATGGTGATTGTAATGATGATGATGAAGATTATGATTGTGATGAGGCTCTAGATGGTGATTGTGATGATGGTGATGATGACATAGATGGTGATTGTGATAATGGTGATGACTGTGATGAGGACATAGATGGCGATTGTGATGATTGTGGCGATTGCGATGAGGACATAGATGGTGATTGTGATGATGGTGATGATGATTGTGATGATGGTGATGATTGTGATGAGGATGTAGTTGGTGATTGTGATGATGGTGATGAGGTTATAGATGGTGATTGTGATGATGGTGATCATTGTGATGAGGAGATGGATGGTGATTGTGATGATGGTGATTGTGATGGGAATAGAGATGGTAATAGTCAGTTTTGTGATGGTAAGGATGATAGTGATGGTGAACGTAATGATCAATGTGATGGTGATGACGATGCTTGATGGTATGGATGAAAACGATGTTGATTGTGATGATGGGAATGCTGTTGTGTAAGGTTGTGTGTGTAGCAGTCCTTTGTTTCTGTCTGGTTGCTCAAAGATTTAAGCGTGCAAAGAAGTAGTGTGTGTGTTTATGTATGTGTGTGTTTGTGTTTTTGTGTCCCTGTGTTTTCTTCAGGCTGGTCTTGAGTGCTTTTCCTGTTTCTCTGGCAGGCTGTTCTGATTGGCTGGCCCTGGGGAGAGGAGATATCATGTTTAGCCCCAAACCAACATGCTTCCCTCATCCAGCACCGCTGCCAGCGTGTGTGAGCGAGAGTGTGCACCCGAATTTGTGTGTATGAGAGTGTGTGTGTCTCAGGTGAGTGTGTATGGGAGAGGGAGCGAGTGTGTGCGCGCGCAAGTGTCAGACGAAGTTCTGTGCGTTCAGGCGATCGCACATTCTGCTCTTTCTGCCAAAGTGCTTCTCGTCTCTCTCCTGGACGCTGATGAGCGATGACATCACAGCACTTTGTTTTATATTTTAAAGATGAGGAGGGAGTCTTTCATTTTCCCATAATGAGGCTGAGGTGCCCACAGACTACATTGAAAAATGCAGGGTGTGTACGTGCGCATCTGGGTGTGTGTATCTGCGCGTGTGTGTGTGTGCCTCAACGCAGGTGAAATTGTGTGTGAGCATGTGGGTCTCCGTCTGGTTATCCACACATCCACATTAACGCCCGTTTTTACCCACAACCCCTGGCGTTTCCTGTCCAGCACCAGCAGCTTCCTGGTCTCTGGTAGGAAGCCTATCAATAACGCAGCAGCCACAGGGTTTACCTTCCTAACCCAGCGTGAACACACCGCGCTCTGCGGACGCAACCTTTTCTTATGGAATCGCAAGCTGATATTACTGACTTGTCTTCCACGTCATGTTTTTAAAACGATCTTATTCGGGAGTTTAGGTGCAGATGAACTGGAGAGAGAGGAAAGAGAGATGTGTGGGAGAGAGATGTGAGAGAGACAGAGAGACACACAGAGAGAAAGAGAGAGTAGAGAGTGGAGAGACAGAGAGACCGACAGAGACTGAGAGACACACACACAGAGAAGGAGAGAGAGGAGAGAGAGAGAGAGGATGAGGGATGAGGAAGAGACAGAGACTGAGAGACACACACACAGAGAAGGAGAGAGAGGAGAGAGAGAAAGAGAGAGAGAGAGGATGAGGGATGAGGAAGAGACAGAGACTGAGAGACACACACACAGAGAAGGAGAGAGAGGAGAGAGAAAGAGAGAGAGAGGATGAGGGATGAGGAAGAGACAGACCATTGTGTTTGGGAACACTGAAGGTGATTCTGAAGAGGAATTTTTCACATTAAGTGGGGAGGGGCTCCAAGATGCATATGGACCAGTGTACGCAAGTGAACTAGTCTCAATGGGCTTACTGGTCAAACTTTATTGATGCCCCTTTGTTTTGTAATTATTTTAATGGCGTTTCACATCTTTTCAGTTGCTGAGTAGAGTTTATCGAACTACTTTTTTAATTCACTCTCTCACTTCAACCTAGAATTAATCTACAGCTAGTTATATCTATGATAAAGATAAGGACATGATACCGTTGTTGACATTGTCTTAGATATCACAGGATGACATTCTAGATGTAGTCATGTGATTCAAATGAGGTGACATCACAGTGACAATCTAGCCTGATAATTTGACGGGTCCAGTTGGTAAACATGCTGGATGCAGACATGCTACCACTGAGTTAATGACACACACACGCACGCACACACACACTGGTTCAGGGCATACACACATGTAATTTCTCTATCTGTGTTAATCCTCATGGGAAGCTGTTGAATGGGGGTTCCCCTGGAGTGGATGCCATGTTGCCAGGCGCTGCGGTGGCAAGCCAGCACGGCTGTGTGTGATTAACCAGCGTTAGCCATCATTAGCCTCTGTGCAGCAACGCAGCAGCAGACTGCAATTAACCCGCAAATCCGGCTAATCCGGCTAATCCACTAATGGAGCTAATCTGACTAGACTGGCAAGGCTGTTCAATCAGTGTTTCCTGGGAACGCATTAAGACGCACACTCATTTGTGTGTGTGTTTGTGTGTGTGCATTCTTGTGTCAGTGTGTCTTCTCCAGTATGTCTTCCTCTAGCAGAAGCTTCTAGCAGACTTCTCACCCTCAGCCATTAGTCAGCCTGAGGCCTCTGTCACACATACTGACCACAGAGGAGAGGGGGGGAGAGGGAGAGAGAGGGGGAGAGAGAGAGGGGGGGAGGGAGAGAGACAGAGGGAGAGAGAGGGAGAAAGAGGGAGGGAGGGAAAAGGGGGGAGAGAGAGAGATGGAGAGAGGGGAAAGAGGGAGAGGGAGGGGGGAAGGAGGGAGAGAGAGAGAGAGGGAGGGAGGAAGGAAGGAAGATGGAGAAAGAGAGAGAGAGATATGTTTCATTATTCATCACGCTCAATCATTATGGTTCCCACAGGGGGATCTTCCTTTTTTATTTAGCAGTAACTTTTCCAATCAGATTTGCACGTATTCCTCCTTATTGTTCGGTTCCATTTTCCTCTCCTCATCTCTGCCATCCTTTGCTCTCCTCTTGTTCTCCTCTCTTCAATTCTCCTCTCCTCATTTTTGGCCCTCTGTAGTGCATGAGAGAGAAAAGCCGAGAGGTATATCCTAATTGCTGTGGTGAAACTTTAGGGCTGGCGATGTCAGGCTCGCAAAGTTGCGGGAGACATTTTGAAAAGCTTGTTGAAGGAAGATGGAGGTCGCTATCTGTCTCTCTGGCTTCAAACGCTGACCTTGACTGGTAATGATGCTAATGATGCTAACGCGGCTAATGGCAACCGTGTGTGAGTGTGTATGAGAGAGAGTGGGAGCATGTGAAAGTATCGTAATCAGAGCTGCTAACGCTAATGAGCTAGCGCTTTGAAGCGAACCGCCTGGCGAGGGCCCCTCTCCTGCCAACTCATTAGCTGACCTGAGGACTGCCTGATTAGAATGCTTTTGATGAAAATTTCAAGGATTTTCTCTAGTTTTTAACATTAAATTTTTTTGTGAAGCGTGATAAATATTGCACCAGTCTTTTTTCGGAAGGGGGAGTGGGGGAAAGAGATCATTTATGAGAAGACTTCAAAGGGGCTTCAGCAGCGCACTGAATGAGATTGATTTGCTGTTTTTATTGGCTCTGAAATGTACAAATATGTTTAATAGGAGGAGAGAGCAGGATAACACTTCCTTTCGCTGTTCAAACACTCAGATGCACCGCAAACACACACACACACGGGCACTCACCACACACGCATACACATTCGCAGGCTCTACGCACGCGCCAGAAACTCCTACACACACCTGCATGAACACAAATCATGTTCTCTCAGTGTGTGAAGTGAGTGTTTGAGAATGTGTGAGAGAGACATCCAGACAGCTCCAGTTGTCCTGAGTGTCCACACTTGACCTCCGACTCTGGGACAGGAGACTCCGCAGAGCGATCAGGCATCTCCCACCCCAACACAGGAGACGTACGTGTGTGTGCTGTCAACAGTCTATACTGCTGAATGTGCATGCGTACACAGTTTGTGTATACCAGTGTGTGTGTAGGCAGTGTGTGTGTGTATGCAGTGTGTGTGTATATCGGGTGTGATGCATGTTGGTGTTTGAGCAGCACTAGTTCGGACATACAGGGAGTTGGAAGTCTCAGAGTGAATTGAGGCAGGACTGGACTTTGAGAAACAGTTCAAAGACCACAGCCCCTTTGGCTACATCCAAAACTAAAGCTGACTGTGTGTGTGTGGAGGTGCGAGTGTGTGTGTTTTGGGGTATTTTTGGGCTGGGTATGGTCCAGTCTCTGTGTATTAGGCTTGTCTCTCTTGATTAGGTCTTCTTGGCCCTTTTTTTAAAGATGGATCTGTGCTCATATTTGAGGTAGAGAAACTCAAACTCAAGCCAATACGCACAAATTAATGTGTAGCACAGAAACACACACTCTTACACGTGAACATAGCAAAGAAACACACACTCTTACACGTGAACATAGCAAAGAAACACACACTCTTACACGTGAACATAGCAAAGAAACACACACTCTTACACGTGAACATAGCAAAGAAACACACACTCTTACACGTGAACATAGCAAAGAAACACACACTCTTACATGTGAACATAGCAAAGAAACACACACACTTACACGTGAGCATATAAAAGAAACACACACACTTACACGTGAACATAGCAAAGAAACACACACACTTACACATTGCAAAGAAAGAAACACACACTCCTACACAGAGCAAAGAAACACACACACTTACACAGAGCAAAGAAACAAACACACATACACAGGGCAAAGAAAGAAACACACACACTTACACAGAGCAAAGAAACACACACACATATGCATGTGCACCACGTCCTGGGTATTGACATCACCTTAAGTTATGCATGAACGCTGGCACCATGGAAAGCAACAGTAGTTCATTATAAAAATATTTCTGACTAATTGTTGGGCTGTAATTAATGAGCTAACCTTTGGAAAGAGAGAAAAGGTGGAGAGGGAAATTATTCATGTTGTGTTTTTGCATATATGAATATGCAAGAGATGATTATCCCCCTTGAGTAGAAACCAAATCTGTCCCAATGTCTTTATCCTCATCTCGCTGTCTCTCGCACTCTCACTCTTTCTGTCTCTTTCACACACATACAAACACATATTCAAACACTCATACACTCTCTATTTCGCTCTCTCTCTTTCTTTCTCTCCATACGGTAATATGTCTTTCTGATGCTGGGTAGCCCTAAGCAAGATTCACCATGACGATGTGCTCTCGTAGCTGTAGCTCGCTAACACAATCTGCTAAACATCACAGATTGCTCTGTAAGATACCGATTGTAAAACTGGAGAGTTCAAGGTGGGTGTTTCAGACCTCAACCGTACATCACACGTCTCTCCGACAGAGACGAGCTACTATATGAGGGTGTGTGTGTGTCTGTGTGAGTGTGTGTTCTGGCTGGTAGGTAGATGAGCCTCTCTTCTCCAGCTCAGAAGATGTTCTGGCCTGTCCTCCTCTCCATCAGTGGTGGAGATCAGATCTTGGTGGCGTCTGAGAGATGGACGAGAACGTTTGCCTGGTTAGCTCCTGTGGTTCTGTTGTTGTTGACCTGCTGATTTCAGCGGTTGAATTTCACCTGGGTGCGCCTTATGGATTCAGACTACCCCACCTGCCTTGTTGACCTCTCTAGACACGCATTTTTCATTTGCTAGTGTGTGCTGTGCATATTCTAACCAACTAGAAAACAACATTGATCCTTTAGGCTGGGCAAAGAGAAAAGCAATTAATTGAATAAATGAATAATAAATAAATGAATAATAAATGAATGTTTTTGTTCAACATCATTTTACTGAGAGGGGAAAAAACACTGCCTTCATCTCTCAGGTGAGATGTGCAATGTGTGTGTGTGTGTGTGGTTGTGCATTTGGTTGTATGTTTTTGGTTGTGCTTGAGTGTGTGCACTTAGAAAATTATCATTCAGAATAGCATTAGGCACTATCTGATCAATGGCATCGATAAACAACAAGCGAGACCTAACTTAATGAATCATGACGACACACAAACTTCAAACATAACCACTCTACCCAGACACACATACATTCACTCACACTTAAACATAGTTGCCGATAATCATCTAACCACTGACAGCATATTGTGAGCAGCATCCTGCATACACAGAGGTTACACTCAGAGAAGAAAGAAGAAAAAGAAGCTGGTCCCGTTGTCACGGTAACCGTAGCGAGCAGGTGCATGAGGTGTTCTGGAAGATTCTTCTCATCTCTGGGTCTTCTGGGTTTAAGCCCCTCCCACCTTTGGCTCCTCCCCTGCATCAAGAAAACATACACACAAACACACACACACCGTCCTTGACGTTCTTGTCCCAGGTGGGGCTGATTAAGTTTTCATAGATGTCCTCCGGGCGAAACACTTAAGGGTTAACCAGCTCCCTCCACCAGAATTAAAAGAGTTAAAAGTCTGCCCTTTCTCCACTCCTTTTCTCAGCCCTCAAATCTCTTTCTTCTCTCTTTTCTTTTTTCTCTCACCCCTCCTTCCTCTCCTCTCACTGTGAGACGTAGAGATGGTTACATTAACATTGAGCAGCACAAGTTAGATTGATAGGTGTCACAAACCTCAAACAAAACCAAAAAAAGAGTTTCAGCAGCGGAGACAGGCCGAATAGGGAGATTTCTTTCTGTAAAATGACAATGGACAAATAATAGACATTTAATGTAAGCAAACTGAACATGTCAACAACATATATCATATAAAAATTTCATTTGTCATGACAGTACAAACAATACAGAAAACAAAACAAAAAATTATGCCAAACATTTGTGTATTGTACTGTATATTTACATTTACATTTATTCATTTAGCAGACGCCTTTATCCAAAGTGACTTACAAGAGAGAGCTTTATAAAATATATATATATATTGATTGATTGATTGTCGCCACTTACTATATTTAGAAGACAAATTAAACAAAAAAGGGGATATATTATTATTATGTCAATCTGAATGACAAATATTGTCTATAAAAGCATCCAGCTGTATGGGAATCTGACTAGGTTCTAAATTAACACAAGAAGATGTTATTTAAACAGTCTTGTCTCTTCATAAAATGTTTTGCCATAATTCTACATGATTCAAAAATGAAAATGATTTGATGGTTGTTTAGATGGAGTGAAATATCTGCAACAGTTTCTGGTCTCTGTAACTTTTTGCTGACAGAGAAACAGACAGACAGACAAGCAGGCAGACAGGTTGTCAGACATAACATATAGACAGGCAGGCAGACAGGTTGACAGGCAGACCCAGACAAACAGACAGACAGTACCAAGAAGTTCCAGTAAACATTCTGAAGACAACAATGTGTTTTAGCCGCCCCCCCTCTGAGTCCCCCCCCACTCCTCTCCCTCCTCCCTCCTCTCGCCCCTCAGCGCTCACCCCACCCTTCCACATCTTCTGCCTCAATACCCCTGAACCATGAACCAGCCAATCCCAGCGCAGCGAGAGGAACGCTGTTCTGTGGCGGACACAATGTGGCCTGGCAGCTTTAAGCAGCTGACACAGACCCAGAGTGACACACACACATAAACACACACATACACACACTTGCACACATACACATATACACACACAAATACACACATATACAATCTCACATACACACACTCTCACACACATACACACTCGCACACCCACATAGACACTCACACACACTCTCACACACACACACAGACCCTCACACAAGCACAGTGACGCAGACACATAGTGACATGTTCTCTCCTCTGGCAGGGAGTGGCAGGCTAAAACCCCCCAGGCGATGCTGCTCCTGGAGTAAAAAGGCAGAAGCCCCCTGCCTCCTCCTGCCTCCTCCTGCCTCCCCTCTGCCTCCTCCTGCCTCCCCTCTGCCTCCCCCTGCCTCCTCCTGCCTCCCCTGCCTCCTCCTGCCTCCTCCTGCCTCCTCCTGCCTCCCCTCTGCCTCCTCCTGCCTCCCCTCTGCCTCCCCCTGCCTCCTCCTGCCTCCCCTGCCTCCTCCTGCCTCCTCCTGCCTCCCCTCTGCCTCCTCCTGCCTCCCCTCTGCCTCCCCCTGCCTCCCCCTGCCTCCTCCTGCCTTCCCTTGCCTCCTCCGGGCTACTCCTGTCTCCGCTCTGCCTCCCCTGCTTCCTCCTGCCTCTTCCTGCCTCCCCCTGCCTCCTCCTGCCTCCTCCGGGCTACTCCTGTCTCCGCTCTGCCTCCCCTGCTTCCTCCTGCCTCTTCCTGCCTCCCCCTGCCTCCTCCTGCCTCCTACTACCTCCTCCTGCCTCCCCTGCCTCCCCCTGCGTCCTCCTGCCTCTTCCTGCCTCCCCCTGCCTCCTCCTGCCTCCTCCGGGCTACTCCTGTCTCCGCTCCGCCTCCCCTGCTTCCTCCTGCCTCTTCCTGCCTCCCCCTGCCTCCTCCTGCCTCCTACTACCTCCTCCTGCCTCCCCTGCCTCCCCCTGCGTCCTCCTGCCTCTTCCTGCCTCCCCCTGCCTCCTCCTGCCTCCTCCGGGCTACTCCTGTCTCCGCTCCGCCTCCCCTGCTTCCTCCTGCCTCTTCTTGCCTCCCCCTGCCTCCTCCTGCCTCCTACTACCTCCTCCTGCCTCCCCTGCCTCCCCCTGCGTCCTCCTGCCTCTCTCTGCCTCCCCCTGCCTACCCCCCCCATCTCAACCTCTCCCCCCCCGCCTCTTCCCTGCCTCCCCCTATCTCCCCCCATATCAGCCTCTCTCTCTACCTCCCCCTCCCCACGCTCCTCACTCACCCCACTCTCTCTGTTCTGTCAAAATGAGTGCAATGCTAAATGAGCGCTGTGGATGTGTTGTGTGAACTGTGTGTGTGTGTGTGTGTTTGTGAGAGGCTCGTGTGTGTGCCTCTGTGTGTGTAGATGTGGGTGCCTTGATGTGTCTGCGTCTGTCAGAGAGTGTGCGCGCCTGCGAAGTGTGTGTGTGTGCACTCTGTCAAAATGAGTGGGATGCTAAATGGCCGATGCCTTCTGCCTTTGAGCCTGCATGTGTCTGATGTCAACTGCAGGGAGAAAATAAGTGTGTGTGTGTGTGTGTGTGAGTGTGTGTGTGATTCTGTGTGAGGGGGTCGAGGGCCTGAGGCAAATGTCCCTGATGGCTGCTGCAGGGTAGTCAATAATCATTAGTTTTCCAGGTGATAGGTGAGCTGAGCACAGAGCACACACACTCTTCATCCCTGAGTGGGAGGCCGTTTACGCATGTATGTCTCTGTATGTTGATTGCGTGTGTCATGCGTTTAACTTTGTCAGTGCGAAGATGTTCATATACTGTGTGTATGTGTACGTGTGTGTACGTGTGTGTGTGTGTGTTGAGGTGAAGCAGTCAGAGGTCTTAGTATTTCCTCATCAGACCCTCAAGGATCCTTGGTAAAAACCCTGAGGCCAGGAAACCACCAACGGTTAAACCAGCCATGGTTAAACCACCTCTCATCACATCCCAACCTCCCCCCCCCGCCCCCCCGCCCCGCCCCGCTTCCTCCAGGCCTCCATGGCAACCTGACATGACCCAAACTTTGACCATGGTTACCACAGTTCATACCACTTAGATTTAAGCATATCACACTGGATAGTGTGTGTGTGGTTGTGTGGTTGTGTGTGTGTGTCTCTGAGAGTTTGCGGTTGATTAGTCCAGGTTTAATGCAGTCTGGTCGGCATAGCCTGAGGTCATTCAACAGGCCTATTGTGGTGGGGGGGGGGGGGATAGAGGGAGGAAATGAGGGAGAGGGAGGCAGTCAGAGAGAGAAAGTGAGGGAGAGAGAAGGAGGAAGTGAGGGGGAGAGAGAGAGAGGGAAAGAGAGCGAGAAAGAGGGAGGGAGAGTGAGAGAGAGGAAGTGAGGGAGAGAGGGAGGAAATTAAGGAGAGAGAGAGAGAGAGAGAGGAGTATGCTAATGTGGCTAATTAAAGGCAGGGGGGATCAGGCTACAGCACTGGGCTCTGTCAGACGCCTGCCGCAGATATAACCTGAGGCCATGCTCTCATTCAGCCACACACACACACACACACACTCACACACACACACTTTCCTATTTCCAATACTTGAGTTTGCCGTTCCTTATATAATGTTATTAAAAATCGTTGTGAAACATGATGGTGACCGGTGGCCTGACTAGCAACAGAGTATCAACCAGACATCCAGACACTCTCTCACTTTGCTGACCATCCACACAGCCATAGGGTTCTATGGGTTTGATCTCACTTTCACTCTCTATGTCTCTCTCTCTCTCTCTCTGTCTGTCTGTCTCTCTCTCTCTCTCTCTCTCTGTCTATCTCGATTTATCTCTGTTGCTCAGTCAGAACAGAGAGAATTGTATACCCACCAGCCAGAGTAGGAGAAGACTGCTGGACAGATTCAGAAACCACAGTAAAGAGAACTGGAGACTGAGTCCAAAATTGAAAGAGAGAGAAAATGAGGTAGAGAAGGAAAGGAGGAGTGGTTTGGGAGGCAGATATGGTGTGACAGGCCGCTGTGTGTGCGTAAGTGTGTGTGTGTGTGAGTGTGTGGCCGGCTGCTGCTTGTCTGTCGCCTTGGGCTGTGACATTACCGCACTTCTGCTTAGCTTCAAAAGAGCCAAATCTAACTGACGACCACTGTGATGGGTCTGTGTGTGTGGTGTGTGGGGTGTGTGTACATGCACATTTGTGGGTCTAAACGTACATGACGCTTGCTATGATCTGGAACCACAGTCAAGATGGCTAATCTGGTGTGACACATTGCTAAGCAACAGGCCGGTGTCCATATCGCACTACTGAACTGCCACGCACTGTTGTGCTGCGTGTGCGTGCGTGTGTGTGTTAGTGGGATTTTGAATCGAGGTTGTATCCAGTTTAGTGAGCTGATGTGTCTGTGCTTCTTGAGGTACCTGGATAAAAACGCTTCAAGGTAATTGACAAGCTCAGCTTATTGAGTGTTTTAATACCTGTTAGTCCCTAAGCTAAATGGAAAACCTGTGGTAAACAAGCTCCCGCCATTCTTTCTCTCTCCATCAGCCGATGGAGTGGCTATGCTAATTTAGCTCCCCGCTCCCACAATTACACGCACGCTCGTAGGTACCCAAATACATACGCATTCGCGCGCACACACATACACGCATCGAGTGTCAGAGCTTAGAGCGGTGCCTAAATCAAGTCCTGGAGGCCGGTTAGTGGCAATATGAAGTGCTGTGATAGTGCTGTGACAGCACAACTGGGAACACACACCACACGCACATACTCACACATACACACACAGACACACGTACTCACACGTACACACACAGACGCACATACTCCCCCATACACACACAGACGCACATACTCACACGTACACACGCAGCCGCACATACTCACACATACACACACAGACATACAGACACAAAGGTGCACACATACACACACAGACACACACACACGGAGCTCTTTGCTGAGTTTGACACTAACATCCCTATTTGCACTACTGAAGCCCAGATGAGTAGTGTAGCTGTGTTTGCACTCAAACCGTTGACATCGTTCTGCACGAGCGTGTGTTTTCAAACCGCACCCATGCGCTTTCATGCGGGCTGCAGGTGTGCAGGTGCGCAACCCCGGTGTCGCGTCCACGTTGGAGTGTGTTTTACGTCATGAAAGGCAGTAATTTCACGCGTGGTCAAATGGTTGCGTCGAGTTCGTAGCCTGGAGTCAAGCAGGAACTCCTTAACTGTTCAATGACTTTAGCTCCAGGCAAGGTCCGCCTCCACACACACACACACACACACACACACACACAGACACACACACCCCTCTAAAGCAAAAAATTACACCACTGCCAACTCTGCCTCAGTACAGACAGGTGTTTGTTATCATAGCATTTGTACGCCGCAAGGTAAGTCCAGTTCTTTGTCTGACCAAATAAGGAAATGTCTTCAAACGTTTGACAGAGGCAAATGAAATCACCTAAGATGTTGTTGGTGTTTGTCTGAGGCAGGTCTGCTGGAGAGAGAGATTACTGTTAGACTGGGACACATGGTTTGTTAACGATGGGAGGTCATCCAATGTCTTGTCTGACACCAGGTGAGGCCTACTGCGCTCACCTGGTGTGTGTGTGTGTGTGTGTGTTTGGCAGGGGGGTGATGTTTTGTAAGAGTGTGTGTGAAAGAGAGGAAGAGAGAGAGTGAGTGTCCAAACTCCTTACCAAGAAGATGAGAAGAGCTGTGGATCTTGAAGGATTACAGTGTGTCTGTGTGTTTTTGTATGGTTGTGTGTGTGGTTGTGTGTGTGGTTGTGTGTGTGTGTGTGTGGTTGTGTGTGTGCATGTTCTTCTGTTTAGGCTGTGCGTGGCTTAAGATGGACTGTCTATTAGAGAGGAATGTTAAAAGTCTCTAGAGGTTCAGACCTCTATCTCTCATACAAACGTACCCAACTAATGAGAGAGAGAGAAAGAGAGAGAGGGAGAGGGGGAAAGAGAGGGAGAGGGGGTAGAGAGAGAGAGGGGGAGAGAAAGGGGGAGAGAAAGGGGGAGAGAGGGGTGGAGGGGGGGAGAGAGGGAGACATGGAAACACAGACTGCCTGTCTCTGACGCATTGACATGCAGACTGTGTGTGTGTCTCTGTGTATGTGTGTGTGTGTGTGTGTCTGTGTGTTTATGTGTGTGTGTGTAGCAGGCTGCTGGGTTAGAGGATAATTGCCAAACCGTTGGGACCTGAGCTCTGCCCAGCCTGTCAAAGCAGCCGTGACAAAACCTCCAATCAACCCTGCAGCAACAGAGAGAGAGAGAGAGAGAGAGAGAGGAAGGAAGGGAGGGAGAGAGAGAGGGAGAGAGAGAGCGAGAGAGAGGAAGGAAGAGACAGAGCGAGAGGAAGAGGGAGAAAGAGGAAGAGAGAGAGGGAGAGAGAGAGAGGGAGAGAGTTAGGAATCGAGAGCAAGAGGGGTGTGTTCTACATTATTTTGTGTGGGAGATAAGGATGTCATTTCTTCCTCATATTTGACATTACCAATATATGTACAAATGCCCACACACATACACATAAACACATGCACCCATGTACAGGGGTGGAAACGCACACAGAATCACACTCACAAGTAACAAACAATACCTCTATGTACACATTGTGACTCACGTAGACAGAAGTACTGTACGTAAACACACAAGCACAAACAGACAAACAAGGCAAATAAACAAACACACAGACATGAGTGTTGACACACAGAAACACACAGACATGCGTGTTGACACACAGAAACACACACACACACACACCTGTGGTCCTGTGGTTGAGTCCTGTGGTTGTTTCAGTACTACCAGGCTCATAGTTAAGAGAAAGTCTCCTTTTTTCTATTCCTCTCTTTAACGCTCTCTTTTCCACCCCCTCCCCTCAACCCCTCTCCACAAACACACACACTGTGCACAGACACACACACTGTGCACACACACACATGCTGTGCACACACAGGTTGAAAATGTCACCCTGTCTCTGGGGAGTGAGGTGGTTTTCCTGACGTTGGGTTTCTTCCCAAAGTGCTTCAGGGGAAACCTAAGGAGACGAGAGAGGGGAGAGAGAGGAGAGCGAGAGAGAGAGAGAGAGAGAGAGGGAGAAAGAGAAGAGAGAGAGAGAGAGGGAGAAAGAGAAGAGAGAGAGAGAGAGAGAGAGGGAGAAAGAGAAGAGAGCTAAAGAGAGAGAGAGAGAGAGAGAGAAGAGAGATAGTAGAGAGATAGAGAGAGATAGGAGAGAAGCAAAAGAAAGAAGAGCGAGAGAGGAGAGAGAGATCTATAGAGAGAAGAGTGATAGGAGATGCTTGATTACTTCCGTTCTCAACCATATACTTTTTATACTTTTAAACTCTTCATCATTTTTATACACCCCTGTGCATGTATGGCTATTGCGTACTTTTTATTATATCTTTATTCCCCGTATATGATCTTTGTTTGCTCCATTCTGCCACAGTAAATCGCATGTTTGTGTAACTTGCTTGGCGAATAAAAACTAATTCTAATTCTAAGAAAGAGAAAGAAAGACGAGCTAGTGGAGACAGAAAGAAGAGAGAGAGTGAAAAGAGAAGAGAGAAGGTAAAGAGGAAAGAAAAGAGATTTGCCTTGTTTTGGTTTAAGTTTGTGTGGTGTGGTAAACAGGTCAGAGACATGAGAGAACCTTCTGGAAGAGATCCAATCCATCAGTTCCTCTGGATTCTGAGGAGGAAACAAGTCTTTGTCTTCTTAATCTGGTTCTATGTCTGTTCATGTGTGTGTGTGAGTGTATGTGTGTGTGTTTGTGTGTGTGAGTGTGTAGGTGCCCTTGTGTGTGTTCGTGTGTATGTGGGTGTGTGTGTGTGTGTATATACATACTATGTGTGTATACATACTGTGTGTGTGTGTGGACTCTGAGGTCACCTTCCATCCCACCTGGGAGATGGTCTTCACAGGGTGTCTCTGCTTCGGGGATCCAGGCCGCATACAGAGTGACAGAGTAGAGGGAATGAGCTGTCAGATGAAACAGACGAGTGTGTGTGTGTGCGTGCGTGTGCAAGTGTGTGTGTGTGTGTGCGTGTCCTGCTGCTTTTGTAAGAAGGGCAGGGAGCTCTAGTTGAAAGAAAGGCTCTCCTATTCTCCAGACTGAGTTAGGGTTCTCTCTGCCCTCCCCTGAGTTCACTCTCCTCCAACAACCTTCTCTACCATCTCTCTTTCTCTCTCACACACACACACGCACACACACTTCTCCATCCCCTTCTCACCTTGTAGCGCTGAACCTTTTCCAGGTTTCCGAGTTAAGAGAGAAGAGCCGAGGTGCTTCCCGGCACCCCAATGAGGGGAAGCGTCATGTTTAAAAGAAAAGTTATGAAAATGTTCCCAACTCTGCTGCTATTTCTCTAAAATACATCTACATGAAGACTGTTAGCGCAGAGACAACCCAGATATTATTATTGCATGGTGGCGTATGATCATAAATTAGGAAAGCGCGCGTCTGTGTGTGTCCCAGGTGACAACAGAGGAACACGGAATCTAATCTGAACCAACATCCTGCGATTGTTCCTGTTGATAAACTGATATCATGAAATATGAATGGGAATGTTTGGTTTGTGATGCCCTGGGCTGGATCGTCGAATAGGAACGCTTTGAATCCAAGGATGAACATTTCTCCAAATCATCAAATCTGATAACAAAGGAAACCCCAAATAGACTGATTTAATGAGTTAAACACACACGCACGCACATGCACTTACGCTAATGAGCCTTCATGTCATCCCAATGTAATCTCTTCAGCCCCATCCCAAAAGTATACATTATTTCATTCTCCTTCACACACACACAATATTTCAACCCGTCCCAACTCACACACACTCACATTTGCACATCCATGTACTGAATGATCGCTCTACATCAAACAGTAGCTCATTTACATATTCATATAAGGTGTTAGAAGGTAGGTAGCTGGTTGGCCTTTCCTTCTCTCTATCTCTGTCTCTAGCTATCTCTCTCCCTCTCTCTCTCCCCCCTCTCTCTCTCCAGATGTATTAATAATTCCCCCTGTCTCTCCAACACACAGAGTTGGAGGTTTTTCCCTTCAGACAAAGTTTCTAGAAGTTTCTATAAATTAATAAGAGTGTGTTCTCTGTGAAGCCGGCAGCTTTGAACCCAGCGTATTGATCTTGCAGGTGAGTCGGCCCGGCCGGATCACGACTTCAAACGGAATCAGATGTTCCTGTGGAGACACTGGCCCTGCCCAGAACAATACCCATATTACCTCTCAATATGACTGACTTATAGAATGTGTGTGTGTGTGTGTTATGTGCATTTGTTTGTGTAAGTGGGTGTGTATGGGTGTGTATGGGTGCATCTTTGTGTTTTAAATGGTCGGGCAAAAGGGTACGTTTCTTTCTAAAGCTTTGCCTTATTAGCCTGCGTCAGAGTGGAAGAGTGTGTGTGAGTATGTGTGTTCAGTGAGTGTGTATGTGACAGTGTGTGTGTGATCAACAGTGTGTGTGTGAGTGAGAGTGTGTATGTGAGCAAGAGCGTGTGATCAACAGTGTGTGTGTGTGTGTGAGTGTGTATGTAGGCAAGAGTGTGTTATCAACAGTGTGTGTGCGTGTGTGTGTGTAAGCGAGAGAGTGAATCAGACAGGAGCTCTGTTAGCGCTGATTAGCGATTAGCAGCTCTTCAGCCTGACAGTAGACATTAATGGTGTTTTAATGCTGTTTCCTCTCTCAGTTGGAGCTTTAGAGAACAAATCCCAACATTAACCCTGATCTAATCTGCCTGGAAGGGTCCAAGCAGCCTGGCAGGCACACTGTCTGTCTGCCTGTCTGCCTGTCTGTCTGTAGGCTGTAGACTACTGCTGACTAGCACTGTCTGCATGGTCTGGAGGACTGAGAGATGGCGTGCCATTGGCTGAGACATCAGTCAGTCTCCATGGGTGACCACACCCTTATTGGCCAGACCAAAGAGAATGAGCACAGATGCTGTCAGGCCCCCATTAATTATTCCCTTTCATGTCTGTGTGTTTGCATGCGTGTGTGTGAGCGTTAGAGACGCACATGAGTCTAGTTGTGTATGTGTGTGTGTATGTGTATGTCTGAATGTGTGTGTTTGTGTGTTAGTGTATGTCTGTGTTAGCCTTGAAACACTAACGCTTATCTTTGTGGTCTGTGTTCTCTGACAGGAGGGCAACATCAAAGCCAGGCTGGAAGAACAGGACCTGGGGAACGAGGTGGGCCTGGGGAGCGAGGTGGGCCTGGTGAGCGAGGTGGGCCTGGTGATCGAGGTGGGCCTGGTGAGCGAGGTGGGCCTGGTGACCGAGGTGGGCCTGGAGAACGAGGTGGGCCTGGTGATTGAGGTGGGCCTGGTGAGTGAGGTGAGCCTGGTGATCGAGGTGGGCCTGGTGAGCGAGGTGGGCCTGGTGAGCGAGGTGGGCCTGGTGAACGAGGTGGGCCAGGATATGGTGGAGAGCCAGGTGGGCCTGGAGAAGAAGGCAGATAAACATGGGCTTACTGCTGTTGTCTCCAAAGAAAAGATCAGCCCTCCTGCTCTCAGCTGCCTGTCAGACGTTGTCTCTGGGCTGCCACTCACACTGACTGACAGGGGATGGAGATGGCTGTATGTGGGACGGCATGGGCTGCCCAAGGAGAGCGTGTGTTTGTGGGCGGGAGGTAAGTGTGTATGTGTGCAAGTGTGCGAGAGAGCGAGAGAGAGAGAGAGAGAGAGAGAGAGAGAGAAAGAGAGAGAGAGAGAGAGAGGGAAAGAAAGAAAGAAAAAAATTAAGAAAAATTAAGCTGTGAGGTAAAAGAAAAAGTGCAACCAGCCTGCTCCCTCTGCCTAGTTGATATGCATCAAGGCTCTTTCAGTCTGATCAGATTCTTCCATCTCAGAGGGCAAGAGAAAGAGATATTAATATAGATGCAACACAGAGACCAGGTACACACTCTGCCTAGCAGGGAGAATAGGAAATTCTGGACAGTGTGGTGGGGGGGGGGGGGGATAAATGTGCCTATAGCAGAGAGAGAGCGAGAGTAAAACCCTTTTTTTTCAAACTTCAGAAAACCGTCTAACCTTTCCGCGGATGTCACTGCAAAACTCTGCAATAACTGCCCCGTCCCTCAGATCAGGTTTCGTTCTAGTGTTCCAGTTGCGATACGCCAACGTTATTCCCTTTGTTCGGCCGACCATTAGCGACAGTCAACTAATAGCGTGTCGTGTGCGAAGCTCACGACTGGTTCACTCTCTTTAATGCGGGATCCATATTCTAATGAGGGAGGACAATAGAAGTCAAAGCCAGTTGGACAGAGAGATGCTCAGCTTTGCTGGCTGTCATCATGGGGTGTGTGTGTGCGTGTGTGTGAGGGGGGAGTCAGTGAGGTATCAGGATGGTGGCAGTCAGTGCCTGAGGCAGGGTTGTGAGGTCAGACCCCCCTAGACAGTTGCACAGCCCCACACTCGTCCAGAGGCCCCAGGGGGGCACAGGGCCACAGCGGCCAGGAGAGGGGCACTCAATTAGGGCAGTGCTCAAAATTTAGCCTGGTGCTTCAGTGGAGAGGCCACCTGACACTTATACACCTCAAACATTCTGCTCGCTCCTCTCTCATCTATTGTAAGCACATACACGCTCACCCACACACACCTACACATGCCCAAACACCAACACACACGCACTCACTGCAAACTGAAAAAGAACTGTGTAAGAAACAGAGAAGCCAAGATTTACATGCAATGTAAAAAAAAAACTGTAGTACATCTTGATTGTGTGTGTGTGTGTCTTAACATGCCTCACATCTCTTCAGCTCCACAGAACCCAAAGGATAATGATAATAACATTTGAAAAACGTCTTCCTGTTTCTCATTCCTGTCATTATCTCTTTTGATCGGGGGTCTTGATTAAATGTCGGTTTACACACTTGAAAGTCCAATGTTTAGCAGTAAACTATTCGGTTAAAATCCTGGTGCTTTTGATCAGAAATAAATTGGACTGTGATTCTTTTGACTGTGTCCCTTAAAGCTTCAGTGGATAAACTAAAACATTCTTGTTTATACAGTATATATATATATATATTTTTTTTTTAATTTGTTTGTGGCCCAGTTTTCCCAGGTCTTTTCCCTCTCTAATCAGACACGGACCAGGCCAGGTTTGAACGGCAGTGAAGGTCACCGTTCCAGTGTCAAGGTCGGTATCACGTCTCAACATCCAGGTATTCTGCTGGAGTAGGGGAATAGGGAGTAGGAAGTCAGATGGCTCCGCGGGTTAAGGCGTTAGCCTCATGATTGCAAGGTTGGTGAAATCCTGGCTGTGGCTATGTGTCCTTGGGCAAGGCACTTCACACTACTTGCCTCAGGGAGAATTTCCCTGTACTTAATGTAAGTTGCTTTTGATAAAAGTGTCTGCTAAATGAGGTATTATTATTATTATTATTGAGTCTGTCTATTTACAGTCAGAAGTCTGTTGGATTTAATTCAGATGTGATTGCGATGCTGGCACCAGGTTCCACTGGGAGATCTGACGCCTTCCTGGTCTCTCTCCCGGGGCAGTGTGACACGCGAGGCGGTGAGCGTGTGCCCATGTGTGTCCCTAACCCCATTTCTGCAGCTGCTTCCTGCTTTGGACAGCTGCTGATTGGTCCCTCCCTGCCTATCGACTCGGCGCAACTATTGATCTGATCTCTCTCGCACGCACGTGAGTAAGCATACACACACGCTCACTCAGTCTTAGCGAAGGGGAGGCATGATTAGCAAGGAGATGTAGCTCTGGTTGAAGTGTTAGGAGCAGGGTGTCGCCTCAGAGCAAAGGTCAAAAGAGGTCAATGTGTCCTGTCCTTCTAGAACTCCCGGAAATTCCAGAGTGAGGATAGTTCAACATTCCAACAGTATTTAGCTGATCATCACGGCTTCCAACGACGGTAGGCCAACTTCCTGTGTTAAATTTGAGAATTAGGTTTTCAATCTTAGGCGCAAAGCATGCTGGGATGTCATGCAAGTCTCGACAGGAAACTCTTAAATTAGAGCTCTTTAGGAGTGGAACACACACACACATACAGAACATGGTGCGACGCGTTTTAAGACTCATCTGCAAACTGATTCTGTCAGGGAGACTTACTTACATCCGGCTGCCTGCTACAGCTTTCCTCCATAACAGCTTCTCTCCATAACACTGCTCTGTGTGCCACGTGGGAGAGGGTGCAGTCTCTAAATAGACCCCCCCTGTTAAATATTAACACCCTCTCTTCTGACAGAGAGCAGGCCGTCATGTCACCTTCCATCTCCACCACGGGAGAAACACAGCATAGCACTCAACGACACACTCGGCGCGAGTGCACGCTGTCAAACAAACGCACACACACACCACGGCGGGTCTACCTGCTAACGAGTGTGCGACTGGTTCCGAGGGTTTGGATTCGGATCAAGGAAATTATTTGTCTATACCTTCAGCTTCCTCTGTGTGTGTGTGCGGGTGTGCGCATGCTTATGTGTGTATGTAGGATGGGCAGGCGGGGGGGGGGGGGGGGGGGGGGGGGGGGTCAGAGGAATATAGAGTGACAGGTGGTCATACTTATTAGTTAGAGGATGGAGGGAGAGGCGGGAAGGAGAAGAGGGGGAGGAGGACCTGGAATACCAATGTGTCGGAAAGGGTTTGACCAGGGCCAACTCTCTAGGTGGGCTGAATGCTGATTCACTTGATGAACCAACGAAATGGAGACCGTCTGAGTCACAATGTTCTTAAAAATAGATATATTTATTTTTCAGTCAATAACAATGAATGAGGCAACCTTATAATTGACAAAGGGTTGGTTATTGAGATTCCGTTTCCCCCCCCATCTCTTCTACGCGAAATTGCTGATGGTTATTGGTGTGAGCTTTGTTGCTTGGCCAAATGTGCGATCCTTTTAAGGTAGGAGTTTTGCTTCCACATTGGGGCATTGGCTTCATCTACGGTGTTTTGCGTCCAGCATGAACACACATACACCCTCTCAACCACACACACAGTCACTCAGTTACACACCCTGAGCACACAAGTGCAGTATAGATTGGAAGATGCCTTATGTACGCATGTTTAATTCATAACTGTTATTCCCATCTTTCTGATCAAAAAGATAAGACAATCTGGCTTGGAGAACAAATGGCTGACCTCATGGATAGTTCCGGAATACAAACATGCTCATTCAGCACGTGGAGAAGTCCACATTCTTCATTATTAATGTGTTACAGTATCGTAATTCTGGACATTGGTGTTGAACGGGATATTTGTTTGGATGTTTTTAATGTTGATGGGATGTATGTGTTTTTACCTTTATGTTTTGCCCCGAAGTGACAAAACACTAAAGCAGAATTAACCTATTTGTTTTGTACCAATTTTTGTGCGTGTATAAGTGTTTGTGTGTGCTTGCCCGTTTATGTGAATGTGCGCTTGTGTGTGTGTGTGTGTGTGTGTATCATGGCTGGCCTTGGTGCAAAGAGTTTTCAAAGAACTTCGAAGTTCCTCAGGTCTTCTTGATTTAACGTGATTGGTGCACTGGGTGGAGACGAGGTCTGGAGATGATTCCATTGGTTCCAGTGCCTGCAGGCATGCTAACCTAGGATCTGAAAGCAATTCAAAACATATTTCAGCCCCGGCCTTAGCCATTACCTTGCCAGTCCATTTACTGCAAGACAAACACAGGCCTACGTTAAGGCTATTCGACCCTAGAGCAATCTTTGTAAGTGGCTGTGTTATTGGTAGTTAGCTAAGCTATGTGTTGCTTCATACCATCGGTCAGTATAGCGGACCGTATCTGCCTGTCTGTCTTAGTGCTCTATTATAAAGTGTTAGTCTATCTGAATGTCAGCATTTTACAGTGAACTCATTAAAAGTTAATCAGAGTTGAGACGTTGCAACAGAGAGAGCGAGAATTGCTTGTGTCAGTGGCTGCAGGCGGAGGAAATTGTATCGGAGATGGGGAGAAACAAAGAAAGAGAGAAGAGAGAAATGGAGAGAGAGACGTATAGAGACAGAGACGTTGAAATATTGTCTGGAAGTGTGATGCCTGCTATAAACGATGTTGATCATCACCTAACCTCTTCCCTGTTCCCATCCATACCTCAACCTGTCCTACCTGCCTAAAAACACACACACGCTCACACACACACACACACACACACACACCACCCTCCTAAACACACACTCTCACACACACACAAACCTCCCATACACAGACACAACCCTACCCATACACACACGCTCACACACACATACAACATTCCCAAACACAATCTGCCACACACACACAACATTCCCAAACACACAATCTCACACACACAACCCTCCCGTACACATACTCTCACATATACACCCACTCAAACACGAGTCGAGGGAAACTCGCAGTTGTCACATCAGATCTGCAGCGCAGCGGCCGAGGGCATATGTGTGTGTGGGGGGGGGGTGGGGGGGGTAGAGAGAGAATGTGTGTGTATGTGTGTGTGTGAGGAGGGGGTCTAGGTCTGAGGCTGTGCCTCAGGCCCTCGCCTGCGCTACAAAAGACTCCACTCAACTCCGGTTAGTCCTCCTTACTACCATATCAGCACTGACGGACCACACAGACACACACACATAGACACACACAGACACAAACACAGACACACACAAACCCACACAGACAGACACCCACACACAAACCCACACAGAAAGACACACACACAGACACACACACACAGACACCACACCCTACACGGAGCTGAGATCACATGGGTCCAGATCCTCTTCGTCTACAGGAAGTCCTGTCAGTTAGGGAGTGTGTCGTCCACATGCCAGACTGACTGGAACTGTTCTGCCACAGCTAATGTTTCTCTGCCTGCACAAGCCGTCTGCGTGTGCAGGACACATGCATGGGGATGTTTGATTTACACAGTAAACTGGGTAAAACCTCCATGTGTACGTTTGCGTGTGTTTGTAATGTACTGTAAGAGTAAATGTGTGTGCGCGCGAGCGTGTGCGTGTGTGTATTCAACGTGCTATCAATCTCTAGCTGGGGGTGACAGGTTGGTTGGGGACTAATGCAGCTCGACGGAACTGAACGTGGCCCGGAGCAAAGCAGCTGCCTGCAGCCAGGCCTCATCTGAGCTGTCAGACACACACACACACTCTATCACACACACACACATGCAATCTCATACACTCTTTCACACACACACGCTCTCTCACACACACACACTCGCTCACACTCTATCACACACACACACACACATGCAATCTCATACACTCATTCACACAAACACTCTCACACACACATACATACACACACAAGAACCCCATTCCAGGAGAAGGAGTTTGGGATCCACACACACACACACACTGGCATGCAAATGGCATCAGTATACCCATGGTCACCCACATGTGCTTGTTAGGAGGCCAGACAATAACCCTGTTGCTGAATGACCTGAATGACTTGCTTGCCGGACACAGTATTCTTTGTTGGAATGTTTTTTGGGGTGGTATATATTTATTTTCTTTACATTTATTTTTCATAATTCTAACATTACCTTTTATTGAGTAATTATGATTGTAGTCGATTGTCATTTCAGTCATTGTTCTGTTAACGTCTCACAGTGAAATGGAAATACATTTCACATACAAACAGTTTTACACTTTAATAATTGGAAATAAATGCATAATGTACAAATTTACAAAATTCCTGCTTCGAAAAATAAAAGTTCAAATCAAAACATTTACCTAATTATCTACACTTACAGTTAATTGATTTTAATTTAGTCACAGTTATATATATATTTAAATAACAGGCAGATTTATTTACCATATAAAATACATATTTGATCACATTTACATAATGACCCATTAATAATATGATAGCACATTAGCAACGGGAACTGAACTAAACATATGAAAGTCTATGGTTTGGATTCTCTTGTACGCAAAGGTAAAACAGAATCAGAAACAATACCAATGCATACAAATACAAATAAATTGTCGAATAAATAACATTTCACATTATACATGTACCAGGATCTCTGTTGAGTATTGCTGTTGATATATAGAGCTGGGAAAGAATGCGAGAACACAGCCACGATTGAACAGTTATATCTTACATTTGTAAATGACAGTTATGAGGGAGATTATAATGACATATCAAAGCTAATGATATCTCTGAACCCCTCCAACCTCACACGTATACATTAGGGCCAGGTTACCATGGTGATGGAGTGGCCCTCTTAACTGGTGCACTCAGGAATAATGCATTGTTGAACAGAGCCTGAGGCTACACACACACACACACATGGACAGACACACTAATCCCTAACATCTGCTACAGTGTGTCTGTCTGTGTGTGTGTGTGTGTGTGCGTGAGTGCATGCATGTGTGTATGTGTGTGTAGTCCTCGTTGAGAAAATGCACATCAGTCTTTTGCCCGGTGTATCTATTGATTATCAGTCTTGAGGTAGACTCCATTAGCTTTCTGATATGGCCCACAGCACTGGGCTAGGAGAGTGTGTGTGTATAGGTGTGCCTGCGAGGGTCAAGCGCCGGTCTTTGTGACAGAGCTGACTGGTTCTGCACTACTGCTGCTCCCTCTAGTGGATAAGACTGCTCACTGCAGAGAGGGAGGGAGAGAGGAAGAGAGAGAAAGAGATGGTGAAAGAACAGTAACAGAGGCAAACAAACAAAAACAAGAAACCATATGGAAACAGACAGACAGGAAGACAGACAGGATGATAGGCAGACAGACAAACAGACAGACAGGCAGACAGAGAGACAGGCAGGGAGGCAGACAGGCTGGCAGGCAGACACCTTTCACAGCTGTGGTCCTCTCCCACTGACTGACAGGCTGACTGGGGCCTGGTTAAGATATCCCCACAGCACCTGAACAGCTACCACACCTAAGGTGCTGCACTTGCCAGTTATTAACCCGACCCGGAGAGAAGTTCATCAGGGAATATCAGGCAGGATACAAAGGCCCGGCTGCAAGCCTGGCTACTCAGGATACTCAGGCATGCCATTCAATCTTCCATGTTTTTGCCATTTGCAACAACAAAAATCATGTTTTCAACTTTATCTTGGTGGTACAGGAGTTTGTGGTTGATCGTTTCTTGGGAAATGAAATGAAAACAGCCTGATAGACTGTGCTCCCTGCTGTTATGTGTATTTGTTATCAGTCATAATCCATGTGTAAATTATAACTGGATAAAGTGTCTGTATTTTGTGCTATGTTTGACAATTCGACAGAGTGCTGGTATTCTGTGGATTACTGTGTTCCCATGGCAAGACAAGTTGGTTTGTTTAATAGCAACAGAAGCGTATCGAATTTAAATTTGAACGATTGAAGGAAAGGAGGAAGGGGGAAATTAGATGGTGAAGGAGGGAACAGGAAAAAGTGAGAGAGGCTGAGATTGAGAGAAAAATAGAGAGAGAGATAAAGAAAGAGAGACAGTTGAGAATGAGGAGGGAGAAAGCAAGAGTGAGATGGAGAGAGAGACAGAGAGAGAGAGGGGGAAGGAAGGAAAAGAGAGAGAGAACTTGTCAGTTGCCTGTCTGTGTTTTAATGCAGGTCCCTGGTGTCGCCCTCAGGGTTCTTCACTTCACAATTAATGGAGGAAGTCTCGGGGGAACAACATGCTTCTCAATAACACCTACACACACACACACACTTTCGTTCATCACTGCTGCACTGTGCCAGGATGATCTTTTTTTCCATTAAGTAACTCTGCTGGAGACAGTCCAACCCAGAGCTCCAGGTTCTAGTTTCCATCAACAGCAGTCTGAGCCCTAGTCAATGCCCTGGTCTGGGCCCTAGTTTGGGCCCTAGTCAATGCCCTGGTCTGGGCCCTAGTTTGGGCCCTAGTCAATGCCCTGGTCTGGGCCCTAGTCAATGCCCTGGTCTGGGCCCTAGTTTGGGCCCTAGTCAATGCCCTGGTCTGGGCCCTAGTTTGGGCCCTAGTCTGGGTCCTGGTCTGGGCCCTAGTTTGGGCCCTAGTCTGGGTCCTGGTCTGGGTCCTGGTCTGGGCCCTAGTTTGGCCCCAGTTGAGGGAGGCTGTGCTCCTTGCGTAGGAGAGACAAGTGATATGTGAAGAGCTCGGCGGGGGAGAAGGCCATGTTTCTTTCAGAGAAGAGGCAGGACAACGAAGAGGAAGAAAGAAAGTTGCTCCTTAGAACTCAGAGCTGATTGGCTCAGCGCTCTGATCCGGCCTTTTTGTTTTTTACCGCAGACCTCTGTCAGTGTCTCCCCTCTCAGTGTGTATGAGTAGGAGCCTGTGTGTTTAAGTGTTTGTGTACCGCATGTGTGGCATGAAAGTATCTTTGATGTCTCGTAGGGACAACCGCTCTGCATTCTTGCGGTTCATCCAGCGCAGCATGTGTTCCGTGACGGAATACACCGTGTGCTCAAACTCCACCTCGTGATCTGTCTCCAACAATGCTTTCTCACCCAACAGGGAAAAGAGGGTCAGACATCTTGGCCACCATTTCCTCTGAGCTGGGCTCTGATTGGACCGTGTTTGGTATTTCAAAGCTTCGATTGGGCAGGGCCATGGCAGGAGATCACCTACTGTAGGTGCTGGCGCTCTCATTGCTGTGTTCATCAGCATAACCATGAATATTGATGAGCTGGCTGTGGGCACAGCGGGCGCCCAGTGGCTGCAGGGCATTGTGGGAAATTAGCTGCATCACTAATTGTGATCCACTGGCCCTGGAGCCTGTCAATCAAACAAGAGAGTTAGAGACCCAGGAAGCACCTGTAGCTCAGAATATGTATTGTGCGTGTGTCCGTGTGTGTGCATCAGCGAGGGAGAAACAGAGAGAGAGAGAGAGAGAAAACAGAGCGAAAGAGAGCAGCTTGCAGTGGATGTGGGTATCCTAGGCCACAAGACCACCGCTGTTACCATGACAACCTCGGCATTGGAGCACACAGGGCTAAAGCCTGGAATCTCTCTCCCTCTCCCTCTCTCCAAGAACGACAGAGCGAGGGGGCTGGAAAGGCACTCAGACAGAGGCGTAGAGAGAGGGAAAGAGAGAGAGAGAGCTGAGAGAGAGAAATGTGGGCATGTGGCAACAAACAAAAAACGTCAAGGCTTTCCTTCAGTGAGGTTTGGAGCAGATGACTTCCCGGTGGTTTCCTGGCGCGTCGATCCAGCGTTGACCCAGCTGAGGTGACCTTCCAGGAGACACTGGCCCACCCCAGCCCCTCTGCCTGCTACAAGCCAGAACCACAGCTCTGGATCAGTGTGGGACAATTCTTTGCCCTTTTGACACAGCGATTGTCTGGTCCCTGCTTTCCTCCTCCAGCTGAACTAGAGGAGAATACCAATGTCTTGTTCTCCAAGTTCCCTTCAAACAGGACGGAGCAGTTTGACTGGGTTGAATTATTGTGTATTTTAGTGTGTTTGGAAACCGGGAGACGTGCACGGTTTAATAAGTATGAGGAACATCATGAACATGTTTATCATTAATATATCACCACATAGCAGGGATGATGGTACAGCTGTGTGTGTGTGTGTTTCAGGATTCACCTGTGATTGACAGGTGGATGATCTCAGTGTGTAGAGCACCTTGGGATCAGCTGCATAATCAGGGAGACAAAGAAGAACTGGAGAAGAGGGAGAGGAGGAGAGCGAGGGAGAGAAGAGGGGAGAGAGAGAGAGCGAGCGAGAAGAGATAGGAGGATAAAGGGAGAGAGAGGGTAGAGAGAGAGAGGAGAGAGAGAGACGGATGAGAGGAGCGGAGAAGTACGGCATCGTAAACTCCCACAGGAACGAGGGGTGGTGTGCGCTCGTTTCTGTTTATTTCCCTGCATTCGTTTGAAATCTTTCGACGTGTGTGTGTGTGTTGTGTGTGCGCGTGTGTGTGTGTTTGCTTGGTGAATGTTTGATGCTTTGCAGCAGTAAATGGGTTCATTGTGAGAACGGCAAAGGTTCTACATCAGGAGACTTCCCTGGTAATTATACAGGAGCAACGCCACGTGTCAGCGACATCCATCTAACGACATGCACACACACGCACGCGCACATGTGTAGACAATTCATCTTTTTTTCTTTCTTTACATCCTCTTTAATCTACCATGTCTGTGTGGGCTGAACTTGGTTTAATGTGGGCTTTTCGTCTTTCACTGCGGTGTACAGCCCCTCGATGGAGAAGAACCTGACAAACAGGTTGATGTCAAGTGTGGTTGACTTTCAAATCTCAGATGTTCTACCACAGTCGTTGGCTTGACGACGACAGGTTCGGATTCCGCAACCAAGAGTTCTGCTTATGTCAACAAGTCAACGGATAACGGATGTTGTACTATTTTCGGTTTCCCTCCAAAAACGGTTATACACGCTGCAACACTGCTCACAACTGATCTTTCCTCGTTCGGTTGTCCCTCTCTCTCCCTATACCTCTTTGACGCCTTCTCTTTGGAAACCAAGTGGAAATATGTTTCCTGTTGTAAATGACTTTCACACACAGCCTCACACTTGGAGTCTTTATTCAGTGTGGAGCAGAGGAGTACAACACTGACAACATAACGTTTTAATCATCAAACATGAAGGTGTCCTTCCTGTATCAGACATTTCCAGTTTGGATTTGGATGCTAACGAAAAGAATAACTCAGTGAAGACATTCGTCTCGCTGCCTCATATTCATCTATAGCAGCTAACCCAACAGTGATCTTTCCATAATTGACATACTGAACACATATATGTACACACACGTATAAATCAACCAACTTCTACTTGTCTATACTTGTCTGTCAACAAAAGAAACTGATTGGATTAATTGTTCTTTAAAAGGAGGTCCTGGCCTCCCCTTCATCTGGGTAATCCAACATACATCACACATATCACACACACACAGACACACACTGGCAACATATATTCACACAGCTCTGCTTTAGAAGATTACAGAGATTACACAGGAATTACATGATCAAAGTAATTGAGCCTGCGTCAGGGAGGTGTGTGAGTGTTTGTGTGTATGTATGTCAGTGTGTGTGTGTGTATTTATGTGCTTGTGCTTATGCATGAAAGTGGGTTTGTGTGTGTGTGTGTCCTCTACCCTTTGACAGATTTGCAAACAACCCTCAGGCTGCACTGCTAGTGCAGCGCACTCTGCTGGACAGGACAGGAACTGCACCAGAGTGTTGGGATTGGACGGTCTGCCTGTCCTAGCCTCCTGGCTTCCTAGCCTCCTAACCTCCTGGTCTCCTAGGCTCCTAGCATCCTGGCCTCTTGGCCTCCTAGCCTCTTAACATCCTGGCCTTCTAGAATCCAAGAATCCAAGCCTCCTAGCCACATAGCATCCTAGCCTCCTGATCTCTTAACCTTCTATAATTCAAGTCTCCTAGCCTCCTAGCCTCCTGAGCTCTCAGCCTCCTAGCATCCTGGACTCATAACATCCTGGCTTCCTAGCCTCCTGGCCTCCTAACCTCTTAGCCTCCTGGCCGTGTAGCCTTCTGGCCCTCTGGCCTCCTCGCCTTCTGGCCTCTTAGCTTCCTGGCCTCCTAGCCTCCTAGCCTCCTAGCCTCCTGGCCTCCTGGCCTCCTAGCCTCCTGGCCTCCCAGCCTTCTGGCCTCCTAGCCTCATGGCCTCCTGGCCTCTTAGGCTCCTGGCCTTCTGGCCTCCTGTCTCGAAGCCCCCAGACATGGACAGGTGCATCTACACTAGAAGAAGCAACACCTCCTCATGACATCCTGGCTACATTGAAAGAAATGCCCTCTCTCATCACACAGAAGTGAAAAAGAAACGTGTTTATGGGGTGAAGTTATCTGGGAAACAAATTAAGTATGAGATATTTATTCATATTACAGGAAGAAACAAGGTTACATTAAAAAAGAAAGGCAGGACAGAGTGAGTGCCATGAATTAGTCAAGAACCTGATCTCTTGAATCAGGCTGTTCACTCTTTTTTATCACTGAATCTCTTTGAGAACACATATCCTTTAAACACAGTTGTTGAAGAAGAGCTTGGTCATGTATACACACACATGCAAACAGACAAGCCAATACACACACACACAAACACAGGGGGCATTGCAAATAAAGTGGAAATTTTAAATTAGATGCTTTTGTTGCAAGGGTTCATAATTCACCAGTTTATCTGAAGAAGAAACAATTACATTCTGCTTCTGTACACAACACACTGTGTATCAACAACGTCAAGCGTTACACTTGCAGAAGGAACACGGGATCACGAGTCCCATCTTGCTTTGTGTCAATCCGTGCATGACAAACTTCCGTGATCCATGTCGATAAACAGCTCTTCTTTCCGTGTGATCACGAGCTCATAACCAAACCTTCTGAAACACTTAAACAGCGGAAGTTAATGGGCATCGATCCACATAACTCACACACGGCGGAACAGCTGCTTCAGTAAAGTTTCACAGTCACGAGAGATCAATTTTTGGCAGCTTTTTTTTTTTACCAAGCCTACAATAATAAATCAGACTTTTTATAGAACGTTTCTTTGTGCCTGGCACGATAAATGGGAGTCATATGGGGTAATACAGGCTTATTCCGCTTATTGTAGACTAAAAGAACTAAACAATTTAATTCACTTGTTTATATTTTAAACTATATCTTTGATCATTCATATGCAGTAGAAGCCCTCAATATTCACCGCCTGTTAGTGTCGATAAATGTTCATGATTGCAAGTCTTGACTGGTTGTTGCTGGATGCCAGAGATGTAATCAAATAAAATTGGTTGTATTATTTCATTTCATTATTACGTGGAAATCTGGTATAATCTATATCTGCTTTCAGTTCACCTAGAAGCACCAGCCTCATGCTGGTCAGGGGGGTCGAGTCTCTCCAACAGCCTCTCGAGCCTGGCGGTTGGCCGTATGACCGCGAGCAGATTGGCCTTTTCACGATCGTATAGAGTGGAACTCTTTTGTTTTTAGCGCAGCTGGCACGTGTCTGGGGCTGAATGAACTTCTTCATTCACTTCAGCTCACTCGAGGAGTAATTACATTAACAAAAGCGCAACAATGACATCGTTAATTGACTATATAAACGGATAATGATAGCCTAACCAGTTGCTTATTCACTGTCATGAGAGTGTTGATGAATTTGCAGTCCAGGATTTTTGAACTTGAGGCCCAACTTGAAGGATCTGCTCTGATATGTCCTGAGGCGCTTAAACCGGGTCAGACCGACCGGAAGGCCACGCGCTCTGTGGGCTACCGACTTTACACCAGAACATTCCCCATAAATGTGCTATTCTGAGACAGACACACCCGGTCATGATTGGCCTTCAATTGCATATTTGTTCGACAATCGACAATATAGGCTATAATTGGCGTACCTTCCTCAAAATGTTTGTTATTGTATTTGGACTAGGCTACTTTCGATATATATGGGTCGAATCGGAAATATCTACAAGAAATGTGTCATTTCATTCTTTGCCTACCTCGTTTTATTAGAATTATATTACACAATTATTGACAAAAACATAAGCGCACAACCAACAACCAACATCAGGTTCTATAGTTGTATGTGTTATGTCTATAATTTATTTATTTGTTTATATTAATGCAATTCAACATAGTGACTGTCCAGGCTGTTTGGCCAACAGTCTGCAACTGTCTCTGCTTCATTTAAATACAGACCACCTGTTTCCTGCTACACACCTCGTGCACTGTTAAATACATTTTTACAAATCTTTAAAGAAACCCAGTCATTTGCTATGAGTGACGCCCCAACCCCCTAACAAACTGACAAAGTAAATCCACAATTAGCAGAACCATTAGCATATAAACCTGCAGCTCCTTGAGCAGCTCAGTATGTAGGTCAGACAGGCACCATTTCTTAATTACTTTGCTGTTGACGGGGACAAACATCTTCTGGATCGTTTGTTATGTCTCCTTAGGAACAGTCGTTATTTTGGCTGGTTCTCCACCCAAAATAGGTAACGGACGCTCGAGGCCATATGAGTCCGGTGTCTGACCGGTCAGTGCGCGTGCAGGGTGCAGACTGATTAAAATTCGCATTCACGAGACAGACTCATCAACAACTTTTAGCCTACTTCACAAAAAATGCTAGTGTCTTCTTTAAATCTACTATTTGGATTCATTTTTTACATTTTTGGGCTATAGAAATAATCCTTAAAAGTGGTTGTTTTCCTTGTTTATCCAAACAAATATATATATATATATATATATATATATATTATTTATGTAGACTACGATTATGAGCAATATAAACACAATTTATGTCATCAACCAGACAATTATGTTTTGTGGGGTGTAACAAGCACATTTTAGTTAACAGTTGTAACGTTAGCCTAGGTTACAGGTTCAAAATATTTGGATTATGTAATTTTACACAACCATTGATTTATCTGGTAAAAAGATAGTCAGCACTTCTGAAATTAGTCGCCCAATTGTTTAACACTGTTGTGGACAATTTGACTGTTGCTATGATGTTTTTTTTTTGCTGAATCATTTAGGTGAATCTGCCTGATAGATTAACGGTTAGATAACTTTATATTCAGATTGAATCAAGTAGCCCATGTCATAATCTAACCATAACACACAATGGTTTAGGGTCACTTGTTAGAATCAGTTCAAAGTTATACTCCATAGTATACATGTAAAGAACAGAAAAATCCCAGAATGCTTTAAGTCGTTTTCCCAAGGAATAGGTTATAGCCTCAATTAGCCTACTACACTAACTGAAATCGCACACAAACGGATTGACACAGGCCCTAGAACAAATTGAAACCGTTTAGACCTTAAGCATATAAAGAATTAACTGATGTGCCTGCTTGGGAGTATAGTTAGTGCGGCTGGGTTGAGAGCAAGAGGAAGTGGGTGACTGTTCTTATCCCTGCCTCGCCAGGCAGCAGATGGAGCGGGTCCGGGCTCGAGCTCACTGCGCATCTGGTGCTGCGCTTCCCGCCCCGTCCGCGAGGCCGCTCCAAGAGCTAAGCCCTATTAGCACCGTCTACAGCGCAACTGGTGCTTCGCGCGCACACAGTGGGTTCCGCCCGGTGGACACGCAGGGGAAAGCTTTTAATCCTCATGTGCGACAACTGGCCTTCACTCTCGCGGAGGTTTCATAAAGCCTTGAGGCAAAACAATCGAATACTTAATTTACTCACGGACGCGCAGGCCTTGAAAACTCGATGGAGAGTAAAAAAAAAAGAAACAACCTTATTAAACCTGCATGGCCTAATGTTTGTGTTTGTCTTTGAAGATTAATCTACGACAATTTTGTGAGAAGAGTAATCGTTCTGATGAAATGGTCGGTTTTTGTTTAGTATCTAGCCATAAGACAGACTCACTCGAACAGATGGGAGGAAGAAATAGGCTTTCTTAATTAAAAAGCAGAGAGTCAATAACAGCGTCGGTAAACGCAGCGTCAGCGCGGGTGACACAGTCTACAGACTCTACAGTTGCAGGCTAAGACTTCTTGTGTTTGATACAGTTCATGACACATCAAAACACCGTCCTTATGTTACACTTGAACTTGAGTCCTGGAAAATACGTCTCAGTGGCGGTGGTCTGTCTATGAGGCCCTTCGGTGCTGGTAAAGGGGAACGAGTGTTTGGGCTTTGTGGTGCACCCGGAGTGATTGCTCTAATTCAGGTTAAATAAGGAGAGCTCGAGGCTTTAAAACACTTTGAACGCGCTATCCTGTCTTCACTCGGACTCTCTCTCTCGCTCTCTCTCCGTCTCTCTCTCTCTCTCTCTCTCTCTGTGCACGCGTGTGTTGCATGGTGGATAAATCTGACAGACTTGTAGAGTAGTTCAGTAGTGAAGCTTGCTTCTCCACTACTCGTGCAGTCCCCGCAGGCCGTGACCGGAAGCCTAGGCTTCTGCTGTCGTTTCATATTTTTCTTTCTCTCACTTCCTGGGCTGTCCTGTCCCTGCTGGCCCCGTTAACCAACGGGCCGTCTTATTCAACACCCCAGGGCCCGTTATCCGGCTCCTGACGGGGGCTAGACCACCCTGAGGGTGCGCGCTCAGGTGAGTGGGGGAGCTCAGGTCAGGAGGCTGTAGGTCTTCCCGCCACTCACACAATGTAGATAGGTCTCGTGCCTCGTGTCGGTCTTCACAAAGGCAACATTGCCGGTGACACTTCCCATTGGCGTGTGAGTACCGGCTTAGCAAGACCGACAAAGAAAAAGGCTCCATCACGAGCTGCAACCTATCCTTGATGGACCAGCGAGGGGCAGAACACGGGCGAGGGGTAGAACACTCAAATAGGTTTGCACTTGCACTAAAAGGTTATGAAAAAAATATATATAAATAATCGAATATTTTTATCAAAACCGGTTTGCAATGCAATTTACACCCCCCAATCTAAAAGAGGCACATATGTGTTATAAATTGTGACATTCTTCATTTTCTAATAATAACCTCTTGGTCAACATTTCAGATTCAAAAACCCATTTGTGTTGGAAAAAATACTAGCATGTTTCATAGTATTTACATAAATACAAAATATATCTGACAGCATACACACAGATTATTAATAGTCAATGTAAAAAATAATAATCGGGTAATAAGGTGCAAAATACGATAGACATGCTGCAAAAGACCAGAGATAATGTTCCGTTTTCAAGACAAAATCGACATCGAATACGTTTGAAAAATAAACTTACATTTTCGTTGGTAATCACCAAAATGTTTTGGGAAATTGATTTAAGCAGGGACAATAAAACGATGAAACCACAAACCCCCCTCTGAAAATACACACGGTTAAAAAAGAAAATCTCCACAAAAAAACATAGAAAATGTTGAAAGAGCGCATCGGTTCCTTATTAGGGCGAAGATACAATATTTATTCCTTGTCTCCTGGGATGCTCAGCTCCGTCTATTGTCCTCCCATTCCTCAATGCTGATGCTTAATTTTCCAAAACTTCTATATTACCAAGGGACCTACGACATCAGCCGAGAAATACCCTGCAAGTACAAAATCCGCGCGCCAGCCGCGTCCGTGCAGAGGGGAGACGCTCGTGTTCCACCAGCTTTCTGTTGCTCGCGCACTGGGACTTTTTCCTTTTCTTTCGATTTTGGGGGATTTTAACGAATTTATTCGATCGCAAGGGGAAGCCGGTTTACCGGGAGAAGCACCATGTCAGCAACCTTCCCCGGTCTGGTCCACGACGCTGAGGTATTTAATTTACATTCGTTTAATTCTCAAATTGTGGAAACCATTATATGTCATTCAAATTGTTAGATAAAATACAGAAAGAGTAAAAATTTGTTTTGACATCTGTCGCCAGAAGGGCTCTTCGTTGTGTGAGTGGGGAGAGGACTTGCTCGTGAGTCTTACTGTAGCTGCCGGTAAAACGGTGCTTTTTTTTATTAGAGAGGGGAGGCAATTCAGGCTCGTGTGTAACCGGTAACTGTGTGATTAGAACATTTAGGGCGGGAACACCCCGGTGTCTCACACTATTTACCTGCCATCCACCGCGCGCAGAGCTGGGACAGTAAATTTGCCAGCAGCTCGGTAATAATAATACATAAGCACGCTCTTGAAAATGCAGCACAACGAATGACAGGCATGCCAAAAACACCGAGGACTCGAGCTGCGGTGCTTTCCCCCTCCCGGGCTCTTGGAATGACATCTCCTTCAGGTGTTTTTTTTTTCCTTTTCTTTTTTTAAGAAAACACTTTGAGTGTGTGAGCTGTGTTTGAGCTGTGTTCGAGGTTGTGTTTGAATATGTTTGGGGAGGCAGGCATGCCTTTAAAGCATGAGCGGTGCACGACTGAGAGGGATTGCTTAAATGACATCGCTCATCCTTTTTCTCTCTCTTTATTCCTCATAGATACGTCACGACGGATCAAACAGCTACCGTCTGATGCAGCTGGGCTGCCTGGAATCCGTAGCCAACTCCTCGGTGGCGTATTCCTCCTCCTCCCCGCTCACGTACCCGGCTGCAGGGACAGAGTTTGCTTCTCCCTACTTCTCCACCAACCACCAGTACACCCCTTTGCACCACCAGTCCTTTCACTACGAGTTTCAGCACTCCCACCCGGCCGTGGCCCCCGATGCATACAGCCTCAACTCTCTCCACTCGGGCCAGTATTACCAGCAGATCCACCACGCGCACGGGGAGCCAGCAGACTTCATCAACCTGCACAACGCGCGCGCGCTCAAGTCCTCTTGCTTGGACGAGCAGCGGCGCGAGCTGGGCTGCCTTGACGCTTACCGCCGCCATGACCTGTCTCTGATGACGTCACACGGCTCTCAGTACGGCATGCACCCCGACCAAAGGCTGCTGCCCGGGGCTGGCCTCGGCCTGCAGCCACCCGGAGCTGACGACATACAGGTACACCATTGCTCTCCTCTTAAGCCATATTTACAACTTTTCTCCAACTGACGTCACAGTAACTCCAATTGACGTCACAGTACACTTCCAGACGTAGCCCTCAAATCCACAACATCCCATTCAAATTATGGCACGCGGCTCCCTTTCAGCCATTCAACACCAGACAATTTGTTACATTTCCCAGTCAGTAGGGTTCCTTCATTTGGTGCATTGTAAATCCAGGCATATTTTGTGAAATGTTGAAATAGGACTGATAACAATTAATTTGAATGTTGAATACAATGTTTAGGCCCAGGCCTAATCTGAAGGCAAATCTGAATCAAAGAATTAATCGACTGCAAGGCACAGACCAATAGTCCACTATTCTATTGTGCAATTCACGCTTTATTTTTTCTGAAAATGCACGTGACCTACATTTTACCTCGGCTATTCTTTTCGATGTAAAGAAATGAAAATTATTCTGCATGTGTGTATGTGTGCGTGCGTGCGTGCGTGTGTGTGTGTGTCCGGCTGTTGAGGCAGAGAAAAGCCGCTGGTTCCCTTTTCTCCTGTAAAGGGTGGATTAACGGATCGGGGTTCAAGGCACAATGGCCCACTCGAGCGCCGTAAAGCACCGTAGTTTATCCAATTACAGACTTAATGTCAATCAACTGGTTATTTATGCAGCGACATCTGAGCCACGGCGGCTCCAGTTAAACACGGTTAAGACACCAACATATATTTTAGTCATATTAGACTATAGTCATATTAGACTATTTCTAAACCTGTGTGTTCAATAGGCCTACTAAAACTCGCAATCTAGCCACACTCCTTCGCTTTATGATCAGCACAATGTCTAATCCACGTTTTATAATCACAGGTTAGCCTAATTAATTTATTATAATACGTCTTTACTCTAGGCTAATTATAGCCTACCAAATATTTATTATCTATAAATGTACGGTTATTAGATAAAACTATTATTGGTTGGCCATATAGGCTAACAGTATTCATATTTCTAGGATATTATTATTATTATTAATATTATAATTGTCATTCGATTACCTAACAACATTATTAGTTTTACTTGCTTTTTCGTTTTTTGGGTGTGTTGTTGGCGTCTATAAGGTCCATAACGATCCACTGATTTAAAGAAATTAGCTTGTCAATGAATTTTTTTTATAATCGAGTTGATTTAGGCTCTAATAGTTGGATTACTATTCTATTGTAGGTTCTGTTATTCCTGTATTTTGCTCTTTAGTCTGGATTCGTTTCCACACGTCTAGACGACCACAATGTAGCTAATATTATTAGAAATAATGACACATATATTCTTGGTTTAGTATGCTTTTGGCTATAGCCTATACTTTGCCTGTTACAAGGAAACCAACTCGCTGCCTGGTAACCCCCCCCCCCCCCCCCCCCCCCCCACACACACACACACATAAACACTTTAAGAATGGTTTTTCGACCTTTTTTCATAAAAAGAATGACACGTGAACCTGAGCTTCGGAAAGGCGGGAAGAACAGATGTGCCCAGTCTCGTGCGCACAGTCGCATCTTTGAGTGCCTAAAGAGATTTTCATGCTTAACAAAGGACCTGCCACACCTTTCGCCCGTCAGCAAGCTAATTCATGCAAGACTTCTGCGTTTTTGTATATTGATTTTATAATCACTTTAGCTTCGGAATAAAAAGAAAAATAGAGCAGGAGTTTGTTAAAAAGACCTACAAGGCCTCTTCTGTGTGGCGAGAGTGTGTTTTTATTTTAATCTAGGGTTCTGCGCTCGCAGGCCAGGTTGAGCTCAAGCCGCCTCGAGGCTCACAAGAGGGATTAACTGTTTTCTGAATAAAAGATCGTGTTTCTCAGTCTTGATTACATCTTTGATAAAATACACGTGAGCGTCTGCAGGAAAATAGGCGGCGGGTAACAGGTTCCAAATCTGTGGTAAATGTTCACAGGTTGGCTCAACAACACTTCAAATATTTTTGAAGTAATTTACCGTAGGCGTCAAAACTGTACGACAATGGTATTGTAAAGGGCTGAGTAAATATGTATTGGGGCTAGCATGCAGGGTAGTAATAATGTTTACTTTGTCTTGATCAGACTCTGGTAACGGTTGGAATTATGCTCCATAGGGCTCCGTGGAGGCACAGTGCGGGCTCGTGCTCAATGGCCAAGGGGGCGTCATCCGGAGAGGTAAGACCCGTTTTGAGTCGTACACTAAACACACCCAAAATATAAAATATGGACGATCAAGGGGTACAAAAACAAACGCCCCCCCCCAAAAATCAAGCTCACACGGATTTGTCCCGAAATGTAACAACCATGCACATGCTAACATGACGAAATTGGATTTTCGTGTAAAACTGCAAACATTTTCTAATTTGACGTGCCAAGTGTCAAGTTTAAAATAAACGTGAAATTTGTGGTTGTAGTTATGAACTAAAGTTTATTTAAGATAGGCCTAATGGCTCTTGTAATGGTCCAAAAACTGCAATTGCCAATCTAGATTATTATAGGTTTTCTACAGGTTGTATACTCAATGGAAGGTGTGACTATAGGCTACTTTAGACCTGCATGAATATTATTTTATTGTAACTACATAGATGTATGTGTTGTAGGACAAATTATTTCAACGACAGCATTAATTAAGACATATAACGACTTCTTTATTTCGTTTTTTTTTCTATAAAGTCCCCAAGTCTATCCTCAACCACATATTTAACCAATAGGCTATACTAGTAATTATTTAATATAAATACTAAACAGTACCAAAGCTAAATCCAGCAATACCAATAATAACAGCATGATCATTGTTATAATTTATGGTATTACGTCTATTGTATTGGCACACTTATAGGCTACGGAAGATGTGTGGTAGTGGAAAATAATAAGAATTTTTATAATATAATGCTATAATTCAACTGATTCATTTTTATTGATTATTTACAATATTTTGTCAGTTGTTAATAATAATGATATCAATTATAATCATCATAGCTGTAGCCTGTTAATATGGCAAAACAGTGGCCTATAATGACAAGAAGTACTAATAACAAAGGGACCGTGATGGGAAATTTCTTTATAAACAAAACACATCATCATAACACAACCATTATCAAACTAACAAAAGGGTAATATTTTCTTTGAGTTGCTTTTTGTATTTAGCCTGTATAAAAGTCCCCCCCAAAAAATTTGGTTTGATATTGCGTCTTACGTTTGCTAGGGTAGGCTTTAGAAACCAAGTATACAAATATATCTATATCAAATGTATTCATTTCATTTGAAAAGCTTTTATTTTTCGATCCAGTTAGAGTAAGGAAGCCCAACAAGGTGTAATCATAGGCCTAACTGTACTCTGATGTAACCATACTGCATGAGCTGTCTTTATAATAACCAAGTGAGTCTTTGCAGGTGTTGCATGGTTAAAGCTAAGGGCTTGTCACAAGCTCAGGTGCTCCTTCCCGACCATAGCTCTCTGTTCCAACAAAGAGGTTTTTTATTCTGCCGTTATTCTTGCTCTATACACATATGTCGTTTTCCATAAAGCAGACTGTGTCTTAGGTTTAATTTTTCATCAACTTTGTCTAGATGTTGGGCTTTCTCGCGGATTGACGCGGGAATCCCTCCGCTATCGCATTCGGTTAATGGTGTGCAGGATTTAGCCGCGAGCTCCGCCGCTCCAACCATCACAACCAATAATCTTTGCTTTACCTCGCGCTCGCGTATCGATAGCTTCTCTCGCCCCGGGCAGCCGCTTTGATATGCTAATGCTGCGCGGGCCCGAATTCAGTGGAGATCATATTAATGTTGTTCTTTCTGACTGCGGCTTTGGCTGCATGAATATTCACATAACCTTTTTCAAAAGAAATCACTCAAGAAACGCGTATCCTACTTATAGGAGTCGTCTGTGTTTTAATCACTGGTATCCCGCTCAGCTTTCACGAGCTGATCAAGCTTATCGCAGACGCGCGCCCTGGCATGCGCGTGCCTTCTCTGGTTGTGGTTTGTGTGGGCTGTACTATCTCGTGACTGCTGCTATAAACATTGTTTTTAAAATAGGAGGAGAAAGACATTTGGCCCATGTCTCTTTTTCTTTAATTTTCGTGGCAAACTCGTAAAAGGCGCTTGATTCTGCGTGTGATCCTGCCGCCGCTCGCGCCGCCGCCCGAGGCTACTCTCCGCTGCTTAAATACCGCTATCGCCTCTGGGCCCGCGCGCTCCAGTGCACTACCGGCAATAGCTCTTTTTCGATTGCCCTTGGCAACATAAAATACAAACTACTTTGAATCAAAACATTTTTGGGAGGGAATTAATATGATGTGAACTTACAGCTTTCAGAGACGTGCACTCTGTCAAAGCGCGTGAGGCTGACAGGCAGGTCGACCTGGAAACTGTCACATGAAGCTGGACTTTTAGTGCCTCTGCAGGTCAAACCACATACACAAGCACGTACACCTGCACGCACGTACACACACCTTTAACTAAAAGACTAAAACCCAGGAACACATTTCTGTCAGAGAAAGACATTTTGTATTTTTGTTTGGATGTCCTCTCTATATGGTGTAATCTACAGAAAAATGTGTATAAAAAACCCCAAATCATATTCAAGTCAATTAGCTTTCATTAAGTAGCTTTCAATAAAATAATTTTTAGAGATTTTTTTACATACGCCCTTCGGATTTTAATTCCAGGTATTGAATACATAATGCATCAAAAAGTTCAGTATAAAAGCATATTTTCTGGGGTGTCTTTTGCCTTTCTCTCCACTTCAGGCAGATTCGATATGTCTTTCAATTACCTTTTCAATTACCTTATTAAGAAGTAGCCTATACATAAATAGTCCAAGCCCCTGTTACTTCAACCACAGAACATAAATAATCTACAGATGTATGTAGACTATCTTGTTTATTATCAAGCTACTGTTAGCTTGGGTTCAATACAATGAGTTCAATACAAATGAGCTCAGGGACGAATGAAAGAAACCAGTCTTTACACAAGTCCTTCTTAGCTTTGTTTGTTTTAGAACTGTTATTGACGTCTTGTTGTTGCCTGCAGGTGGGACGTGTGTGGTGAACCCCACCGATCTGTTTTGTTCGGTACCGGGCCGCTTGTCACTGCTCAGCTCAACCTCCAAGTACAAGGTCACCATTGCCGAGGTTAAGCGACGTCTCTCACCGCCAGAGTGCCTGAACGCTTCTCTGCTAGGAGGAATACTCCGAAGGTAAAAACGAAAGAAAAAAAAGAGTTTAAAACCGTTCTTTTAAGAGCAGAAGGTTGTCTGTTTTTCATTCATTGAAAAAGATAGATTATACACACAATATAGGCCATGGAAGTGTTGGATGCATGGGTAAGGGTGTCCAGGGAGTTCAAGAGGAGAGACCAGGCCAACACACGCAATGATCAGAGAGAAAAGAGGAACGTATGAGCTGCCAGCACTGTATTATTGATGAGGGAGAGGGGGAGGGAGAGAGAGAGGGAGAGAGCCAGAGAGAGAGGACATGTTGGATAGGATCAGTTCCTCTGTCTGTGGAACAGAAAATAGACCATGTGGCTGGTCTATTTTCTGGTCTCCATACAGCTTCTTCTGCATTAAATTTTTTTTTTTAAATACATCCCTAATATCTCTAAATATGTATGTCATTGTTTTACGGCGAGAGACATTTCGGTCATTTTCGATTCCCCCACAGAGCCAAGTCTAAGAATGGTGGCAGGTGCCTGCGGGAGAAACTGGACCGTCTGGGTCTGAACCTACCAGCAGGTCGAAGGAAAGCAGCGAACGTTACCCTCCTCACCTCTCTAGTGGAAGGTAGAGAGCTCGCAAACATCCACTTCCTCATGAGAGGATTTGGCTCACAATCTCCCTTCACTGTTAACAGGCCTCAATCTCATCTGATCACTTTTGCTGTGTGTATGTTGTGTGTGTGTGTGTGTGTTTGTGTAGGTGAAGCCCTTCACCTGGCTAGAGACTTTGGGTACACCTGCGAAACAGAGTTTCCCACCAAGGCTGTAGGGGAACATCTGGCCAGACAACACAGTGAACCTAAAGAAACCAGCGCACGCAAGAAGATGGTTCTGGCTACCAAGTACGAAGATGTTCACATGCACACACACATGCACACTCATGAACACACACACAGACACACACTGGATGGTTTGTGACATATCTTCCTCCACTCTGCAGGCAGATCTGTAAGGAGTTTCAGGACCTGCTGAGTCAGGATCGGTCTCCTCTTGGCTCCTCCAGACCCACACCCATCCTGGACCTGGATATCCAGAGACACCTCACACACTTCAGGTAACACACAGCCCAACCAGATATTCACACCTGATTTGTGTTTTCAGTGGCAGTGACACGGTAACTAACAGCAGCCTTGTCCTGTTCCCCTCAGTCTGATCACTCACGGTTTTGGCACTCCGGCTGTGTGCGCTGCTCTCAGCACCTTCCAGACTGTCCTGAGCGAGATGCTCAACTACCTGGACAAACATTCCAACGGGAAAACCTCGGGGCCGGAGAGCGGGCAGATCAACAGCAGCTCAGAAAAGACTCCGCTTCGGAAAACGTCCGAGCCGCAGAGTAAAGACGGGAAAACGGAAAAGACGGAGTAGCCCCCTGTGCCTTTGAGCTCTGTGTGTGTGCGTGTGTGTGTACGTGCGCGCGTGTGCCTACCTGATTCAGAAGAGGAGGGCTGCCCATCAACACGGAAGCCAGCACGCAGTGACATTGGTTTATTTATTCTGTCAACAGGAAGTAAACAAGGACTATTGCCAGCTGGTCATCAGCTGGTTAGCAGTGATGGAGCGGGGGGGGGGGGGGGGGGGGGGGGGGGGCGGGTCGCAGACACACACAAATACACCCAAACAGTTTACACAACCTCCCCCCTTGCCTAGTTCTGAGAGAGCACTTGAAACACACAGAATCATGGCACACGCCATGTTACCAGTAGCCTATCATAGCATCCGGTGTGTTTACCATGGGGTGTGAATGTGAGATGGGGTTACTGACTGAGTTTTATTTATGTAAAGTGTGTGTGTGTGTGATTGTGTGTTTCTGAGCGAGAGAGAGCGAGAGAGAGAGAGCGAGAGAAAGCAGTGAGCAAGTAGGAGTGCAAGAGTCCAATCCAGCCATTTTGTAAAGGTGACATCTAAGTTTCCATAGTAACTGTTTCTTGTGCATGTCTATCTTTGTACACTTCCTGGGCCACAAGTTTACCCACACAAGCTCTCTTTGAATCCTTCATAAGCATTTGTAAAGATATATATACATATTTAATTAACTTTTCTTGTAGGCTTTGGAACTATATATATGTTGAATCCTTACATTGTAAAATACAAGTGTTCAATAAAAACAGTTACTATGTGTTCTATTTACTTTGCCTGTGGTTGATTTGAATGGCGACATTTAAAGTGAGCTTGATTCGATCTGTTAACTGAATCTGTTTATTGTGTGAAAAAGTTTTCTTCATAAATAACGACAGTTCACTTTAAAAAAAAAACAACGGGCATCAACTCAACCACACATACAAATCCCCCGTAGAGAAAAACCTCCAAGAGTACCTGGGGCAGACATGAGCTTCAGGAGGGGTCTTTATGTTTCAAAAAGAACAAACAGAACCCAAAGATGAAAGGGAAGTAAAATCATTTCAGGTTAGTGGAAGATGAAATGAAAACAACTTGTCCATGTTGAAAGCTGCGTGTGTAGACAAGGTTACTTTAGCACGCCACTCAGGAGCCAAATGGTGGTCTACAACATGGGATTTTTTCAGGTGGCTGCTCAATGAAGTTTGAGAGACAGATGGCCTAGCTGTATGCCTAACCTAAGTGTAGGCATAACACACGGTCTCATATTCAGTGTCTCTTCTTGTGGGTTACACCCATAGTACAACCTGAACCTAGTGAAACACACGCACACACAAGGCATACATCAAAACAATCTCCCCATCTGTTATACAGTCATATGAACCTCAGTAACGTCAGTAAAACAGATCAGTTGTGACCTTGGTCTCCATTTGACGGAATTCTAAACAGTCTCATCAAAACTAAATGTAAACCAAATCAATACTGTTGCTGTAAATACAGTTCCTAAAACTCACAACACAAGGATGGTGAATGGAATAAAGAATAATAATATAATTAATAAAGATGTTAGAGGATTGTCTACAGAAATACTGATCAAGCATATTACATATATGTCATGTAATATATATACCAAACAATATTTGGTGGCTTGACCCACCAAATCGTCTAGAGAACTTCTATGCTCTTTTTTATAGAGATAGCCTGAACCCAAGGCATGAACCCAATGTGGTCCAATTTATTTGAAATTTGTATCTGTCTTGACCCATATCCCGACTCTTTTATGCATTCTGTTGCTTTGCCAAACCTCTCAGTCAGACAGCCTGTGTGTGGGCGTGTGTGCGTGTGTGGCTGCTGTCTTCATCAGGCGATGGGTCTTCAGTGGTACTCTAGTGCAACCTAGTGGACAGACAGAGAAACACAATCTTGAACAGTGCGGGGTTCACTTTCGACAGCACAAAAGCAAGCACCTGATAAGCATCATGACTATGAACCGAATGATAAAGTGATGGATGGCACCACGTATAAAACCATATACTCCAGTGATATGTCTATATATGGTCATATGTGTCATTTATAATGTGTGAAATGTTGCAATGTGTTGTTGGAACTCTGAATCTGTCATGTTTCAGTCAGTGTGTGGTCCTTGATGTCACACTGCAAAGAATAGTTCATATAATAATTATAATCATCATCATCAGTTGGTTATGATTGTATGTAGAGGGCAAGAGTAACATATTTGTATAAATTAAATATGAGTTTTCCGAGCCGTATGTTTGAAGGCCTTTCTGTTCGTGTGTGTCTGGCGTGCACATTTCCCTGACTGTGTGTGGATGTGATGTATGCTGATGCATCTCGTGTCAAAGCCTCTAGCATAAAATAGGCAAAATAATGCCTGAAGACCTACAGACTGTCAGGACATCTGTCACTGCTAACAGTCGTTTGTGTGTCTGTGTATGTGAGGGGGGTGAGGGAAAGAGGGAGGGAGGGGAAGGGGGGGAGGAGACAGAGAGTGTGGGGGGGGGGGCGACAGAGAGAGTGGGGGGGGGGGACAGAGAGAGTGAGGGGTTATTCCTTGGCAGTGGGGCAGTGCAGCATGAGAACAGCCGTGAATGTTAAACATTCATGTCTGATATCCTCAGTGGCTTTTCCACCAAACATCAAAGAAGTTTAACCATGGCAACCGTGGCAGAGAACTCTCATACGCAAGCAAGCAGACAAGCGCACACATTCAAGCACACATCACACGCAAAGGGAAATGTGCACACACACATATTTCTCACACTCGTCTTTTTTGTCTCTCACACACACTTGAACATAATGTCTTGTTGTTGTAGTGAAATAGGAACAATAAATGTATTCGTTTTTTTATTGTTGTCGTTATTATTATCATCATTAGTCTTAAATATTTTTGGCATCGTTAAACTGGCATCGTTAAACTGGCATCGTTAAACTGTATCAATCTGCGTTCATCTCCTTGTTAAAACAAGAAGTGCACTTCTCCCTTTTCGCCAGCAGGAGGGGCAGTTGACACACATTTCACCTCCATAAATCCTTCAACTATGAATTGCGATGGAATGTATTTAAAGAGGATAAAGACTTTCTTTCCTGAGAAGTTTTTATGGCTAAACTGTGAGATCTATTTCCCTCGAGATATATAGGAAACCACATAGTTCAAAATCTCCCAACTGGATAACCTGAAACATCGAGTAACACGAATTCAGCCTAAATATTTATACAGATAGAATTCATGTACGAACCCACTCCTTTCTCTTTCTTATTATGACAATTCTGTGAATGCAGAAAGTGAAAGCTTTGGAGTTTTGGAAAGTACGACGTGCTAAGTTTACGTAAAGTATTTAATCGATGGTCCTCGCGCTGATATGAGTGAATGTGTGCCAATGGGCCTTTATTGAATTTTTGGTTGTTGTTCTCAATCTTTGACCTGCCCTGACAAGCTATTAAGTTCACTACCGCTAGGTACAGACCGATGATATTACAAGTACTTCTTTCTGGGAGTCCCCCATTCACTCCGTTTTCCTAACAGAGGGCGGGGGGGAGAGAAAGAGGGAGGGAGCGAGAGAGAGGGTGAGAGAGGGAGAGAGTTTAGACCTCCACTCCTCACTTGGCTGCATTTGGTTTACAGACACCAGCGCGCGACCATGCTGTGGAAGCTAGTTGAGAATGTCAAGTATGAAGATATTTATGAGGTAACGTCAATGAGATCATTTTTTTCTATATATATTTTTATGAAAATAACCATGTTTTAACTATGTTCGAGATAAGTGTGCTGCGTTCTGCAGGAAAACTATTTTCGATTATTTGGAAGTTGGGGTGCATGAAGTTTTGGACATAAATTAGATTAGATTAGAACCTTTATTTGTCCTCCAGGGGTGGAAATTGCAGTTCTATGAATGGATCATAGAGAGAAAATAAATTCTCTCCGATCGAAAACTTAAATATATTTTCCCCCACAATGTGTCATGACATTATGCTTTTAACGAATTGACAAGGGAAGGTGTGGTATTACGTTGAGAATACCGAGGACTATAATGATATTCTTAACCATCGTAAAATATTTCGTTCATAATTCAAAGCTTTTTATATTCTGCTGAAATTTAGAGTAAGCATATTCTGATTTCATATGTATAGGCCATATAGCAATATTTCGTTTATTGTGAAAATATCTACTCATACTGTTTATGCACATCAAACATATTTTTTTAATTGATTAGTCTTTCTATGAAATGTCAGCTGCCTATAAATGTTTGCGAAATAGACTTTTCCAGAAGAAAAAAAAATCCAGATATACAGATGTCTACTGAGACACAGCAGAAAAAAGCGACAAAATCGTGCATGGAGAATCTGTATGTAAATCATTTGGCTTTAGTCCCACAACAAAACAAAGTCATCCGGACAGAGAAAGGGAAGTGCCACGCGCGAGGGGTGAAATGATGCCTCAGCTCCTGCTGAATGGTCTCGAGTACAAAGACGTGAGCGTCTCACGCGTGTGGGAGAATGAACAGCTCGTGAGGCCTTTCGTTCAGCTCGGTTGGGAGCCCGCTGTCTTGTACCGCACATGTTTTTTCTCTCACAGCGCAAGAGGCACAGCATTGCGTCCCTGTCTGCGGGGACTCCTGCCTGAATACGTTTAAAACAATGTTTTATCGCTTTCCGCCACCGGTGACCTCAGTGTCTGGAGCCCCACACTCCTCGACCCGCTCTTTTTAAGTGTGCTCTAGATGTAGCAGGTGCAGACAGTGTGTTTAAGACGAGGGAGAGGGGGATTCAACATATATGTACATAAAACTCTTGGAAACCTGGTCTGGCCTGGGTTACAGTAAATATAATTCTATGAAATCATAAAGAGTTGAATAACTTTCAGCTTAGGCGCATGCAGTTCAAGTTTAGGCTACGTGGGGAACAAAAAAGATCTTCTAACAGGGTGTTCGCGGGCTGTAGAACGTTCGGGAAGCTCGTGGCGTTGGCTGAAAGCGGATGGGAGAGTTTACTCAATGTATAGACTCCCTCGAGTGACTGTGGTCTTGTGGCTGCGGGGGGCCTGATTGTTCTGATGCAGATTCCTTGGCGCGGGCTAACAAAGCCGCGCGCACGCGCCCAAATGGATCGTTGTGACTATTGCTTATGGGTTTGGCACGCGCTCACGTTCTCGCTGTTTAAGTTTTAGGGAAAAGGTCTTCTTCTTTCGCAAAGCGTTGTCTGGCCAGTCTCCACGAAATGACACGTCACTCACGGGTGCGCGAGAGTTTCACGCTCCGTTTGTCGCCAGTCCCCCCCTGCTCGCGCGTGAATATTCCTGTAACTCGCAGTCATGAATAACAATTACCGCGCGGGGGTAGTGGAAGGAGCAGCGCGCGCACACGCAGACCCGCGCAGCCATCGAACTGAAGAGGCGTCCCCCGGAGCTCGAGACAAATCCTGATATTTTAACCCTGGAATAAACCTCGTCTTGTGTGTGATTGTAGCCAGTGTGCCCGCTCTCCTCGGAGGGACTCATATTGGACTTGATCTGCTAATTCTCGTGCTCTTCGCTTTCTCGTGCTCGCCCGTAGTAGCTCGAACAGACAGTGCAGATGTTAGTGCATTCTTACTCCGCCACGGTGAGTCTTAGTGTGAAGGAACTTATTTTTCGAAAATTCGTCCACTCTATAGCAGATTTTGTCTGCAAATTGACAATCCCAACCATTGCTTGTAGTTGGACTAAAACAAGTGCTATAGTTAATATATGTGTATTACGTCGATTTCTGTCATATGTAATATTCTTTCATATTGAACACTGTCTCATATGCCTAAACATTTGTTCAGAAAGTATTTTTCTGTAAAATTATTAGGAATACGATTTTACTAATTACGTTTAATTCATATTAAAAACACTGTCAAATTACATAAATGTAGGCCTATAGATGTATGAATAACCTACCAACTACGATGTTTCATTTGATTCTGTTTGAGTTTGCTTTATTTGGATACAGATTAGTAGTTGATGATGTTTTTCAAAACAACCTTCGTTGTTTTCACTTTCATTCGCTAATCTATTTTTCTTTTTTCTTTTCCCGCATAAGGACCGGCATGACGGCGTGCCGAGCCACAGCTCGCGCCTGTCCCAGCTGGGATCGGTGTCGCACGCGGGACCATATTCCAGCGCGCCACCGCTGTCCCACGCGCCTTCCTCGGACTTCCAGCCTCCGTATTTCCCGCCACCGTATCAACCTCTCGCGCACTACCAGAGCCAGGACCCCTACTCCCACGTCAGTGATCCGTACGCCCTGAATTCCCTGCACCAAACTCAGCAGAGCGCCTGGGGCGCGCGGCAGAGGCAGGACACGAGCGTGGACCGTATGGAGAGCGGGTCTTTGCTCGCCCAACCTCGGGCCTCGCTCCCTCAGCTTTCCGGCCTAGACCCGCGGAGGGACTACGGGAATGTGCGCCGGCCTGACGTGCTGCTCCACTCCGCACACCCGGGGCTGGAAGCGAGTATGGGCGATGGACTTCTGCACGGACTGCACGGGATGGAGGACTCGCAGGTCAGTGTGGGGTCAGAGGTCATTCTGTACAATTTAAAGAGAAAAAGTCCCACAGGATGGTTAAGGTCATATACCCTTGTACATATTCTGACCTTTCAGTAACCTATAGGCTACCAAAATATATTATAGCCTAATTAAACTGCAATGAAACAAATTAAACGTTTTAATAAACGTGTCTAAAACAGAGCTTTTCTTAAAAGATTTTATGTTGAGTCTGTGTCGAATGTGCACACTATTGAAATATAAAAAACACGCATTGAACTGGACAGATCTCTCAGCTGAATTGGTTTACCCGAAATCGGTATGCAATTACATAGAATACTATCTGTATTGTAAATGGATTTAGATGTCAATAGTAAATGATTACTTGTACGCATAAAGATGTCTACGGTTTAACAATAGGCTACAGGCCTAGTTCCCACATAGAGATGATAGCCTCATAACAAAACCACAACAAAGGATATTATCAACCTTAAATAATAAATAAGTATAGCCTAATAGACGTCTTTAAATTACAGTAATTTATTGTTACTATTGTTGTTGTGAGTAGTAGTTCTATAAGTATTTACAATTTGTATTAATATTTGTATTACTATTCATAATGGCGATGTCTATATCCATACATCAAGTTAGACATGATTGAGTGATTTTTTATGATGATTTTTCAAGATGGTGTCTCATGCTGGTACTCCTAAATACTTTATTTATATATTTTCACCTAAAGGTTGTATTCTCAAAGCTTCCAAAAATGCGCACAAATTCTTTTGCAAACTTTTTTCTCATAGATATTATTTATTTGGGTATTTATAATGTTGGTAATGCTTTGATATATGACAAGGAAATAATGTAAGATTTATATTAACAGATCTCATGTTATATTCTGTGGACCACTAATTTCCCCTATGGACAAGTTGTAAGGCACACCTTTGAACTATAGCCCAGTAATATTAATGAAGCCCAGCTTAGTAGTAAGGCAGTGGGAGCTCTAAACCTTGAATATGCTGTACAAGCTCTTTCTAAAGAGCCCTGAGCTCATTCAAAGATGGTGCCCGTAAGTGAATATAAAAATAAACCCAAGAGTGTTTATGTCACTTAATGTAAAAGGTCACATGGCATATGTAGCTAGCCTTGTACCATGAAGACAAATTACCACAATTTAAATCCTATACACATTCGTAAAGTTGTTGATATAATTTTAAAGTGGCCTGATATGTGAACAACATGTTTGGACAACCGTGAAACCCAAATTAAATCATACAAGCATCTGGATAATCACATTTTCTTTTCTTCAATGACTGAACAACACTTGTAAAGTGATTGTGTCAGTTTCACTGTTAATATGCTGTGTGTTTATTAACAGGCAATGGAAGACAACAATGGAATGAACATTTTGGATCAGTCTGTCATTAAAAAAGGTAGGCCAATATTTACTCTACCACACAAACACACACACACACTATTTGAATTGAATTGAAATATGGTGTACTGAGTTGTGTAAGAAGTGAAACGTTGTAGATTGTAGTTTAGTGTAGATTGTGTTTCAAGGATATTGTCTATTTGGTACTGGGCATTGGTGGACAATTAAATCTGGATGTTTTTTTAAAGGCCTTGGCAAAACTAAATATATTTAGTTAAGCTTGATTACATTTGTATATATATTTTTTTACGTTGAGAACACCACGAACGAGTGTAAACTATCTCCCATTTAGAACAAAACCAAACCAAAAACAGCAACACTGTACACCGATGCAGTGGTCCTGATATATTGGTGAGGAAAGTCATAGCAGATCTGACACTGTTGAGGAAAACCTGTCCGTTTTTAGAGGAAGTCCTGAATCTTGTCACTCCGAACAGGGACAGCTGTTGCTCCTCCTGTTTTTTGATGATGTGTTTGGAGATTTAGTTACCGGATGTGAGTAGTGAGATCCCCGCGGGGCATTTAAGCCGCTGATGTAATAAATGGCACTGCTCATTGAGATCTCGCGAGCTCGTTTAGAGCTAATCTGTGGTATTATCCCCCGCGGAGCCATCAAACCCTCGCGCTGCCCCGCGCGCTGTTTAGCCATTAGCGCGAGCATTAAAACGAATCGGGCAAAAGCTCCTTGTGGCGGGAATAACCGGCCCGTGGAAAAGGCGATAGGTGGTTAATGCGATTTGAAAGCGCGAGTCAATCAACAATCGATGAAGTTATAATGAGAATATCGCGCGACATTAAATAACAGTAGCCTCCAAAATCTCCTGGGCGCATCATTAGGCCTCTCGCGCCCCAGTGCGCCCGGACAGGATTAGACCCAAACACGGTTTTATATGTAAAATATGTTAAAAAAAATGCGGTAATCTACTATTTAGTCTCATCCCCTCGCAGATTTTGGATATATGTTTTTTTTCTTTAGAGCATTTTTTTATTGTCGAGTTGGCCCTACATAATCAAAAGGTCTAACCAGCACTCACGCATGCAATTAAGAGAGCGCACAGGGTGCATGCATGCCAATAAAAAAAAATCTGCAATTTTCACCTCTTTCTTCCTCTCTGGTTCAGTTCCAATGCCACACAAGAACATTGGCTCGCTGATGCTTGGCAAGGACGGGCTGATCGGAGGAATCTCCGTGAACATCAACGAGGTGTTCTGCTCTGTACCGGGACGCCTGTCTCTCCTCAGCTCCACTTCCAAGTACAAGGTGACGGTGGGAGAGGTGCAGAGGAGACTCTCTCCGCCCGAGTGCCTCAACGCCTCACTGCTGGGAGGCGTGCTGAGAAGGTAGGCATGCACGCACGCACGTGGGCATGCATGCAGGCACGCGCTCACTGTAGGCATTCCTCTGCTCGTGGATGATCTGGGTGGGTGATAAACAAATACAATAGATGATACGTCAGAGCAAAACCTTGCAACTAGAGAGATAAGATGATAGGATGCTCGTCATCTTAACACATACAGGCCATTCAATTGTAGACCTATTGGGGAAACGAACACACCGTGAATTTGCTGAATATTCCATGTAAAAGTCCCATGTTTAAATATGCCCATTAATAATCTCTTCTGTTGTTTGTAGGGCCAAGTCAAAAAATGGCGGAAGATCCCTGAGAGAAAAACTGGAGAAGATTGGATTGAATTTACCCGCAGGGAGACGCAAGGCGGCGAATGTCACATTACTAACATCACTTGTAGAAGGTACATTTTTGTATATATATCTACTATCTATCTTAGTAGTTATAGTAACTATACTATCTATCTTAGTAGATAGAACTATCTAGAACTATCTTTCCCTAGTTGCGCCTGTTTCTAGACCAAACGGATAAGGGTGCAAAACAGATACAACCGCCAACAAGTTATTATTTTCTGGATCCAGAGTTGCAATTTTTCCAATCGGCCTACATTTTATTTGATCACTTTTGTGAATGTTGCAAATACACATCCGTAGGATTTATTTACAGTAACATGTTTCAGGAGTCGAACGCCACAATCTGATATTTTTATTTATTTATTCATGTCATTCATAGCAACAGAATAAATAAAAATACATATTGAACAGAGATGATGAATGAAAGGGCACAGAAAGAAGCAAAAGCTTATGATATCTGCACCTTAATTTGTTAACTTGATATGTTATATTAATAGACATACTTAATAGACAACTCATTTCGTTCCTAGGAGAAGCGGTTCACTTGGCGCGCGACTTCGGCTACATCTGCGAGACAGAGTTCCCCACCAAAGCAGTCAGCGAGTACCTCAACCGGCAGCACGCGGACCCCAGCGAGCTGCACGCGCGAAAAAACATGCTTCTGGCTACGAAGTGAGTCGAACGCTGAAAAATGGATGAACTATTCTAGGTTACAAAACAACAACAACTTAAAATGTAGAATCTATGTCAGCTCCGTGAGTGATTTCAAATGTATCAGGATTGTGTTCATTGACAACCTTTCTTCCATAACTTTTTGAGTTGAGTTTTTTTATTATATATTTTTTTATATATAAAATAAACATTGCTGTGGGGATAGGATTCACATGATTCACAAAAATCCTAAAATCAGCAGTATATGTGTGTTTGTATATGTATGTATATGTATAATATGTATACGTGTATTTCTGTGTGTGAGTGTGTGTGCATTAGTATGTGCAGCTAGTATTTCAAGTTCAGGTTCAAACATGATCCCATAGGTTAGATCTGCCTTTTTGAAATGTATTATTTAGAACAGGGACGTTTCATGTACACAAAAAACAGTTGTACCCTATAGTGTAGCCTGGGGTCAACCTGTCCCCCTTTCTACCCCCTTTCCAACCCCAGCTGAGCTCTCGCTGGTCTGTCACTCATGAGCTGCAGCCCAGCCCTCAGGCCTCTGAAGGGGAGCATGTGTGTGTGTGTGTGTTTGTGTTTGTGTGTGTACGTATGAGTGTGTGCCTGTGGGAGAAATAAAATATAGAGGGATCATATAATTCTTTCAGTAGTCTTAATCATATTAAAATGCAATGAGAGTTTTGTTTGTCTTGTCTTGTCACGCTCAAGACAACTTTACAAGGGCTGGGTAATTGATGTTCCGCTGTTTTGCACAAATTAATACTTCTATGCTGTTCATAGTATTTCACTACAGCAACAACAACAAAGAGTTTCAAGCAAAGATCTGTGTTGACTTATGGGAAGATGTTGTGAGACGTTACAGGGGGACATTGTGCAGATGCCGTGCTCTAACTGTGTTGACGGTGTGTTTCAGACAACTATGTAAGGAGTTCACAGACCTGCTGGCCCAGGATAGGACTCCCCTGGGGAACTCAAGGCCCAGCCCCATCCTCGAACCTGGCATCCAGAGCTGCCTATCCCACTTCTCCTTCATCACACATGGCTTCGGCTCGCCTGCCATCTGTGCCGCACTCACTACACTCCAGAACTACCTCACCGAGGCGCTCAAAGGACTCGACAAGATGTTCCTCAACAACCCCTCTGGCAACCGGCACTCCGAGCCCGGGAACAAGGCCGGGGAGAAAGAGGAGAAGCACCGGAAATGAACCTGGAGACTCTGGGAGACTGACAGGCCGATGGTCCCCGCCACACCGCCACTCCAGCGTTTACCGCAGAGAGAATGACCTATCACACACAGGGCTGGGAAAAGGAGCAGAAGAAGGAAGAGGAGAAGAAGAGGAGGAGGAGGAGAGCTGCCTGTGGGCCACTGTCAGAGAGCACAGAGGGATTTTTCATCTGTGTTACATTCTTTTCATTCCCCTGAGGACATACTGGGACTGTGTTACGTCCATATTACCCCCCTTCCCCCCCAACTCCACCCCCACCCCTGCCTGCACTCTGTCAGACTGAGCTGCATCAGCAGCAGACCCACAACGCTGTGTGAGAGAGACAGAAGGTTGCGTGAAAGAGAGAGAGAGAGACAGAGGGAGAGTAAGAGAGAGAAACAGAGAGATAAGGAATGAGTCAAGAGATTGGTTAAAGTTATGTGGGTAGTAGGGAATCTAAGAGGCAGGTCTGTTTGTTGTTGTACTTGAGTATGAAGAGGGACGTTCTCATTGATGTGTGTAAATATTTATTTATGTTAATTTAATGGAAGGTTGTAAATAGGTGCGCGTGCCGTTCGGAGTAGGCCTATTTATCTGTGATTTGACCTTTGTGCGTGTGCGCGCTGAGCCGCGGGGGATCGGATGAAGCATCGTGTGTTTCTGTTCTATAGAGCTGTTGTCATGGTGGTGATGATGGGTAGACATGCTTCTTGTCCAGTGATATAATTTCTATCACATTGATAATAAACCATGTGTTTTACAATAGGCGCCTCTGTAGTCTATGCCCGCTGATCAGAAAAAAAAGAAGAAAAAAACGTTTTATAGCTGAAATAGGTCTGAATTTATGCGCACTCAGTTCGTCCCTGGTGATCTATCAGTCAACTGCTTGAGTTCGGGTGTACTGTAGAGACTTCAGTTAACAAGGTTATTCACAGAAACAAATTTTTCTGAAGGCCTTCCAAATCAGCCACATTCGAGCCTGTACATTTACACAGCAAATCAGACGTGAAGGGTATACCCAAGCATTTAGTTAGTTGGTATTTATTTGAGATGTATTAATTTCAGACATTATCAACGAAAATAGTAGGTTATCTTATCAAAAGGACTGGGTGGAAAAAAGTTAGAAATTGCTTTGTGAGAGCGTGGTCAATCCAAATGTTTCACATATTTCCCGTAGACAGCCTATGTATCCATCCTATTTAGTCTAATATTCTTCCATTGATACAAAATTAATTAATAGCTTTCCTCTTCTTTGTGAAACGAAATACCAAACTGTATGCTCCTTTACGCTTCAGGCTATATAGACCATGTAGAGGTATATTGGCGACTTCAGCATAACACAATTTGTAAAACATTCATAAACCTAATAACAAAAAGCGGAATATTTCTAGACAACCAATAACAATAATAACATGAAACAATATTAGATGTCCGGAAAACGATTACAATAATAATGTAGCCAAGATAGCAAAGGCCTTGCCAATCATAAAATATATTTGGGAGATGAAATATTTATAATGGATTCGGAAACATATATCGTTCTAAAAATCCTCCCAGATGCAGCCACTATGCCATTTCAGTGAGTGGAAGTGATGGATATTGTCTTATTCCAAAGAGATAATTGGCTGTATTTTCAAACCAGTGGTGCGGTCATTTCATAGAGGCTTCCCTTGGCACAGGGGAATAGAGTCGTGCCTCGCGGGCTGGGTTCTGCAGAGAGAATCTCGCGCTGGTATTCTAATGGCGGGAGAGTGGCCCGCGGGCGCCGCGTGACCCGTGGAGTGGAACGCTTCGTGACGCAGGTGCAGAGTTCAGCACCCGCATGTCCGCGAGCGACACAGCTCAACAAAGGGCGGGATCCGCTGCGCCAGCGTCAAGTCTCCACAAGCTGTATATGGTACTTAGATGAGTTTAATGATGCTATTGGTGTGCAGCTTGTAACATGATATAGGCCTCGACAACCCCCCCAAAAAGAAGAGAAAAGTGAGCAATACAAAATTAACAACAGCCTTTTCATTTAAATCAACGAAGATAACTTCATTTCTAACGGCACATGTGACCATAGCCATGAAATTACATGTATACCAAACATTTTTATGGAGCATGGCTTGAAACTATGTCGTTTTTGAAGGTAGCAGATATAACCACGTAAAATCTACAGCAAAATGACAATTTACAATAATGTTTTAGGAAACACAAATCACACAATCCCCAGAATCAAGAGCCAAACAAAAAGTTTTCCAAGTGATCAAAAAAGGTTAAGGCTTTCCGTTGGACTCGACTGGTCAGTAGCCTATTCAGCCAATACACATAAACAGAGAGAGAGCGAGGACAAATAAATGGCGAGTGGTTGGCTAGGGCTACTGTGGACATCTTGGAGAGTTTAAAGATTATTGTCTTCCAGGACATGAGAGAGTTGTCCTCTTTAAGGAACCTGCTCAGCAAAGAAGCTGTAAAAATACCTATCCTAATCAAGATACACATACTTAACACACACACACACACACAGGCACACAACACACACAGGTTATCCAGCAAGCAGACAAACGAGAGCCGGTCGGGAGTAATTCCCGCTCAAGGCGCTGTGCCGCCGGCAAGGCAGGCGCGTGCTGGATATTTCATTATTCATTAATTTACTGTTTAACAAATCCTGTCATTACTGTGCAAGAGTCTAATACACACACATACACTCTCAGCCATACACACGCAAACACACACGTACACACACAGCAGTGGATCTCGGGCGTAGCGAATCGGCCTGTTTGATCCCGGACTGTTCCACAAACCGAGAGAGAGCCATGAATAATAAGAAGCGCGCGTGACACCGCCTCACAAAAAGCCCTTTACCGCGAGGCAAGGCTACACCGGGGCCTCACCGGGCCTCTCGGTTCATTATCTTAAAAGATAGAACAAACAAACGGAAGCGCTCTGATCAATATGATGAGAAGCCATTTTCGACGCATCGAGAGAACAAAGTTAATTGAATATCTAGTTTAAGATCCCAGCGTTACATCTTAAAGAACAGAAGCAGGATGTAACAGTACCGCTAACACAGGGGTCAGCGTGAGTGTGATCATGGGTTGAGCTCTGGGCGGAGGGTAACAGAGGGGCAGAAGGAGCAAGGATAAAGACGACTGACTCCACATTTCTACTTGTAAAAACTTTCGGACACAGTTAGAGTTCCTAGAGTTCGAACTTTTGCCAAGCTTCTATACTCTTATTCCTAATGGGAGAGAAAAAAATTGTTAAACAACAAGGTTAATATCTTATGCTGCATGAAAAAATAATGTCTCAAGGATACAGAATTGTAAACATGTTTTTATGTGGTTCCTGGTGTTCCTGGAGTAATCCAAAGTGGGTGGTTTTGGTGTTCATGTCATTAACACGTCCCGTACAAATGACTAGAAGAGGCTATGGGCAAGTATTTGTTTTTGATTTGTCTCTGGTGGGCAATGGTGAATCTGTGTGTGTGTGTTTGCCTGCATGCATGCATGTGTGTGAGCGCGGGGGAGGGGACGGTGAGCAGTGTGAGAGCGTGGAGAACGAAGCAGGCAGCGACAGGGGCAGTCCGGGTCCTGTAAGGTTTGGTCACAGACGCTGAACTGAAGGGACAAAGTTGCCGCTGAGGCAGGACTTGAAGCGGGTCAAGGTTACGAAAGGAGAATGAGTGTGTGTACTCATACCACACGCACACACACACACACACACACTCTTTCAGATTGCTGCAGAGAACAGGGGCGTTGGAAGACGTGAAGAGATTAGGGATGAGAGGAGCGGTGGAGATGTGGGTGAGAGACAGGTGGAGGGCAGGAAACAAGGTGGAGGGGTGTCTAGCAGCTCTATTGAACTCTGGTTTTTCTGATTGGCCCGACCCTGGCCCCCAGAGAAGCAAGTGTTATTAGCAATAGTTATTGTTGGAGAGGAGCCTGGGTCAGACCACTTATCACACAAGACAACCCTGGTAATCAGTGCTGAGCATCGATCTGGGATGTGATGAAGCTAACCAGACAGAGATGGAGAGGGAGAGAGAGAGAGAGAGAGAGAGAGAGAGAGAAAGAGAGGGAGGGAGGGAGGGACAGAAAGACAGATTGAGAGAAAGAGAGAGAGAGGAAGAGAGAGAGAGGAAGAGAGAGAGAGATGGTATGAGCTATTTCAACTTTCCACAGACAGAGGTCAAGAACGAAAAAGAGAGAGAGAGACAAATAAAGATTGTGGCGAGTGTCTTTCCTGTAGGCATGTGGCGCTCAGTCTGTTGCCCCCCTCACCGACCCACCCACCGACCCATCCACATACACATACACACACACACACACACACACATAGAGTCCTTCCATGGGGGGAGGGGTATTTAAGACACCGTCTTGTTTTTCAAGGAGAGGAGTAGGGCAGAGAGTACGTGTGTGTTTATGTGTGTGAAGGGAACAGTGCACTGCCATGTATGTGGTCTTCAGTTGGGACAGCAGCAGGGGAAGGACTTGACATTGATTGGCTAGGACAGGAGTAGGCCTGGCCATGATGCTTATGCCATGTGAAGCACCCATCTGTACTGGTGTCTACCCACCAGTCATATAGCCATGCTTGCCACACACACGCGCCCACACACACACACACACATACACACACACGCAACCACACAGTCTTACACACACACACCTAATCACTTCTGACAGTGCTCACATTCAGTTAGGCCCCACAGTGCTTGTGCTTGTCACAGAACATAAACATAAACAAAACATACCGTCCTGTACAGGACACACACCACAGGACACAGGGTGTGGGAGAGAAATGCCACAAGACAAGAGTGTGGAGATGTGTGTGTGTGTGGTGTTTCCGGGGCAGTAGAAACAGATGCCTGCAGGTCAAGTCATTTCATTGACATTAGGTCAACGAAATGGAAGGTGAGCCAAAGCTGGACAATGCTAGCCAGTTAGCCTGTGACTAGCGCTAGACACAACAGAGCCATGTGTCTACGGTCTGGGTAACAGTTCAGCCTGGGTTAGCTGTCGCTCCGTCGTCATACGACACACACACACACATTAAAACAAACAGATTGGAACCTTCTGACTGATTGATTGACAGCTCTGACCTGAATGTGCACATACTGGAGACTCTGTCCCTGCAGCTAAAAGGCACACAGGGTCACACACACACATATACACACACACACATGCTTGCACACAGGGCCTCACATATATGCATACACATTTTGTGGATCCGCTGAGCCATGGTTGCATTAAAGACGCACAAGTGAAAAGTCATTTTGAGTCAGTCCTCATTCTGGTGAATCAGTAGCCAATCAACCTGATAAGGAACACCTCAAAGCCAGATCAGTGACGCAAGTATGAGATCACGCCGAGCCACCCAATCAGCTAGCATGTTCCTCAGCTGACTGCATCAACTAGCATCTTCACAGTCGCACAGTTAAAGATGAGATTCGTGCAAAGATTTAACTTTGTCAAACGTTGGCTGACCTTCTGGATGAGTTCTACCCATGTCAACCCTCCTAACACACAGCTGCGTTTAAACACACACACACGCTCGCAATGATGGGCGGGGCGGAGCTCTCCGAGTCGCAAAGCAGAGAGAGAGAAACTCCTCGCCATCCCGTTCTGCTAAGCCTCGCTGACTAATTCTTGTTGCTAATTTGCGTTTGGTTAATTAACTAATTACAGATGATGACTGAGGGCGAAGCTGTCTGTCAGCCTGTATCAGTAATTATTCTCATCTTTTTAATTAGAGACACACTCAAAGCCCGCCTCACTCCCTTTCTACCACACACCGACACACACACACACACACTCACACACTCACACACTCACACACACAAACACACTCACACACACAAACACACTCACACACACACAAACAGGGTAACAACAACCAACAATGTGGATGCCATACCAACCCTAAGCATCTATTTGCAGACGCAGAATGTAAATCAGAATCCAATCTGATGCTTTATCTAATCTCATCTAATCTGTGATCTGAATTCCACCCCTGGAGGACCCCTGTGCAGATAGAGGTGATGATCTGTGGGTGATGTTTGCAGCAGTCCTTGGGAGATGTGGGGCTGGTCTAGGACCAGGGTGCACTGCTCAGACGCTCAGATGCTGGTTAAAGTGGAACAGATTTGGCAGCAGAGCAGGGAGGAGAGATCAGAGTGAAGCTCTCTGGTGCAGAACAGAGTGAAGCAGAACGGAACAGAGCAGAACAGAACAGAGCAGAACAGAGCAGAGCAGAACAGAACAGAACAGAGCAGAACAGAACAGAGGAGAACAGGGTGGAGGAGAGCAGAACAGAGAAGAACAGAACAGAGCAGAGCAGAACAGAGCAGAACAGAGCAGAGGACAGCAGAACCGAACAGATCAGAACAAAGCAGAGGAGATCAGAACTGAACAGAGCAGAACAGAGCAGATCAGAACTGAACTGAGGAGATCAGAACTGAACTGAGGAGATCAGAACTGAACTGAGGAGATCAGAACTGAACTGAGGAGATCAGAACTGAACAGAGCAGAACAGAGCAGAGCAGAACAGGGTGGAGTGGAGCAGCGTAGAGCAGAGTAGAGCAGCGTAGAGCAGAGTCGAGAAGAGTAGGTCAGTGTAGACCAGAGCAAAGCGGAACAGAGCAGAGCAGCCCAATTCTTCCTCAGGACCCAACTTAGTAAACAGGCAGAACTAATGAGGACAGTGAAAGCACACACACCACACACACACTCACTCACACACACACGTACGCATACACACACCACTAACACACACACAATCACACGTACACTTACACAGGCACACGCATCCAAACCCAGTCTGTGCAGATCGGGGCCCTGGGCCCCGGGGCCAGAGCAGCCTGGTACCTGATGGGAGCTGAGACATCAAAGCTCCAGGATTAGAGAAGCAGAGAGGAGAGAGTGCCGCAGGGAGGAAACGCTAACTTATTATCCGCTTCCCAGCTAATCCTGTTATCTACAGAATATAGCTGTGTTTAACCCCCCTCCCCCCCCCCTCCACACCCACACACACACACACACATACACACACACTCTCCTTAACAAACACACACACAATGTCTCACAGGGTACGCTGGTGCATATCTGGTGCAGAACCTTCTGGTTGCTGGTGCCACTGGACTGTAGTAGGAACACAGCCCTCAGGTTTACTGCTTGTAGATGTGCTGGTCTCCAGTATCAGGCTGCAGTAATTACCTCTCTGGTCTCTGGTGAGAACCCTCTCCATGGCCAACCTAACGGGTCAAAACCATGGACGTTAAGGCTGGCAGATACAAAAACCTAAACACAGATGGAACTCACACACACATACACACACCCACACACACCTACACACAGACACACACACTCTGCTCTGGTTGGTACCCAGGGGGTCTGGAATGTGAACCGTGGCTCTGGGCAGAGTATCCCATAATTCAGAGCGCTTCTTTGTTCCTATCAGGACACGCCGGAGTGTATTTTATTCATTTATTCTACCTTTGTTTAAACAGGTGGGTCAACTACTCTCCAGAATACAGGGATAAATCCTCCTGTGACTGTTGTGCATGCATATGTATATGACTTGAATGAATAACACGTAGTTTTTCATGCTAAACAGCACAGACTCTTATTAAGCTAATCAGTACTAAACTAATTGAGAGTCATGGACCCTCCTGTATCTGTTAATTCTGACCCTAAACCCCAATTTCATCTTCCTGTAAATGGAAGAGAGCAGAGTGAGGGGAAAGAAGAAGAAAGTGAGGTAAAGAGAGGAAGAAGTGAGGAAAAGAGAGATGAGGCCTAATTAAGAGTACTGGGATTTATGTAAATGAGACAGTGCTGATATGGTAATCAGAGCCTGCAGGGCCGTAACAGGCTGTATGTGTGTGTGTGCGTGCGTGCGTGTGTGTGTAACAGGCTGACAGCTGGCTATGAGGAAGGTCAGAGCCAATCAGGTTCTCGCTCTAATCCACACTGCCCTCTGGCCACTCCCTGATCTGTCCCTCTCTCCCTCTCTCGCCCCTTCCCTCTCTCTCCCCGCCGCTGTTTCTCCCTTCTGCCCTTCTCTTCATGCCTCTTTCGTCACCTCTCCCTCCGCTTCTCCTCCCTCCCTATCTCTCTCTGCTATTCTCCTTCCCTCCCTCCCCCCCCCCCGTTTCTGTGTGTGCTCTCTGACACGCACGCGCGCGCACACACACGCTGAACCCAAAGCTATGCCTGCATCAACAGTTCTGAGGCGTAATCCAGTTAACAGTTCCCAAATGGCAAAATTAATCAGAGACATTATCTCCATCATCTCCCTCCCTGCTTTGATCTGTTCGCACACCCTGGTGCATTAGGCCAGTAGAACATCACACCAGCAGAGAAGCACTACCTTCTCGCATTAAGACCCGGAACCAATGAGAGGCTAAAGAGATCCTATCTCTGAGACTGTTCCCCGGGCGACCATACAAACACATACATAGATCTGTCTATTATCTCCATTCTCGCTCTCTCACTTTCTCTCTCTCTCTCTCTCTCTCTAACACTCTCGGTCTCTCCCCTGACCACAGATAACTCCTGGAATAACTAAAGGAATGAGATTCACCTGGTCACGGCTGTGTGTTTGTGTTTAGAGGTTGTAGGAAGCTCCCATTCAGAGAACAGCGTGACCAGGAACAGGAAGTAGACCAGGTGTGGGCCGAGCCACTCGCTTCTGAGCACCAGCACGACCCAACTTTCATTACAATAATGAAAGCAATAAAGTCAACCAACAACAACAACAACAATAATAATAATAAAAAAACCTTTGGAAAACATTTCATAAACCATCAGCAGCCAATTAGAGCAGGCGAGCTGTGCTGCAGCGTGTGTGTGGGTAACTGTGTGTGTGTGTTAACTGTGTGTGTGTTGGGTATTAGAGCGTTACAGCGCCCAGCCTGGCTCTGCCCTGCAGGCCCGACCTTCTAATCATTATCTGTCTGTCTTATTACGCGCCAAACCGGGCCACTCTTAAATAAAATATGCAAAGGTTTCTTAAATGATGACCCGAGGCTGCGCGCGCCGCCGCTGCTCTACACGCTGTTAATCTGAGAAATGCAAATTCCCTTCATCTCACACTCGCCTTTATTAACTTTTTTTGAATTTAAAATTCCACGAACAATGAGTTCTGTCAGCTTCTGAAATGATATTTTCTCTCTTCTTTTTATGTGCGCGCGGAAGCGAGTTTAGAGCATGAAATTACCAGGGGAAATATGAGCGGTTTCATCTCTCTCGTACAATTTAATTGGCTGCTTTGCAATTATTAGTTTTTCCTGCGAAAGTTTTTTTTTGTATTTTTTTTCGTCTTCTTTTAACTGTAACTGTGTCTTTAAGGCGCCAGCTCTCAACAACGCTTTATTTTGAAGGTAAAAGTGTTCCAGTCACCAAATTCACAGGCTTCACTGATTCAGTGACTGTCTGATTCCATACACGATTTACATTTTGATTCTATTTTTACAGCATATTCATAATTCAATGTATTATTCTGAGATACAATAATGGGGGAAATGCGCAAGAATGGATCTCTTCCTCTCTCTCCCACTCTCCCTATTTCTTCCTTCATCATTTGCGTTCTCTCTCTCTTTCTCCCTAGCTCTCTCTCACCCCCCTCTCTTTCCCTCTCTCTCCTTAGCGCTCTCTCACCCCCCACTCTCTTTCTCTAGCTCTCTCTCCCCTCATGTCTCCCTCTGGTCTCTCCCTCCTTGTTCACAGCACCAGTGAGTTATCTACAGAGTAATGAGTCTCCAGGCTCTTTAATCGCTTTAGAGAATAATGACACTGAACTAATGTTGATTAGAACAGAGAGCCAAACACTGAGGAGAGGAGAGGGGGAGAGCTTTACTTACCCTGATCAGCATTAGTATTTACCCTTCTGCACACTTTCACCCAGCTCTCAACTTTATGGGTGTGTCTGGAGGGATGCCAACAAATGTGAAAAGTCTGCATTCACTGTAGAGGACAAACAGAGAGACAGACAAACAGAGAAACAGGCAGACTGGCAGGCTGAAAGGCATGCAGAAAGGCAGGCTGAAAGGCAGGCAGAAAGGCAGACAGGCAGGGAGACAGAAAGACAGACGGGCAGATAGACAGGCAGGCAGAAAGGCAGATGGATAGACAGACAGCCTGGCAAGTGATTAAGTGTCAAAAAAACGAAATTATGATGATAGTAAAAATATAAAAAGCTGATGCTGATTGTAAAAAGCATTTGACACAATGTAATCTTGGTGTATTGTTTGAGTACGTAATGCAATCTTTTTTGTTGTTGAAAAAGCCCACACACACTCTGTGGTAATGTTTGGAGTGTCCAGAATGAACAATCGCTGAGGTAAAAAGCTGCGGTCCTAGATGCCATGGTGATGAATTGGTGTGACGGCAGTCTGGGTACGAGTGTGTGTGTGTGTGATGGATGTGATGCTGGGCTGGGGAGCAATTGATTGGCCATGCCGGATTATGGCCAGGGGTGCAGTGGGTTATGGGTGATGAAGAGGAGGAGCGCACAGTCATCCTCAACAAAACACAACACAAACACACATCACAACAGAAAACAACACGACAACCTGAGCTTCAGCAGGCTGATACTCTTTCAGCTGGCTGTGAGCATAAGCACCGATCTCCACAAAGGTTGATATTGTTTGAAAGATGCTATCATTACCAACCAAAGCTAATTACTTCATTACGGCTTATCTGAGAGAGATTGTCTGTGTGTGTGTCTCAGTGTGTGTGTGTGAGAAAGAGAAATAGAGAGAGGAAGAGAGAGGGGAGGGAGCAAAAAAGCAAGGTAGAGAGAAAATGAGAGGGAGAGAAAGACATAGGGAGAGGAGCAGAGAATGAGTGAGAGGAGAAAGTGAGAGATAGAGAGAGAGAAAAAGAGAGGGAGAGATAGAGAGAGAGATAGAGAGAGAGACAGAGAGAGACAGAGAGAGAGAGAGAGAGAAAGGGAGAGAGAGAGAGAGAAAGAGAGAGAAAGAGAGAGAAAGAGAGAGAGAGACAGAGAGAGAGAGAGAAAGAGAGAGAGAGAGAGAGAGAGAGAGAAAGAGAGAGAAAGAGAGAGAAAGAGAGAGAGAGAGACAGAGAGAGAGAGAGAGAAAGAGAGAGAGAGAGAGAGAAAGAGACAGAGAGAGAGTATGTCAGTGGGATTGACAGGAGCCGTCGGGCCTCAACACTGAAACGCTGATCTGGAATTTCACATCCTTATCCCGAGTGCCTGAGGACACACACACACACAATCTCTCTCACACACACTCACTCACACACACACACACACATACCAGAGAGCCATGGGCGACTGGTGGTACTACCTACAGTCTTTTGATTTGCATACCAAGTCAGATAGTCACAGTTTGTAGCAAGAACCACACGCACACACACACCAATTTCTGAACATAAAAGTGTCCCCATAAATGATCTTGATGTATTGTCTCTGCGTTTAAGAAAAGTGATATTCCACACCTGTGGTCTATTGTTTATGTACAGGGGAAATACATTTGTAGATATGTTTGGTTGGAGGGATCCAGATTGTGGTAAAGGACAGTGTGGTTCTGGTTTGCAGGGGATATCCATGGAAGGTTTCAGCTGTTTCTCATGAATGAGGTCTAACATCCTGCGCTGCTCCAGGCTCCTGCACGTCTCTCAGGGAAAGCTCTCTTTTTCTCTCACATCTCACATCCTTTCTGCGTTCATCAATTAACGCCAGACTTTTGGCAACAAACACATCATTAATTGAAACATTTAATTAGCATTAAAAACCAGCAGTAATTAACACCTTTTTCCAGCTCTTTCTGAGCTGGGGTAAAATTCTATTAATGCTTTAAGCTGCTTCTCTTTCTGTATACGGCAGCCTTTCGACGGTTGCCAGTGGTGTGTGTGTGTGTGTGTGTATGTGCGTGTGTCTGTGTGTGTTGAGGCCCCAGGTAAGAGGGCCCCATGAGTTGTCAAGCACCAAGGCCAGGCCTGGCGGGCACTGGAGGGAGGGAGGACGGGTGGGAGGGAGGACTGGTGGGAGGGTGGGAGGGAGGGAGGGAAGGAAGGAGGAAGAGAAGGAGGGAGGGCAGGAGGACTACAAGGGGAAAACTTAGGCAGAGAAACGGGGAAGGGAGTAAAAGGGGTGAGAGGGAGGGAGAAAGTCAAGGAGAAAGTTAGGTGAAAGGGGGTGGAGGGAGGGAGAACCAACATGAGGAGGGATCAGAGAATAAGAGAGACTGAAAAACAGGTGAAAAGGGTAGAAGGGGAGAAATGAGAAGTTTGAGATGTTAGGAAACAGGAAAGAAGAGAGCAAAGTGGTAAGAATTGTGTATTTTGTGTGTGTTGGTGTGCAGTCAGTGTTTGTGTGTGTGCGTACTGTAAGTGCGTGTTTGTGTAGTTACGTGTAATTGTGCGGGAGGGTAATTACAAATCTAATATATGAACTGCAGGTCTGTACTGGGGAGTGCATCTGCATATATATGTTTTAGTTTTTTTGGTGTGTGTTTTCTTGTTCAGGTTATGTCTGTGTGTGTGTTGCCTGCCATGGCTCTGAGGCCTACTCTGAGTTGAAGCAGGGGCCTGGATTAGCCGTGTGCCCAGGGCTGGGGGGCAGGATTAGGGGCCAGGCTGCTGTCTGATGCTGCGTTGCTAGCACTAATGGCATTATTAATAGGCAGCTAAAAAATTCATTAAAAAATCCATTAAAAATAAATGTGTTTTACATAAGACTTTGCCCCAGGTACAGAAAGAAGGAGGGGGTGAGATAAGAGAAGAAAAGCGATTGTTAGCTTCCAGGTCAGCAGAACAGCACAGTTCAATCAGTTGGAGTCCGCAGCAGTGAGTAAACACAGAGACACTTGTCTGTTTGTGGAAATAATCACCAGCACAATTCAACAAACAAACATGGCAGAACCTCTGTGTTTCCTCAGATACTGTGTTGTCATTCCAAAGTGTGTTCTAGGTGTGTGTTTTGGTGCTGTTTGAATGAGTGTGTGTGTGTGTGTATGTGTGTGAGGGGTACGGTTTACTTCCTAAGGCTTGATAGTTTTTGTTGGTTTAAGAGGACAACAAGGAAACCAGGAAGTCGTTTCTGCCAGGAGACTGTCACAGAGACAGTTCTCCACTTCCAGAATACATTAGCTGGCATAAGATACATACTGTAAATACACTGTTCAGTTAGGGCGTTCTGTCATTTCTACAATGACTGATTACTTAGACTTTCAATTTACTTCAGTATTGGGTGTGTGTGAGTGAGTGTGTGTGAGGAGAGACGGTGTTTTGAGTATGTGTGTGTGTGTGGGTAAGGAGAGGGATAGAGAGTGTGTGTGTGTGTGTGTGTGTGTGTGAGTGAGGAGAGAGGTGGGGTTTGTGTGTTTGTGTGTTTGAATGTGTGCGTCAGTGCGTGTGCGAGGAGAGGGGTGGGGGTCTGTGTGTGTGTGTGTCCGCATGTTTGAGTGCTTTGAGGGGCTTTATTGTGCTTGCCCTGGGGACATTTTACCAAATCAGATTAGCAGCAATAACTAGCTACCCCTCTGAATAACACACACTCGCACACACACACATGCACGCGCACACACACACAGCCGTGTCTGAGCCTCTTATTGCGTCCACAGGCTGCTTTCTTCCTGGAGGCCATTTGAGCGGGGAGAGTCAGGTGACAGACTAAGGTAATTGTTAGCAGACTAGCTGACAATCTATTCAATGTTGGTGTCCGCATGGGCTTCTGCACACAAACACACACACAAACACACACCGACACACACAGATGACAAAACACACAAACACACACACAAGAAAACACACATAAACAAGAGAAAACGCAGGCCAACACATTGTGTTAATAGAATTTGAATGAGCAGACCATATGCAATCACATTTATTTATTTCCTTCATATCTCACTCTATTTGTTTTTTATCTCCCTCCCTCCCTCGCTCCGTGTTTCTTGTGTGTACATGCAAAGCAACACGCCTTGCATCCAAAGATACACGTCATCCCAATGTGTGGCCCGGTCCACCATCCGCTCGCGTCAATCATGTTCGTGAAATGGCCGATCAACAATTGATACGAGAGGAAGCAACTGAATGAAAAGAAACCGAAGTGTAGACGACCATGGCCGAGAGAGGAAGAGGAAGAGGAGGAAACGTTCAACGTTGTTGGAGCCATGCAGAGAGAGAGGGAGAGAGGCAGAGGAGAGCGAGGATAAAGAGAGAGAGCGAGAGGGGATGAAGGAGGATTCTTCCTGCTGAGTGCGAAAAGACAGCGGTAAGTCAGCAACATTCAGACTCAAAGCAAACATCAAACATCATCAAACACACAGAAGGAGACACTTTGATCTCCCAGCTCCGCAGGAAACGTGCATCTTTTAGAAAATCCTTCAAATGGAAATTAATTTTTGCACAGAAAAGAAAAGTCCCAGGGCAGTAACCGCCTCTGAACAACACCCAGACATCAGAGGGTTAACGCCAACTGTAATTCCTGCAGACCAACAGGGGGAAGAGTCAACCTTAACTTTAACCCGTTCAGCTGCCCATTACCCATGATCCTCCACCACCAGTGTTAACTGCTGATCGTAAAACAGTCGAAGTCACTGCTGCCCTTCTACCGTGTTCATGTAATTGCCCCAGACTCACACTCTCAGATGGAGGTTAGCTCCGTGTTGAGGGACAGAGTTGTCTTAGTTGTGTCAGTGTGGAATAGCTGAAGCGGTTCCTCTCTGCTGGCTCTCCCTCAAACGAACACACAGGCCCCCCTGTCCTGCAACCTGCCTCCAGGTACTGTAATCTTTTTACAATGTGTTGAAACAGGACCATAAATCTGTTAGCTTGCAATCCAATCTCCCTGGCCTTTTCCAGGAATCCTCATCAACTTTTGCCGCCCCCATTAACGGGCCTATTGAATCAGAGTGCTTTATCTGCTTCCAGGTGAGAGGTCATGAAATGAATGCTTTGAGATCCATCACGGTGACTGGAGCAGAGCAAACTGGTGGGGGGGTGGAGCGCAGAGGTAAAGGGCAGCGTCTCTCTCTCATAGGTCAATAGCAGCCAAAAGAGTCACTCATTCACTTTTCCCTCACTTCCCTCTCTCATTTTCCATTTAATATGGACATCCAATTAATGTGAGCTTGTCTGGAGCAGCCTGGTTCAGCGTGAGTTACGGCCCATCATCCCTGCAGTTATGGCTGAGAGGAGGAGAGGAGAAGAGGAGGAGAGAAGAGGAGGCGAGGTAGGAGAAGAGAAAAGAGAGGGAGCGCAAAGGGAAAAGAGAGGAGAAGAGAAGGGAGAGTGGAGAAGAGAAGAAAGGAGGAGAGGAGCGGGGAGAGGACTGTAATGCATCATGGTCCTGTTGGAATTAGGGCTAATTGATTGGTTGTCGGGGCAATGATGGCCCACTCACACGCTCGCTCTTATTGGCTGCTAGGAGCGACGGCCAGATTAGATTCCATGTTGTAACCAGGGACACCTGGGTTGCCTGTGTGTACGTGTGTGTTAGTGTGTATGTGAGTGTGTGTACGTGTGTGTTAGAGTGTGTCCAAACAACATTACTGGCTCTGTGATATTAAACCAGGACAGCAGCACCTTATTGTTGCAACAACAAGGATTTATCATTGTACCTCATTATCCAATTAACACCCTGTGAGCCTCAGGCCCAACACACTCACACCTGTGACTCCCAATAGTGTGTGTGTGTGTGTTGATGTATGTGTGTGTTTGTGTTGATGTGTGTGTGAATATATTTTGTTTTGTGATTGCTTTAGTTCATCGAAGTTGTCAAAACCAGTATATTTGAGTTAAAGTAACTTTTTGGGCCAACCAATAAGCACCCTTGGCCAACCTAAAGGTTTCAAGAGAAGGATTGATAAAAGATGGATGAAAGAAAAAAGAAAGGAGAAAAAGAAAGAGACAAAAACAGGAAAGGTTTAGAGTGACAGAGAGGAAAACGAAAGAGAGTGAGAGGAAAATAGAGGGGGGAGAGAGAAAGAGAGGGAAAAAAAGGAGAGGGTTAACGAAATTTAAATGGGAAGTCACGGACACAATAAATATGAGACATATGTGGCCACTTCCTGTGTTGGTTCCTTTCACATGAGCAGTGTGAACCTTGCCGATACTGACCCTCCTCAGCCCCCACTACACACACACACACACACACATGCCACTCTCTAAACCCTGTGCCCCGAGGCACTAGACAGCATCTCTGTGAGTAAATGAAGTTGACAGCAGACATCATAACAGTTCCTAATAACTCTATGTCATGACCCATAGTCTGATCTATGCTCATTGTACATGTCCATACCAGTTACTGTTAATTCACTGCAGACGCCAGCGACTAATAATGCAGCATGTGTAAATGTCTGCAGCGTTTCCTGGAAACCAATAACACACTAACACCCGTACACACGCAGCAGAATCACTGCCCTGGCTATCGAACGCTTGACAAAACGACACTCTTGTTGTCTCAAAGTCTCTCTATCTCTCCCCCCCTCCCTCTCTGTATGTCTGTTGGTCTCTCTCTCTCTCACACACACACACACACAAATACACACACACACAAAGGACACACACACACAAAGTACACACACACACACTCCTCCGCCCCCAGCAGCCTGGCACGCAGGGCTCAAAGAGAGGATTGAAAACGTAAGAAGAGAAAATAGAATGAATGAAAAGAAAACAAACTAATAAAGGGCATTTCAAAACATTGACCATTCTGGCATTTCCCAGATTTGGCATTGTTTCAAAATAAATGGAGGAAAATGTGCATTTCATTAAATACTAATATTTGAAGGACTCTGAAACTCTTCTGATTGTGCGCCTGCTTACGAATAAATCACTTCATGAATTTCAAGGAATATACAGGAGTTATTGCCTGGATGCAGGAAATGGTTCTGGACAGAGCCCTGTAATCCTGTCAGATATTGTATTATTAAAAGTCCAGAACATTCAGTCTGCAAAGGTCTATTCTCCCAACGTCTACGAGTGCCGGGCAGCACAGGAGTCAGAGAGACTGTACTGTGTGTCTTGGTGTATGTGCTGTTGTATGTGTGTGTGTGTGTGTGTGGCTTGGTGTCTGCACATAGTGCTCAGCCTCTAAGTTGTGTTTTAAAGGCCTAATGTTTCCTGACATCCCACAGTTAGAGTATCATAGCGCCAGAATGATCGCCTCTGGCTAGCAGAAGAGAGACTGCCTGGGGCCTTTCGCTCAGGGCGAGGTGTGTGTGTGAGTGTGCGTGTGTACGCTTTCGTGTATGTGTGTGTGCTGGTGTGGTGAAACAGCCTTTAAACATGCAATATTCTCTGTGTCATCAGCCTAAAAAGCTAAACAGGGCAGTCAACTGAAAGGGGATGGAGGACAGGAGGGAGGGAGAGGTAGGGAGAGAGAGGGAGGAGGGAGGGAGAGAGAGAGGAGCAGACACAGACAGCTTAGATTCAGGGACAGACTAGAACTCCGTGCAAATGGCCCAGCCTTGTCTAAAGGCAGGGGATAAGGAGGGGAGATTTGAAAGGACGAAGAAGAGGAGGGTGGGTGGGTGGGGGGGGGGGGGGGGGGGGGGGGGGGGGGGGGGTCGGGGGGGGGGATGGGAAATGAAAGAACATGGATCCTAGACCATTCCTGTAACTCTTCATTAGGGTGTGCGGGGGTACGTGTGCGGTGTGTACGAACCCATGCCACCCCCCCCACCCCCCCCACCCACCCGCACCCCCCCCCCATTAAAAACGACTGCAAGAGGTTGCCGTTAATCCGCTCGTTGTTGTTTCCTGAAATACCCAAGTATCTTATAATCTTCCACGATAAATTATTCAAGTCTTTAAAGGCTCTGAAGTTGGAGAAAATTGCGCCTTTCTTCCTTTCTGCGCAGGCTTTCAGAAGAAGAAGAAGAAGGAGGAGCGGAGTTGTAATGATGAGAGCACCAGCGGCTCTTCCTGTGCGCCAAAGACGCGCGTCTGGACGCTCTCTGATCCTTCCCTCGGATGTTTCCCCCCGGATGACTTCACGGGTTCCCGCCTTAAGACTTGGTTCTGTCCTGTTGTTCACAATGGAACTGACTGGGCCTGGAACCATGTGACCTGATCTATGACTGGACTGGACCACAGTCCCAACGAACACAACTGTCGAGCGAGTCCATCTTCGCTAGGGTAAAATAGCTCCGCTGTACTGCATTGGGAAACGTTGGGTGGGTTTAGCCACCAGTGTGAGGGGTGGAGATGGTTGGACAAGGTGTGAAGCACACGATGGTTTGGGGGGGGGGGGCAGATGAAGTAATTTCACAGTCCCTCTCGGTCTGCAATGAGAACTGATGGATAGCGTCTCTCCTCGTGACTGCACGGCGACCGTGTTTGATCTGAAACGATCAGCAGCCACGATCCCACGGCGAATCAACGGCAGACAATTCCCACCCACGGTCTGCATTTTGGGCCGCATTCAAACACTCGTTTGAACACAAGTTCAAAGCAGGAGAGGAGATGACAGGAGAAAAGGGGAGAGGAGCGGAGGTGAGGGGAGAGGAGGGGAGAGAGGAGATGAGGGGAGAGGAGATGAGGGGAGAGGAGACGAGGGGAGAGGAGACGAGGGGAGAGGACAGGAGCGGTGGCAGACAGGTAGCAGTAATGTTTCTGTTCCAGAGGTCCTCATGCTCTCCTGCAGGGCCGACCCCAGCCTGGGCAGAGCAGGATCTGCTGCCACACTGCGCAGCAGCACCCACATCGGTCCTCACACCCAATCAGGAAGGACATTAAGCAAATTAGCCATGACACTCTGCATCTCTCTCCCTCCACACACACACACACACACACACTTACCAGACACATAAGACACACACACACTCACCAGAGTTTCCAGCCACAGCCAGAACAAAGACATGGAGACAGTTGAGCCATGAATCATGACCGTTATCATTAGCTCCACACCCCCCAAAGGCACCCAAGTTTCAGTGGAAAATGACACTCTAAATGAGCATGATTATTATTGTTCTCTAAATGAGTGTGATTATTATTGATGCATAAATGAGCGTCGAGATGATTGCCATTATTATTATTATTGTCGCATTACAGTTGAGGCTGGCCTGACCGCCGTAGCTAAGTTCCTCCACTTCTAATTCCGCTGTGGTCGGGCTTTGAGGCTCACACACACACACTCACACAAACACACACCAAGGAGCCGTTTCAACATTGTAGCCGGCATGGTACGGCACAGAGGGGGGTAGATTCCTTCTGGTTCCAAAATAGAATAAATAAATGAATAATTATTACATCTGGTGAGATAAGGAATCTGCAAATGAGCTCAAGCTACTCTCACATATGTTAATGCAGGTAAAATAATCACTCAGCTGGCTTGTCATCCAGACTTGGCTGTTCGGTGATGCTATCGGAGCTGCTAATCACTGAGTAAACAGGGCTATCTGAATGGTTCATAAACGTGTGTGTGTGCGTGCATAAGTATGTGCCTGCGTGTGTGTGTCAGTGGAATAACTCCTGTCAGATCAGCCCTCCGATTGGCCAGTATGACAGGCATCGAAAAGTGCCTTGGGAAGGGAAAGGAGGGGGCGGGCTGCCCAGCTGCCAATCACAGCGAGACACAGAGTCAGCTCAGCCAACAAAATGTCACTCTAGCCCACACACACACCGAACACACACCAACCACACACACATACTGAACCCGCACACACATTGAACCCACACACACACACCAAACACACACACACGCTTGCAGAATCACGGTCATACAAGCACACCTACATCCTACACACACGCCCATACACATACATGCACAGGCACACACACACACGTCACTCTTTCCAGAAAGGGGCATTTGGTCTGACAGAGTAATTATGACATGCTGCTGTAGGGGACCACAGGCTGAGAGGTGAGATATATCGATCTCACAAGGGGAGGGCATTTATCAATGTCCACAACTCAACGGTGACATGCACCCAATCCACTTAGAGAACTGTGTTAAAGTCGCCTTCCAAAATGCCACTCTGCGCTGCTTAGATGGCTGGGCTCGGTGGCAGCGTGGCAGGCAGGGTTAGGGGTGAGGCTGAGGGGTGAACTTGTGGCAGTTGGAGGTTTAGAACCTAGAAGAGAGGGTCTGCTGAGGGAGGCTGGGCCGGCTACAGGCGGTGCTTATGTTGGGAACAAAGGGAAGATGGTATCAGGTCTGTGTCCTCTCCTGGCACCGGAGGTCTGAGAGAGACCTGAGTTTCACCCTCCCTGCTTCACTGTAGAATGACAGAAACGGGCAGAGGTTATACATCGCTGTGTTCCGAAACGTACAGGAATCGAAAATTTGTTTACGAATGTTCAAGATCCTCCCGTGAGAATGTTTGAGTTCAGAGTTGTTATCGTTGACAGATGAGTGCGTTGTAACCCAGACTGACGTTTTTTTTTTAAACACTAACGATTACAAACCTCAGCATGTCTGGATGTGTGTCAAAACAGCTCAGAAAGACATTTGTTCGTTTTGGCAAATTGTTACTGCTTGAAATTCATAATAAAAGTTAACAACATTGGGACCGATGTATTGGTTTTGTCTACCGTGATACCCTCCCCCTAACTGGGAGCACCTGTGGATGACTTATCCCTCAGGAGCCCCCCCACGGGTCAAATCATTTCTTCCACAATGGCCTCTTGAACGCTATCGACTGAAACCCCCCCAGCCTGGTAAAACACACTCTATTGGGCGGCGGACATTTTGTTTTCTGTTTCTTAAGGAATCACAATCTATAATTCAGTTTCTATCTTCGGCGCAGTGCTATTGTGCTGCATGAAGGCGCCATTGCTGAAACTTCATCCTTTCGTCCAACTCAGGGCATTTATTTCCAGAGATAAACAACAAAAAGCCTCCTTCTCCAAGCCCCTTCCTCTAAGGTGGTGATGCCATTGAATCAACATTAGTTCAAGAAAACCAAGGTTCCAGGTGAAATCTACGACACCGAAGTTAAAGAACACACAGTTGCCTCGTTTCATTTTTTTGTATATATTTTTTTTTATTTCGCTGTTTGGCCTGAGGACTATCCTACTAAAGAGAAGTAATTTAGCTTATCTTATCCCAGAGACCTAGCAGCTGCTTTTTTTATTCTTTTTTTTGTGTGAGGTCTTTTTTCTCATTTAGTCCAACAAAGATTGTCCTCATAGATTGACCTTCTCTGTGCCTTCAGGCTGTTGCCCTCATGCCAGTAACTAGATAACACACTCTATCAGAGATTTGAGAAAATCATTGGGAGAGCAGTAGGGCTGATAGTGGCATCAATCCTAACCTGACACCAGCCTGGGTCAACCATTTATCTCTCCACACTGCCTCTGGTCACAACAGCAGCCATCTTGCTCTGCTACATCCTTCTTTAATAACCTTGGCCATGTCTCTCTGCAGACAGAGAGGATAACGCGTGGCCGTCCTCGTCCGCCACAGTGGCTGGATGATCGGCTTCATCCCAGCTTTGTTTGACGCATCAGAGGTGAAAGGATTTCGTTTGGTTCTTTGTGCTTCTGTGACCACCGACAGGCCCAGAAACAGACCCCCCCCCCCCCCCCCCATCAACATGCCCCTCTCGCTCTCACGTTTTTGACTTCTGTCTTTCTTTCTGTCCTTTAAAATGTTTTTACCGGGATCACTCTTTTCCTCCCTCCATTTTTTCCTTCACCCATCGCTATTTCCCTCTCATCAGATTTGTTGTGTGTGTCTAACAAGCAGTCTAACGCTAATGAACTATGATATACAGTACTTAACACGTGCTTCAAGGAATTGCAATATCATTAATTCCCAGCAGTGCAGTTTAAATGCTGCAGATTATTACAATCGTGTATGTAGGTGTGGGTGAGAATGATTCAGTGAGTGAGTGTGTGTGTGTGTGTGTGTCTCTGTGTGTGTGTGAGTGTGTCTGTGTCCTGAAAGCAATCTGTTGCCAATGAGGCCGACCAAGCTGCTGCTTGTCCAACCCATCCCTCCTCTCTGCAGCGCTCAGATGAGAGGGGAGGTTAAATAGGGCGTCATCAATCTCAATGAAATGCAATTATTTTCCCACTTATTAATCATGGCGGGCTAATAGCTAGTGGCAACCGCGAGCCTGCCATTTGTCAAATGTAACAGATTTCTGTAATTTTGTTACTCTTTCTCCTCTAATGTTTGTGTAGAGGGGTTCGACAGATATCTTAGGAGTGCTTAGGTAAGTGTGTCTTTGAATAGATTTGTGTGCAGGGTAAAGCACCCTAGCTTGAATGCATGATCGTCTACCTTCCTCGTGCATAACCACAGAACAGACTGTAATCAGAACCTAAAAACCACGTCTGAACGCTGCTGGTCATCGCCTCGAGCTGCGGATTTCAAGATCTCTCATCTCAGTACAGACGAAGTCTGACATCTAGTGGCGGTAAAACGCAATTACTCAAAGGAGCACCGGTTTACTGGAGACAGACCAGACAGACAGAAATCTCCTGGAAACTACGAAATTATCTGGAGACAAGTACTGAAGTGAGACTACTAATGCATACACTCTTAGAAGTCCTATATACTTGCTGTATGCATCGGTCCAGCAAAGTAGATGACTTAATGTGTACACTACTTGGCTATTAAACACCCCACACCCCCTTCCAGAATCCCGCTGCACTCTGCCACTTTAGCACCTTTAACACCTTAAAAAACGTACTACTGTGATTTTTGCACCACCCTGTACTATATATACCCATCCCACTATGTACTTATGTTACTTGTACTTCTATAATATTTGTATCATAATTGTAGTGTATTTTGTACTTTACATTGTATTCATTTTGTATTATTATGTCACATATACACTACCGTTCAAAAGTTTAGGGTCACATTGAAATGTCCTTATTTTTTAAGGAAAAGCACTGTACTTTTCAATGAAGATAACTTTAAACTAGTCATAACTTTAAAGAAATACACTCTATACATTGCTAATGTGGTAAATGACTATTCTAGCTGCAAATGTCTGGTTTTTGGTGCAATATCTACATAGGTGTATAGAGGCCCATTTCCTGCAACTATCACTCCAGTGTTCTAATGGTACAATGTGTTTGCTCATTGGCTCAGAAGGCTAATTGATGATTAGAAAACTCTTGTGCAATCATGTTCACACATCTGAAAACAGTTTAGCTCCTTACAGAAGCTACAAAACTGACCTTCCTTTGAGCAGATTGAGTTTCTGGAGCATCACATTTGTGGGGTCAATTAAACGCTCAAAATGGCCAGAAAAAGAGAACTTTCATCTGAAACTCGACAGTCTATTCTTGTTCTTAGAAATGAAGGCTATTCCATGCGAGAAATTGCTAAGAAATTGAAGATTTCCTACAACGGTGTGTACTACTCCCTTCAGAGGACAGCACAAACAGGCTCTAACCAGAGTAGAAAAAGAAGTGGGAGGCCGCGTTGCACAACTAAACAAGAAGATAAGTCCATTAGAGTCTCTAGTTTGAGAAACAGACGCCTCACAGGTCCCCAACTGGCATCTTCATTAAATAGTACCCGCAAAACACCAGTGGCAAAGAAAAAGCCATATCTGAGACTGGCCAATAAAATAAAAAGATTAAGATGGGCAAAAGAACACAGACATTGGACAGAGGAAGACTGGAAAAAAGGTTGTGGACGGATTAATCCAAGTTTGAGGGGTTTGGATCACAAAGAAGAACGTTTGTGAGACACAGAACAAATGAAAAGATGCTGGAAGAATGCCTGACGCCATCTGTTAAGCATGGCGGAGGTAATGTGATGGTCTGGGGTTGCTTTGGTGCTGGTAAGGTGGGAGATTTGTACAGGGTAAAAGGGATTCTGAATAAGGAAGGCTATCACTCCATTTTGCAACGCCATGCCATACCCAGTGGACAGCGCATGATTGGAGCCAATTTCATCCTACAACAGGACAATGACCCTAAACACACCTCCAAATTGTGCAAGAACTATTTAGAGCAGAAGCAGGCAGCTGGTATTCTATCGGTAATGGAGTGGCCAGCGCAGTCACCAGATCTGAACCCCATTGAGCTGTTGTGGGAGCAGCTTGACCGTATGGTACGCAAGAAGTGCCCATCCAACCAATCCAATTTGTGGGAGCTGCTTCAGGAAGCATGGGGTGCAATTTCTCCAGATTACCTCAACAAATTAACAGCTAGAATGCCAAAGGTCTGCAATGCTGTAATTGCTGCAAATGGAGGATTCTTTGACGAAAGCAAAGTTTGATGTAAAAAAAATCTTATTTCAAATACAAATCATTATCTCTAACCTTGTCAATGTCTTGACTCTATTTTCTATTCATTTCACAACATATGGTAGTGAATAAGTGTGACTTTTCATGGAAAACACAAAATTGTTTGGGTGACCCCAAACTTTTGAACGGTAGTGTATGTTCTATGTTTGCTTATTTCTGCCACAGTAAATTCTATGTTTGTAAACCTTGCATAACGATTAAACCTCATTCTGATACTGAAAGACCGGTGGCACTGACCTCCCACATTATGAAGACCCTGGAGAGACTGGTGCTGCAGCTGCGGCCCATGGTCGGACCCTTCCTGGACCCCCTTCAGTTCGCCTACCAACCCCGGCTGGGAGCAGAGGACGCCATCCTCTTCCTGCTCGACCGCTGCTATACTCATCTAGACAAGCCAGCAAGCACTGTGAGGATCCTGTTCCTAGACTTCTCCAGTGCTTTCAACACCATCCGGCCAACTCTGCTGGGTGAGAAGCTGGCAGCGATGCAGGTGGATAACTCCCTGGTGTCCTGGATTGTAGACTACCTGACTGGCAGACCACAACACGTGCGCTTACAGCACTGTGTGTCGGACAGTGTGGTCAGCAACACTGGGGCCCCCCAGGGAACTGTCCTCTCCCCCTTCCTCTTCACCATCTATACCACGGATTTCAGCTACCACACAGAGTCCTGCCACCTTCAGAAGTGCTCTGATGACTCTGCTGTGGTGGGTTGTATCAGCGATGGGGAGGAGGCCGAGTACAGGACTGTGGTGGGGAACTTTGTCGCATGGTGTGAGCGGAATCATCTGCAGCTCAATGCGGCTAAGTGCAAGGAGTTGTTCATCGACCTGAGAAGGACCAGGACAACAGTGACCCCTGTTTCCATTCAGGCGGTCAGTGTGGACACCGTTGAGGATTACAAGTACCTTGGTGTTCACTTGGACAACAAACTGGACTGGGCAAAGAAGACTCAAGCCGTCTACAAGAAGGGCCAAAGCCGCCTCTACTTTCTGAGGAGGCTGAGGTCCTTCGACGTCTGCCGGACAATGCTGAGGATGTTTTATGAGTCTGTGGTGGCCAGTGCTATCCTCTATGCTGTTGCCTGCTGGGGCAGCAGGTTGAGGGCAGCGGATGCCAACAGGCTCAACAAACTGATCCGGAAGGTCGGTGACATTGTGGGGGGGGCGCTGGACTCTCTGGCGTGGTGTCAGAGAGGAGGATGCTGGCCAAACTTCACGCCATCCTGGACAGTACCTCCCACCTTCTCCACAATGTGCTGGCCGGACAAAGGAGTACTTTCAGCGGGAGACCGAAATGCACCACGGCATTCCTACCTGTGGCCATCAAACTTTACAATTCCTCACACCATTAGTATGTAAGCCAACTGCATATTCTGTGACATAGCATAACATCCGGTGATATAATAATGGACATTAGGCAATAGTCTGACACAACTTTCTGTAACATAACAATGCATATTTGGCCATATTCTGGTACAACTGTAATATAACTAGGTATATTCTGCTAAAAACCTGTAAATCCTGTATTTACAGGTAAATTTCCTGGTAAATTTACAGGTAAATTTACAGGTAAATTTCCTGTATTTACAGGATTTACAGGTTTTTAGCAGAATATACCTAGTTATATTACAGTTGTACCAGAATATGGCCAAATATGCATTGTTATGTTACAGAAAGTTGTGTCAGACTATTGCCTAATGTCCATATACAGGATATATATCCTGTATATGCTGCAAAAAAATGTAAATCCTGTACATCCTGATATAACACTGTATATTCAGCAAGACCAATACTTGCATAATTGTAATTGAATTGTATAGACTATAACTGTATAGTCTGTAACCTGCACCTTATCCTGTATATCCTGTATATTCTGCTCCTGTATATTCTGACCAATACTTGTAATTGTAATTGGATAGTCTGAACATAATCATTTATCCAAGCCTCTGCCCCCCCCCCCCCCCCCCCCTCCCTGTGTGGAGTCACCTCACCTCACCTACCATTTTTACTTATCGTTATGCCCCACCCCCCTATCCCTGTGTACACTTTCTAATCTTTTACCTCACAACCTTACCCTTGTGTGCTTTGCGAGACTGTGTGCCGTTAATACGAAAGAGTTTTCCTCGGGATAAATAAAGTATTCTGAATCTGAATCTGAAACTGTATTTTGATTTAACTATGTATTATCATGTATAGTACAGATGTAGATGAGCAGATTAGTATTTGATAACCATGCATTCGATGTCTTACATAAGGGTTATCACTCAATTTAGGGCTCTATTTTCCATGACCTTTCCATAACGTGGACGTGTAATTTTCATAGTTTTCTTGGAAATATATATTTTTGGGTTGTAAGAATCGATCCCCCCCCCCCAATAATTGTTTTGCTTAGACTTTTTCCTGCCAGAATTTGTATAGGTCAACTTTTTTCCGCCTGGAATTTTCATGCCTAAGATTTTCCAAAGTATTCAATGCCTTTGGTATCAAAATTGTAGTGTATTTTTACATTGTGTCCATTTTTTTATTATATGTTACATATATGTTCTATGTTTGCTCTTCTCTGCCACAGTGAATTCTATGTTTGTAAATCTTGCATAGCGAATAAACCTCATTCTGATTCTGATTCTTTTAAAATGCAAAACATTTGGACACCGATTTGGCAATAAACTGCAATAAACAAAACAGCCACAAGAGGTCTCTCCTGCCCCGCAAAACCTAGAACTACTGCAAGTTTGCCAGGGACGTTAGGTGAACGAGACATTTAGAGGAATAGGCGTTCACTGTTCCAACTATGGCCATGATGTCTCCGCCCTGTAAACTACAGTACCTCCACCCACCCTGCCTGAGTCTGGACAGGAAAGATAACAGTGAGAAACGGGGCAGGGTTTAGTCTCTACAGACAACTCGCCTTCGGAAGAACGTTTGCTCTTTACTCTCACTCGATCCTCTTTGAGTTCAATGCTTGACACCTGCGTCCTGATTCCGGAGTCCGATCGCTTTTATAGGAGGATGGTTCCCGCCAGCGTACGACGGCGTTAACCGGTGACGCTTCCCCGTCTTGCTCAACTTTCGGAAACTAGGTAGGATTCGTGTACAGACGCGCCAGAACGTAGCGAGCCTGTGCAGATCTGCGCCTCTTGCAGAATCCTTATCTCAACTCAGACGAGTAAACAACCAGTGTCGTGACTTACCGTAATCGGTGGCTGGCCCACCGTCATGCCCATGCCATGATCGACCGTGTCTATTGCAACGTTGCATTCAAACCCAGGAATGCTTTCACGGGAGACGCATCCGAATATCCAGACTGGCGAGTAGTCCACCTGTGAGACAAGTTGCAGGTTTTTTTTTCTTCCCTTTCCTCGATGCCTGCTGGGAACCGTGCGTGATGCGGACTTTTGCAACGGGTCGAGACGTCGAACATCCGTGCGTTCCCAACTGCAAAGAGTTGTTCATCCAACACTGAAAACCATGAGTCAAGACCTGGACGGAATATCCTTGTCGGTCCCCTGCTTTGGTGTGAGCAAAGCGGCTGCCCTGACAGGTTCCGCCTGCTGCCTGCGTGAGGAAAGCGCCAGCTGTTCGACCCCGGTCCCCGCTGCCGGGACCTTTTGGCAGGACTCCGCGGTGACCGGGAACATCAGTCCGAGTGTCACGAACTGTCCCGCGGACGGCGGCGGCGGGGGGTTGCTGTCTATGGGGAAATGCAAGACGAGGGCTGTGACGGTGGCCTATGTGGCCAACAGCGAACTCAGCCAACTGAACAGCGCCGAGAACATGGCCTTGCAGTGCCTTAAGGACGCCTGCGACACGGTGGGAAGTCAACTGGAAATCGTGCCGTTCGGGAAGCTCGATTTTGGGGAGACGATGGTTCTCGATCAGTTTTACAACGCAGGTGAGAGTCGATGACAACGGTGTGGGGGGGAAGGGGGGCGGGAGGGGTGGAAGGGGTGGTACATTCGGTACATTTGGTTTCGGTCATATGATTTTTGGTTCTGCACACTTGACGTTTATCAATCATGACATAGAAATGCATTGGATGCCTCAACTGTGGATCTAACCAGATAAACAAATGATGTAAACAGGTTATTGTTGTCCAAATACGACCACTACCGGCCTGACAGGAAGGTCACATGAACTGTCATGTTGTCACTGGGTCTTGTGAACTGTGCAGGGTAGTATAGTGTGGCAGGCAGTACAGTGTGGCACACAATGCTGCTTGTTCTGGCCCTTGGTAACTTCTCCAGCAGCCGCTTGTGTTTGTTTCCACTACATACCTAGCAGCATCTACGCTGAGCTGGAACCCTTTTGGCCCCTGGAGCCCCAGCAGGTTGAGGTCAAATGCACAGAACCCCCCACCCGCCCCACAAACACACACGCACACCTCCAGCAGCAGTATGTGCCTCTACGAGGGTGAGTCAGTGACATGGACAGCTCTTAGTTTGGGTATGGAATAGGACTTTCCATCGAAATCTGAGAGGCAGAGAAGTGAACTTTTTGAGCCCCCCCACCTCTCTCTCTCTCTCTCTCTCTCTCTCTTCCGAAGCACCTCTTTCTTCCTCGGATCCCTGTGGAAATGTTCCGCTGGCCAGCCAGCCTTGGAGAAATCAAGATATGGAAAGTTGTCGTCGTTTCTTTTCTTTTTTATACAGAGATTGTTCTCAAATGTGTAGCAGCTGTTCAGAGTGATCGCCCTGGTGTTGCTCGTGAGTTGTCCGTGATTTTCTGCTGCTCTGGGTTCAAAATGAGGATCAAAGTGAGGGCCGACTGCGGTCTGGTCTGGTGAACTCCCTCTACTTCGAGCAGGGCTACCTGTGTTACGAGCTGAGGACTTGGTTGGTTCAGTTGTCATAACATAACTTTATTGGTTGTGTAAACAAAGCTAAATTACCTTGCTCAGTTTTCTCTCTTTCTCTCTCTCGCTCTCTCTCCCTCCTCCCTTAGCTCTATCTCTCTTACTTAGTTGTTATTATCAGGGTCCACACAGAAGTTTCACATAATTCACACGAAAGGCTTCAAGCCTTTCTAAGAACCTTTGGCATAAATGTTTTTTTAGAAATACAGACTTTCTAGGAAGGGCTATCCCTCCTAAAATGGGTTGGTCCTTCAATAAGTTCCTGCTAGCAAGCTTTTTACAGTTGGACTTCATGAATAATAATAACAACCGTCGTCTAGATGTTTTCGGTTCGATGGAGTTCCTTTCAGGTCGACAGGGACACTGGTTTTTGTAGACGGTTGTAATGGCATCTTCTCCTAACCGTACTGCCCTTTCAACACAGACTAGACAAGACGGTTCAGTCCACTTAGGTGTGTAGACGTTCAACCGCGGTCGGTCATTGTTCAGCATTCCTGAACAATGCTGTTTTCCCTGTGAGGACTTTGAGTTTAGCTGCAGTAGCACTATTCTGAAGGGTTTTTTTCACAGGCAGTTAATAATGACTGTCTAACCCAGTATTTGTACTGTCCTGACATAACTCAGACAGTTACTCCAGCCATGTCCCGGTCATGTGAGAGCAGATGTTGACCTGCAGGCATTACGTTTTTGATCAGACTCAGAATGACTATTGATCCCTGAGGGGAAACTCTTTAGTAACAACGGCACACAGTCTGGTCAATACACACGGGGGTAAGGGTTTAGGGGGTAAGAGAGTATAAGAGTGCACACAGGGATAAAGGAGTAGGGGGTCAAATGAAATCAAATTAAAGTAACTGCACACAGGGTAAAAGGCTTGCAATAAAAGAAGAATGCTCGGCTAGAGTATATACAGATCAGGAGATTAAATAATATAAAAGAGAATATGGTGGAAGTAGTCATGTATAATATACACAACTATGGGTATTTATGGTACAGGTTGATCAGACTTGCGGAGGACTTGACTTCACAAGAATGTGAACCATGGAACGAGGTACAGGGAATGGCTCAGGTTCTTCATTGATGAGGTCATGAAGTCTCTCCGCGCACGGCACAGAATCTCACGGAAACCAAGCTGTAGGGCAGCCTTTGAGGAGCTGCGTCAGAAAATGACGTTTCCCGCCTTTCTTTTGACTGCGTGGGGATTCGGTGTTAGATCCTGCGTACACGCTGAACCAGCCTGCTGCTGTAATCCCATTGGCTGTCTCCTGAATTCGCTTATCCATCCTGCTGTTTGGTCTGTGGGCCGAGGGTGCGCGGGGCCAGCGGAACAAGAGATCACAGGCTGTTTTCATCAGGGAGGAGGAGGGAAAAATCCATAACACGTCCTTCAGACAAATGGAGGCTGATAAGGTGGCCGAGCGCAGCTCTCTTGCTGGTTGGCTGATTTGGCAGGAAGCTGAGGAGGATGCAAGAAGCGATCTAATGATTTATATTAACGCTAAATGAAAGGCCCTTCTAAGACTGATGTGGTCACAATGGAGTAACTGCGGATGAACGTAGGGAGGCAGGTGGCTGAGTGGTTAGGGCGTCGGGCTAGGGATCAGAAGGTTGCCAGTTCGGTTCCCGGCTGAGGCATGATGTTGTGTTCTGTGAGGCAAGATACTTCAACCTACTTGCCTCAGGGGGAATGTCCCTGTACTTGATGTAAGTCGCTCCGAATAAGAGTGTCTGCTGAATGTAACATGTTCACTGTCAGAGACTCACAATCTAGACACACAATCTAAATACGAGTTGGACTAGACACATCACAACACCCCTGTATGGTGTCTCCCTGAAAAGTTCCGCTGCTATGATGTGTAAAGGAAGCAGGGTTCAGCAGAAACATTGTTTACTGTGTTTTTACGAATCCCTCTTGTGATGAACCAGCTCTGCTCTGGACCAGGGGTCAGTCAGAAAGGGGGTAGGCAAGTTTAGGCTACAGACACGCTATTCCAAGACTTGGTTTGTGTTTGCGGTGCGTACATGTGTGCGCGTGTCTGTCTGTGTGTGCGTCAGCCTTCGTTTGCATTCTTTTCCTGAAGCTTCTCCCCTGCAACAGGGATCCTAGTTTGTCAACAGGCTGTGTTTGAACAGGACCAGAGACCCAGACTGCCTCAGTCTCCTGTCCCCCCCCCACAGGCAGCTTACTCTCATTTCCTGTGGCTATGTGCCTTTTGGTTTTTGTCGCTTTCCTGTTATAAGCTCTCATTTCTAAAAATAAAGAAGTGCTTCTTCTTTTCTGGGGGCGGGGCCAGGCGACTTTGTTGTGCAGAAGCTAGTCTCCCTTAACGTGCAGGATTGTATTTCAGAACAATACGCAAGACCTCAATAGGGGGATTTAAAATAATCAGAAGTGGTTCAGTTTCACCAGTCAAACAAACTGGACAGGAACATGGAACAGGAACAGCCGCACACAGTAGCATGAATTGCAGTCCACTTCCTGTTCCTTTTTTTCTGCTTCTGTCAGTCTGACTTGACAAACAGACCCCCCCGGTGCTGTGCGTGTCTCTCTCCAGTCATCTGGCTGTCACCAGAGACACATGACATGGGAACGGGCCACATTCAGCAGACAAATCCAGACCCCCTCGGAGAAAAAAAACACGGAATTAAGCACGAACTGGAAATCTGGCAGAGAACGCGGACGTGTCTTGGAACGTTGTGCGACCCTGCGTCGCCATGCTTTCCTCGAAGGAAACCTTCAGGGAAAAGTGCATTCTGGGAAATGCTGAGGTTGATTTCCAACAGAAAGGGAGAGAGAGAGAGGGGGGGGGGGGTGAAGAAGACATTATCCCTTATTAGTCTCCTAGTGGGGAAATTTTACAGGCGCACACATATTCAGTGCATTGGCCGGGATTCGAACCTCCACTGGGAATGAAACCCAGGTCTTCTGCACATGGTAGACAAGAATCCTACCACTGAACGAGAGAGAGAGTGGTACGTGTGATATCGGTTTGTATTTACTGCAGCGAGGGGTCTGGAGGAATCCATGACTGCAAGAATAATGCTAGTGACCTCACTTCTTGGTGAGAGGAAAGTATGCTTGACAGCCAGACGGATGTTCTCACTCTCCAGCGGCACCGGTGACTGAGATGAGAGGAATTAAGAGTGACTGACAAAATCACCTTCGTCAGTCCTTAAAGTGGGAATAATGTTCCCCTAAAGGAATAAAAAATGAATGACATTTGAGTCATGTCACATTTATGACAGAAGACTGTATTTTTTGACATCCATCCCAGATTTTCATGTTTCTTAAAATGGTTACATTGTGTGTACAGAATGCTGCATTCACTGTATTCCTTTCCGGTTGAAATATATTATACATTTTAAGTATATTGAAATTAGTCAGATCTTTTGGTTGTGTTTTGAGACAGGCTGCATACTTGCGGTTAACAGTTTTGGAGGAGGAAAGTGAAACATTTGTCTGTGGTACAGTGGATACTCCGTCAGCGACTGTTAATCTGGATTATAAAGTAATCACAATTCATGCGTCTATATTTTGCATGTGATTTGAACTTCATTCGCTCTTAAATGAAAGTGTGTATGTGTGTGTGGAAGGTGGTTGAGCCGATGTGTGAGTGAATGTAGCCCAGCCGCTGGCTGTTGATTTAACATCATCGGCCCCTAGCCCAGGGCCGGATGACCTGAGGCAGCACGCCCAGCTGCCCCCACCCTCCACCCTTCAAGCCGGCCCTGTTCTGAGGCGCCACACCCAGCTGCCCCCACCCTCCCGCAGAGCAGGCAGGGGCCCCAGTTACAATACACACACACCTCAACTAGAGGGACCTGGATGAGTCAGTAAAGAAAACAGCTGGCAGTGAATGGACCAGTGGAGGAGGCCAGGAGCTGCAGGAAGCTCCTCCTGAATAGATGGATAGACAGGAGGAGTCTGTCTACTGGAGCTCCTAATGGCTCAGGTCTGTGAGTAATGTGTCTGGTCAGTGTGTGGCAGGGAGACGCAGGCGAGAGAGAGAGAGAGATGAGAGAGAGAGAGAGAGATGAGAGAGCGAGAGAGAGAGAATAAACAGGGTTGCCAGTCACATGATGCATCTCAGTCCATCCACTCCCTTCATATGTTTACCATAGCTTCTTTTTGTGGTTGAGGTTGTGTGCTTTGTGTGTGTGTTAGAGGGTGGGTGGGAGGGGGCAAGGCGGAGGCAAGGCACGGCTAATTAGCAGGGTAACAGATATCCCCCCCCCCCCCCCCCCCCCCCCCTCCCCCTCTGCAGCCTCACTCTCTGCAGCCTTGCTGGCACCAGCAAGTGACGCCTCTGGTGTCTGACCTCAGAGACGGCTTTCGGGGAAAAACTCGTCTCGTCTTGGTAGTACAACACTTTCTCTGTGTCGCACTACAAATGCTGCCACGTGGCGACGGATTGGCTCTAGATCCCCCCCCCCCCAGTTCTCCTATGCATACAGTCCCTGGCCCTGCCCTGCTGTAGGAGAGCAAATGTTAGCCTCGGAGCCTTACCTTCTTCTGGAAAGCAGGTGGAGTTTCCACTCTGACTCCGCCCCTTACTCGTCCTCGCACGCCGGCAAGTCGTCTGTAACTAAGCGACGGTGCTGTCTGTCAGTTGACAGTTAACCCCCCCCCCCCCCCCCTCCTGGTAATCAGAAGGTTGCTAAATTCGAAAATCTCAGCTGTGCCAACATGACGTTGTGTCCACGGGCAAGGCACTTCATCCTACTCGCCTCAGGGGGGAATGTCCCTGTACCTGCTGTTAGTCGCTCCGCTAAATGACTAAATGTAATCATGAACAAGGCCTCCCAGCTGGCTGTTGCCAGGGGAGTCCACACCTGGAGGTGCTAACCTCTGCTGTCAGGGAGAGGAGATCTCTTAGGTTGAACAGTGTGGATGCTGGTTTGTCTGTCTGGTTGTTGGACACAAGGAGTCAACAGCCATTATTACCTGTTACCTGTGTGTGTGTGTGTGTGTGTGTGTGTGAAGCAGTGATTGTCTCGTCAAGAAGGTGGGTGATGTACCCATCGCAGATGAGCTGCACCCAGAGTCCTAGACTGCAGAGGTCATGTGCCTGTGTGTCCCGTGCCGGCGTGGCCCCACCAGGGCCCTCCTGGCCCCCTGCTCACCTGCCAGGGGGACATGCTGACCTCTCCCCGTGCAGCGCTGCACAGCGCGCACACCTCCCTTCTCCAGGCTAATAATACTGAGCAGATCCCCTAGAGGGGGGCGGGGTTGGAGCCTGTCAGAAAACCCACTTCCTGGTGACATTTAGACAGAGGCGCCGGAGTGGAGGGGGGGGCTGCCCCCTCTGTCCTGGGCCTCCGCCACGACTACAACGTCGCCAAAGGACTCCAGTTCGGGTCTCACTGCAGCTCGCTGAACACGCGCTCGCGTTTCATCGCCTGTCTGCTAGCTGCATTCCCTCGGGTGTCCAATGTCTGTGTCAATATTTGACCCTCCTTTAAGTAACGGCGATTGTTGAGTCGAGGGCGCAGGAAACTGTAATGCATTGTGTGGAGAGAACAGGCTCTCTGGAGAGTGGGAGAGGGTGGGAGGGAGGGAGGGCGGGAGTGGGGGTGAGTGAGTGGGTAGAGAGAGTGGGGAGAGAGAGAGAGGGAGAGAGAATGGGTAGAGAAAGAGAGAGAGAGGGGGGGAGAAAGGGAGAGAGAGGGAAAGTGGGAGAGGGAGAGTGAGAGAGGCAGTGAAAGAGAGTGGGAGAGAGAGAAGCGAGAGGGCGAGAGAGAGGCTGATCAAAGGGGCTTTGTTAGGCTACAGTGCGTAATGTGTATGTTGACATGGAGGGTGAAACTATGAAGCGGTGGAAAACTCCGGGTGGAGCTGCTCTGTGTTATCTGCGCTCTGTCATTACAGTCACCATGCTGCCGTTTGTTTGCCTAATCAGGCAGGGAAACTGGGCTGCACCCAGGAACTCAGGGCAGGTTCCTCCATCTTTGTACAGCTATCTTCTAGATTTTTCCTTAAGAAAAAAAAGAAAAAGAGCCTACGTTGTTTAAAATTCAACGACCCTGTTTCTAAACAGACACGTCTTGTTTGAAACCGTGAACGGACTGCATTTATACAGCGGCACGCCCAAAGCGTTTCCCTCACACACACACGCACACACACACACAGCCTGGCACGTGTGTATCGCGCGCACACACTTTGACACGCGGTTCACGGGAAGGGGTGGAATCGAACCGCCAGCCTCGCGATCACGTTACCGCGCGACCCCCTCCTCCCCCCTTCTTACCCCCCCCCCCCCCCCCCCCCGAGTCACAGCCCCTCAAGCCACAGCCCAGCTGAGGTGACGGGCAGCTAGCCAGAGTCTACTACTAGGTCAACAAGCCTGTGGATGCCCGCAGTAACTCTTCTCCCCTCGTCCCTTCCAGACATCGCGGTGGTGGAGATGACGGACGCCTTCCGTCAGCCCTCCCTCTTCTACCACCTGGGCGTGAGGGAGAGCTTCAGCATGGCCAACAACATCATCCTGTACTGCGACACCAACTCGGACTCCCTCCAATCCCTGCAGGTACCTGAACAGCTGACGCACACACGCGCACTTTGTATGAAAAACACTGACTGTCACACACGCGCGACACACAGAAGTGGACGTCTATGCAAACATGCACATTTGCATAAGAGGAGCCAGTTTTTGTATGTGTTACCCCCTTCTCTCTCTCATCTGACATTTACGAAATGAACATCGCGCGAGGTCAACGGCAAACGTCTGCATTTAGAAAACTAAAAGCGTTGTTGCTGCTCTGCGGCGTCGTCATCGTCGTGCGGCCTTGTTAGCGACATGGAGGACTGGTGCATTAGCACCCAGGGAACCTGCTCTAATGTGGGTGATTCACAGCGAGGATAAAAATAACATCACTATGTAGTTACTGCCGTTCACAACCCAGTCAGCACGATGCGTCCGCTTCGTAAACGACAATTTCCGTTTGCGAGCGAGACCCGTTGACGACAGCGTGACTCATCGAGAGATTCGCCTGCGACTTGTTGTTGTTGTTTTAGTTTTTTGTTGTTGTCTGGCCTTTCAACCTTTCAACTCTAACCCAGTTAGTAAGTCAGTTATTCAGTAAACCACTGCACAGTTTCTAACCTGCAGCGATGCTGTCAGTACCCAGTAAATGACCTCATCCCATGCAGGCTGTTAAGATCCAGACCTTCTGCACAGTCTAACAGGGTCCTGTGGCCCCTCCCCAGCCAAACCCACCGGGCTGTGTGCAGTCACTGCTGCCTGTCAGAGTCTGAATACAAACAAAGGCCTCTATTTAGGTCCCCTTGAGATCAGGCTACGATAACCTTTTATAGAGCTGTTAAAGCCGCTCTTAAAATAACACAAGGCTGCCGCTGATATCAAAGACACCACTGTGCAGATCGGCCAGTAATACATGTTAAGCATATTTTTTTTTTACCTCCAACATTGGAAAATACCTGACGAGGTATTTTGTAATGTAGGACGTTTGAAATACACAGAGTTGATCCCTCCACAACTTGATATTGACTCGTTTCACTGAACGGCTCAGATAAGTGCATACGCTTCTCTAAAAAAACGACTTATTTCTTTCGCAGGAGATCATCTGCCAGAAGAACACTGTAAGTAACGATCCCAGCCTCCCACATCTCCGCACTTGTTAATCACACAGTTCTCATCTCTTTTTTTTTTTTTACTCATTTCAAGTGCGAAAGTATTTACAGGAAACCACTTTCTTCACACCCCCGAGACAGATTTCTGTCTGCCACCGTGCAGTCACCCTAATTACCCAGAGCTCCACGCTCTCGATCTGTGTGACATGAGTTAGAGAAAAGCGTCTGAGAAAGCGTCGTTCAGCTGAGACATCAGCCGTTAGTTCTCCGGAGGGAGCGAGAGGAAGTGCTGTGGAAGAACGCAGCGAGGCTTTGAGAAGAAGAAGTGGCTTTATAGGTTCACCTCCTCTTTTTTCCCCTCAGGCCTCCCTCAGTGCCATTGCGCCAGATGTTTCTAATTGCTGTGTGTCTGTGTGTGTCTGTGTGTGTGTGTGTGTGAGAGAGAGGTGATATCCAGCCCAGGTCACACAGGGAGACGTATGTGTCGGTCTCTGAAGCAATCTACTGACGATTAGCTACTGTACACACACACACACAAAGACAGCTTGTGCCTTGTTTTTTCCTTGGGGAGTGAATCTCGTGGTAGAAGTGATTATAATGCGGGCTGTCTGATTGGCTGTGGGGCAGGAAACGCTCACAGCTGCCGAGGCGAGGCAGGCAGACGATACAGGCCTGATCGCAGGCCAGTTAGGGAGGGTTTCCAGGCCAGGAGGGCACATGGGAGCAGGGTTACCCTGCCCTGGCTTAGCTGCTCTAAGTGGCTTTGCGGAGTGGAATAAGGTGGCTTTGTGCTGCAGGAAGCAGCCTGATCTCAGAGGGCTGGCTGGGCCTCGTGAGAAGGGCTGATTACAGCTCACAGCCAGTACTGGGACACTCCCCCTCCCTCCTTACATGTCCCTTACTCTTTCTCCCCCCCCCTCTCTCTCTGTCTCTCTTTCTCTCTCTCTCTGTTTCTCCCTCTCGCCCTCCCTCCCTCTCTGGGTTTCTCTCCATCTCTCCCTCTCTCTTTTTCTCTCTCTCTCTTTTTCTCCCCCCTCTATCTTCCTCCCTCCCTCTCTCCGTTTTCCTCCCTCCTTCCTAGTTTCCGTCACAGTCACTGTCTCTGTTGTCTGTCTCTACCCTTCACTGCACTGTTCTCCACAGCCACAGCCCAGTGCACACATCCCACTGACTCATCAGCCCCCCTGCAGCCTCCTTGCAGCCCCCCTGCAGCCATGCCCTCAGCAGCCCCCCTGCAGTCACCCTGCAGTCATGCATTCTGCAGCCCCCTGCAGTCATGCCCCCGGCAGCCCCCCTGCAGTCATGCACCCTACAGCCCCCTTGCAGTCATGCACCCTACAGCCCCCTTGCAGCCTCCCTGCAGTCATGCACCCTGCAGCCCTCCTGCAGGCTCCCTGCAGCCATGCACCCTGCAGCCCTCCTGCAGGCTCCCTGCAGCCCCCCTGCTGTCTGAGCTGATAGCCTCTGGGCTTCAGTGACAAATACAGCACAGAACTAATAAGGACAACTTCCTCAATGGTTTTACGACCACAGCAGGGGTCATAAAGTTATATAGCTGATGATTTACAACCCTAGAGTTGCTCTGTCCGTGCCTCTGCAGGTGAATGGGCTAATCCTACTCTCTCCCTCACTCTATATATATATCCCTTTCTCCCCCCCCTCTCTTTTTCCCTCCCTCCCTATCTCTCTCCCTCTCTCACGCTCTCAATCTCTCTCTCTCCCTCCCTCTCTCCACCCCCCCTCTCTCTCCACCCCCTGTTGTCCTTCGTAGGGCGTTGTTGCCTGCGTGCAAGTATCTCACTAACTGCCTAACATAGCTGTCGAGGCTTCCTGACTCCAGGAGTCTCAATGGCACCCAGCCACTAAAATATGCATGAGGCTGTGATGGCCCCATCAAGGAGTCCTTCAAGGCCCGGAATGAGACAGGAGGACTGACGAAAAGGGAGGATTTAGGAGCGGCTTTCCACCTCTCTCCATGAGTCACCGTGAAATAGCGGCGCGCAGGAAGAAGCTGTTGTTTGCGAGCGAGGAATGTTTCAACAGTTCCATCACTTCCTCCTCCTGCTTGTTCGTTTGCGTATCTGGTGCTCTGCGCGTTGCTGGCGGAGGAGGGGGGGGGGGGGGGGGGGGGGGGGAGGGGGGTGCATTCATCAAGAGCAGAGGGGGAAACAGCCAAATGAAAATAGCAACAGTTTAAACAGTCAGGAAGCAGCTGTTATCCTTTAAACCCTGTCATTATGCACATGCTAGTTCCTCCGATACCGAAATCAGTCGTTTTGGATGAGAGGAGAGGCTGACGACCTCACATCCCAACCTCCCTCTGCAAACCCCCACATGCAAATCAGCCAGGAAGGGGAGGAGGCCCACAGTGTTTCAACCGATTGCCGCAGGCGGCGTGAAACTGGTTGATCCCCTCAGCCCCGGAGGGGGCGATGGCTGAGCAGGAGCCTGAGCTGGAGCCGTCATCCGCCCTGCCCCCCCCTGTCCTACCCCCTGGCCTACAAAAACACCATTGTGTCTGCCGGGTTCAACCCATCCTTACGTCACCACCTGTAACTGGATCACAACAGGAAGCACCCTGTGCTGTGACTCAGTGTTTCTCACTTCGCAGTTTGGCGGGATCGGCGTCACACATGCATGCGAAGGAAAACTCCACCCCCCGCTCACCTCCCAAACAAACAACAAAATAACATTTTTCCCCCTGTCGTTGAAACCTGCCCACCTCACATGTCCAGCTGTGTGACCCCCCCTCTCCCCCCCCCCTCCTCTGTCTCCCAGACGTGCTCAGCTAACTACAGCTTCATCCCGTACATGGTGACGCCCCACAGTAAGGTGTACTGCTGCGAGAGCAGCCTGCTGAAGGGCCTGACGGAGCTGATGCAGCCCAGCTTCGAGGTGCTGCTGGGGCCCATCTGCATGCCTCTGCTGGACCGCTTCCTCCAGCTGCTCAAGGTGCCCACCGGAAACTCCTGGTGAGTACGGAGACGCATGAGTGATGAGGGGGGTATTGATGGTGGTGGTGAGGATGATAATGATAGTGATGGTGATGATGATGGTGATGGTGATGATGATAATAATGGTGATGAAGTTGATGATGATGATAGTGATGGTGGTGATGAATATGGAGATGATGATGATAATGGTAAGGATAATGATAAAGATGTTGTCGATGATGCATTTTATTTGTGATGAGCCTTTCTTGCACTGGAGGAGACCTCAGTCCTCAGCAGCTCATATTGCGAAACCGACAACTCCATTTTTACTTGTTAGTCTTTGGGTGGGGTTGTAAGAAGAACGTGTAAACGTGTTGAAAGCAGAATGCCTTACAGAAAGGTAACGTATGGAGGGTGGAGAGCGTTCTCCATCGGTCCAGATGAACTTATCCACTCACCGTTCCGTCAAGGCGACCAAGGGAACACTTGGAACATTCCGCCTCAGAATCCCTCCGCCTCGGAAACATTCCGCCTCAGAACCCAGATCTTACACAGCCTTGCGTCCACTTCCTCAGTGATTTTTTTTTTAACCAATCTATGCGATGTGCGTCGCTGTGGAAATTCCTGTGAAAGGCTACAGAGGAACAGGTGTCTCGTGTGAGGGACGGGGTCGCACATCCTGCTGCTCTGCTGGGCAAACACAGGTGACAGGTTTGTCACCGCCAGCCTGAGTTCATCAACACCCAGAGAGCTGAGGTGCAGCTGGTCCTCCGCTGTGTTGATCTACCAAACATAACACTCCTTCAGTGTGGGGAGTGAGCGAAAGTGAAAGGGTGAAAAAAATACGCACAGAGCAGGAATTACTTCAGGCTCCGTGGCTTCTTATTCAGAAGGTTGCAGTAGTCCTTTCCAGTTCATATTAAATAAATAATAATAAATACTCATTTACCAGACACTTAACCCGCTGAGCCACTTGACTCATTTCACGTTGAGGCCCTCTACCCAATTGTGTAATTACTTTATTCGGTGTGTGTCCGTATAACTTGATGACAAATCACTCTTTCAAAAGGTCGTTTATCAGCTTTTAGCTGAACATTTGAAGTTGTTTTCCAAGAATGGTGACTCTGCAAAAAGCCGTGGGGGAATTTGCACTTTGGATGAATGCTGCTGTCTGGAGTTCTGCCATCGCACAGCGCTTTGAGAAACACTTTGGCAGAGGACCGGTCGATGTGGCGCGCTCCTCTTACGGTCGACCTGAGGAGGACCGCTGGGCAGGATTAGGAGGTTATTAAGATAATAATAATACCTCATTCAGCAGACGCTTTTATCCAAAGCAATTTACATTTTTAAGTATAGGGACAATCCCCCTGAGGCAAGTAGGGTAAAGTGCCTTGCCCAAGGACACAACATCACATAGTCTCAGCTGGGGTTTGAACTCACAACCTTCTGATCGCAAGGCCAACGCCTTAACCTGCTGAGCCACCTGAATCCCGTTGTTGTGGCGTTAAAGTATCCGCTGCTCGCCTTCGTTAGCGTCACGTTCGTTCCTTGGGCGTACAGGAAGTTCAGACCTCTAGCCCGCCGCCATTTGTCACCTGAAACCGTGGGGGTGCGTTGTGTGATTGGTTGCTTCCATAAATGGGGCCTTCAAATGAAGAAATAAGTAGTTAATCCCCCCCTCCCCCCCCCCCCTCTTCCCCGCTCCAGCCAGTACTTCCGTGAGACCATCCTGAGTGAGATCCGAAAGGCCCGGGAGCTGTTCACAGGCACGGAGCTGGCATCAGAGCTCGGACGCATCCAGCAGCGGCTGGACAACGTGGAGTGCCTCTCCGCTGACATCGTCATCAACCTGCTCCTGTCTTACAGGGATATCCAGGTACTGTGGTGAGGGCAGGGTGGTGTGTGTTCAGGGGGTGTGTGTTCAAGGTGGTGTGTGTACAGGGTGGTGTGTGTTCAGGGTGATGTGTGTTCAGGGGGGTGTGTTCAGGGTGGTGTGTGTACAGGGTAGTGTAGTGTGTTCAGGGTGGTGTGTTCGGGTGGGGGGGGGGGTTCACAGCGGTGTATTCAGGGTGGTGTGTGTTCAGAGTGGTGTGTTCAGTGTGGTATGTTCAGGGGGTGTGTGTACAGGGTAGTGTAGTGTGTTCAGGGGGGTGTATTCAGGGTAGTGTGTTCAGGGTAGTGTGTTCAGGGTAGTGTGTTCAGGTGGGGTTGTGTTCACGGCGGTGTATTCAGGGTGAACGTTTCAAGGCTTCTGTGTTGGTGGCGTCTGTGCTCTGAGGAGCTAGTGGAGAGCTGGCACAGCATGGTGCACAGCATGGTGCACAGCAGGGAAGCAGTGGCCTTCACTGCACTGTGTTCGCAGCCCCCCTCCTGTTGCGTAATCCCCCCACTCGCTGTAGGCAGCTCTCCACTGCATGCATAAAACATGACATCAACAAACAGTGGTGGAGCGACAGAATTATTCATCATGTTTTCGATACAGTAAAGATGTACGAAACCCAGCAAATTGCGCACAAAGGGACTATCAATTATTGAAGTTGTCTGGTATTAGGTCAATTGCTTTTTTTTCGTCAGGTCGATTGTGAAAGTGTGTTTCCCTGTGCTTCTGTGTAACCCAGGACTACGAGTCCATAGTGAAACTTGTGGAGACCCTGGAGAAGCTGCCGACCTTTGACCCCGTGGAACATCCTCATGTCAAGTTCCATTACGCCTTTGCACTAAATAGGTGAGACTTCCTCGTGTCTGCTTTGCCTGCTCTCTCTCACACACACACACACACACACCCACAAGCAGGCAGACACACACACACATGCACAGACACATGCTCAGACCAATGCTCAAACGCGCACGCACACGTCGACAAGCACGCGCGCACGCAGACAGACGCGCCACCCACAGACTCAGCTCCCATCATGTGGAGAACATATGTTCCAGGAAGAACACGTTTGTAGAGCACGTTGAGTTTTAACGGCCTGATCTTCCTGTGGTGTTGCTGTTGTAAACATCCAGTTGTTCCCCCCTGGTCTCACTGACTCCAACAGAAGGACTTCACACTGTTCCTGGATTTCCCGCAATCTAAACATCCCTCCTTGCATTCTTCCTTAACACTTTATCGGCGTGTGAATGAGCCTGAATCAAAAGCAGACGCTCAAGTGGAGTGTTTTCGTTTGCCAAACATGCTCGAGCCTTTCCCCAGCGCTTGACACGCAAGAGGGCCGTGACTCAGCAATGTCAGGCTGACATTGCATAAAGGGCTTCCCGTTATGAGGCAATGACGTAACCTCCAGAATGTGAATGAAAACTTCATTGGAACAGGCCTTACCAGCCAGGGCACGTTGAGTAATTGGGTCATGCTTCTGTAGGAAACCAGTAGCAACCGGCTGAACTGGTACACACGCTCTAAAAGGGCTGAGTCCCAGCCCCCAGGACCCCAAGGCTCCCAGATACCACTCTGCACTCAGGTGTGAAAGACAGAAAAGGCGGAATGCATGAAAGAGAGAGGGAGAGAAACAAAGGTTAGAAGAGAAAGAGAGGGAGGGGGAGATCGAGATAGACAAAGAATGGTAGCAAGAGGGAGAGAAACCCAGAGTAGTTCCCCAATGGCATCTGGTTGCTGGTCCAAATGTTGCACGTGAACAGACCAGCTAAACCAGAGCTTTATTCAAGCGATACTAATGAAAAGGAGAAGCGTTCCTGATCAGAAGAGGCAGCTTCCACTGAGTTAGCGTTAGCATCTCCAGGAATGCCCGGGAGTGGGTTGGGTTTTTTTTCTACCGCTCGAATAGCTGAATTCTATTTCTGCCCAACGTTCTCTGGAGTTACCTTGGCGTATTACCAGCTAGCTGAGCTCGCTACAGCTCCTCTGCCAACAATCCCTGTCCCACAGCGCACACTCACACACTCTTGCACACAAACTGGTCTCATTGAAGTTCTTGAGCTTGCATGCGTTGGAGAGAGAACAAGACCCTCAGATGGAATCACAGTCCCTCTCTCACACACAGAGTCCAAACATTGGCCTCCTTCACTGGAACCCACTTCCAAGAAGTCAAGAAAAGGCCCTCTGTGGAAGATATTGTTAAAAAACAAGGTCAAAGACTTTTTCATCACCTGTGTTTGGTTATTTGGTGTGTGTGTGTGTGTGGTTGCTTGTGTGTGTGTGGGTGCTTTTGTGTGTGTGTGTGCTTGTGTGTGTGTGTGTGTGTGTGTGTGTGCGTGCGTGCGTGCGTGCAGGAGAAACCTCCCTGGAGACAGACAGAAGGCGCTGGACATCATGCTGCCTCTGGTGGAGGCAGAGGAGCAGGTGGCCTCAGACATCTACTGCCTGGTGGGACGAATCTACAAGGACACGTTCCTGGAGTCGCACTTCGCCGACACGGCCAGCAGGGACAATGGCACACTGTGGTGAGGGGGAGACGGGTGTGGGGGGCCAACCTTGCACGCCCCTGGAGGTCCGGAGGATAGGGTGTGGGGGGGAATCAACCTTGCACGACCTCGGGGTCCAAAGGAGAGGGTGTAAGGGGGGATTCAATCTTGCACGCACCCTGGGGGTCCGGGGGAGAGGGTGTAGGGGGGACTCAACCTTGCACGCCTGCCCGGGGGTCCGGAGAAGAGGGTGTAGGGGGGATTAACCTTGCACGCCCCTGGGGTGCGGAGGAGAGGTTGCGGCGATAATCTGCCTTGCACGCCCCTCATCTCTATCACCCTCCTGTTGGCCGCTAGCTGCAGCCAAGCACCCAGGCTGCTAATTTGGGCCTTCAAATGGCAGCCGATCTCAAGCAGTCAGTAATGATACAAGCTTAATTGCCCATCCTGCAAATAAGAATGTGTGTGTGGTATTCTTGGGGATGAAATGTGCCGTCTGGTGCGGAGATGTCCCATCAGGCGTCCTCTCAGTTCCAGATGTCATCTTTGGAGAGGCTGCTGCTATCGCTCACGCTGCCGCAGCAGACTGCTCATTAAGTCAATGAGGTTTTTTCTTTTGCTGCTTTCCAGCGAGCGATTATGCCTTCCCGCTTCAGTCTTCCTGTAACGGTCGGTAAGCGAAGTGTGAGCTAGGTGACAGGGCTGGGACAGTGTTGTGAGCGCCAGCAGTGAGGATCTGGGAGAATTGAATGCCACTTAGAAATAGTATGTTGAAAATATATAATCTGATGTTGCTCAGAATTACTTGTCGGTCCTCATGTGGTGACTCGCTAGTGTTGTTGCTTTCTTGCTTTATTGTTCATAACCCTTATGTGTTGATGCAATTGTTGTGTTATGTTCACATGCTCTCATAGCTCTTTCCTTGGCACTTATTGGTTCTCACGATGTATGTTTCACAATCTAAAAGCCCACTATGTTCGGGGTCTATCACGTTGCTGTGCTCAGTGACCGATGCTCTTTTTGTAAAAGCTCTCTCTTGTAAGTCGCTTTGGATAAAAGCATCTGCTAAATGAGCAGAGCTGTCCGGTGGCCTGCTCTGCCCCTGTGACAACGTTCTCTCTTCCTCCTCTCTCAGGTTTAAGAAGGGCTTTGAGTCGGAACCAACACTGCATTCTGGGATCAACTACGCCGTCCTTCTGCTGGCTGCCGGACACCAGTTTGACGCTTCCTTCGAGCTCCGGAAAGTCGGTGTGTATTCATGGTTTATGCACGTCTGCATCTGTAGAAAGAGGGGGAGCGGAAGGGGAGGGGGGGGAGATGGAGCAAGACAGAGGGTGGGGGGAGGTGGAGAGGGAGAGAGAGGGAGGATGTGAAAGAGAGGGAGGGGGTGAGAGGCAGAGAGGGGGAGGGGGGGAGGGATAGCGGTGGGTAGAGCGGGAGGGAAAGAGAGGGAAAGAAAGGGAGTGAGGGAGGGAGTACGGGTGAGAAGGTCTAAAGTGCATTCAGCTCAGTGACCAGTCCGTGTTTCACCTTGAGCTGAATGTGCTGCTCTTTAGACTTGCTCTGTATTATCAGCAGATATGGATTATTATCATCTCTGTTTAATCATCGCAACAGAGGAACTCTTCTGTGAGTGTCTGTGTCTATCAGTAACCCTCATAGGACCATGCTATCAGATCCTGCTGGCTGATGAGATGAGGGGGTCAGGGGCTAAATACTCTCAGACACGTTTAAAGAAGCAAAGTCTCTTCCAGTCTTTTCCATGCCAGTAAATCAGGATGAGTAGGGAGAATTGGCCCGCCATTCCGTCCATGCACTTTGAGAAGCAAGATTGGAGGCATTGATAGATGTTTCCCACGTCTTATGCCTGCGAGCGTGGTACAGTTTGACTTCTGTTTTCCCTGAAATCGGAGGTCGAAGCTAAGCTCAGGAATGTGAGGAAAATAGGACAGGCATTTCTAAGAACCAGCCACAGGCCCCCTCCTTGTCCCATTCTGAGGCCCCCTCCGTCCCTGCCCCCTGCCCCCTTCCCTGCCCCACCTATGCCGCAAAGTGCATGTAGAGACAGCTTTCCTCAGTGAAAAAAAAAACACACGCTACTACAGAGAATTATATCTAGTAATCTGCTCTTTCTTCACGTGCTTTCCTGGAAAGACGCCTACAAACAGAATTTTGTCAAATGACTCACAGGTGATTTCTGTTTTGCAGAAATGTCCCAAGCAAAAAAAAAATTTTGCTTAACTCACACGCTGTACTGAGAATAATACGTTGCTCGATTAACCTGGATAACAGAACTTTTTCCTTCAGCTGAATTTCCCAGAATGCATTGCATAGTAGGCCATTTATAATCAAACAAAGCTGGGATATGGGCATATCAAGTGCTGTACTGGAATTGGACATCAAGATTTTTTTATGTTTCAACGATTTATTAACTCTCTTTAGAGATATGACTGTTTTCTGCTCCTCACTTTCACTAACCGTCCCTGGAGGAGGGGATCTCTCACTGAATTGCTCCTTTTATGGTTTCTTCAATTTTCTCTCCCTAGTGAGTTTTTCTGGGAGTTTTTCTTTGTCTTCCTTGAGGGTTTAGTTTGGTTGAGGGGCAGTTCCATGGGCATATTCGAAAGCTCTTTGTGACATTGCTTGTAAAAAAGGCTATACAAATAAATGTTGATTTGATTTGTAACTCAATCAAGCGCTTCCTGTTTCTCTTGCCAGGAGTGAAGCTGAGCAGTCTTTTGGGGAAGAAGGGCAGCCTGGACAAGCTGCAGAGCTACTGGGATGTGGGATTCTTCCTAGGAGCCAGCATCCTGGCCTGCGACAACACCAGGGTCATCCAGGCCTCGGAGAAACTTTTCAAACTCAAGGCCCCGGTCTGGTGAGGCCTCCACAAGCCCTCCTGCTCCACATGTGCAGACCTTCACGCTCTAAACGTGTTTGACATCCGCCCAAGATCGTCAGACTTAAACACAATTTAATAGCACTTAGAAATATTAAGGCACTTAGAAATATAATCTGTTGTTGTTGTTCAGAATTACTTGTTAATCCCCGTGCAGAAACTCGCTAGTGTTGTTGCTTTATTGTTCGCGTCCCTTAGGTAGACTCCTGTCCGTCGGAGACTCACCTTACATTTTTAATTTGTTCGGCTAAAATCTCTTATAGCTCTTCCCTTGGCACTTACTGGTTCTCACAATGTATGTTTCATAATCTGTAAACCTGCTATGTTTGGGGTCTATCACTTTGCTATGCTCAGTGACCGATGCTCTTTTGTAAAGCTCTCTCTTGTAAGTCGCTTTGGATAAAAGCGTCTGCTAAATGAATGAATGTCAATGTAAACCCTCCAGTTGAATGGTAGCATTCTGCCCTTCTCTGTCTTGGTTGGCTAACGTGGGTCTGTTTTTTTGGGGGTGTTGTTTTTTAACCCCAGGTACCTACGCTCGCTGGTGGAGACCATCTTGATTTACCAGCATTTCAAGAAGCCGTCCGGTGAGCAGCCGGCCCCCAAACAGGAGCTGGTGGACTTCTGGATGGACATCCTGGTGGAGGCGACCAAAAAAGACGTCTCCTCTGTCCGCTTCCCAGTAAGTTTGAACCGGACACAGCAAGGGTTCGAGCTCGCAACCTTGAGCACCAGACTCACTTCCACGAACCGTGCCCATTGGTCAAGCTGCAAGGCCGACTGATCTGATTGGTTGGTTTTGGTGTCTCGTCCCCCGCAGGTGTTGATACTGGAGCCCACTAAGGTGTACCAGCCGTCCTATCTGTCCATAAACAACGATGTGGAGGAGAACACCTTGTCCATCTGGCACGTGGCTCCGGATGATAAGGCAGGTTTAAATTGCAGGCATCACATACTGTAGGAATCACATGGACAATATGTCAGATCTCCCATCGCTTGCCTAACCTGCCAGCCTGCATGCGTGCCCGCCTGTCTGCATCTGCCTGCCTGTCGGTCTCTGTCTGTCTGACTGGTTGACTGCCTGTCTGCCTGTTTGTCTGTCTGGCTGACAGGATGACTGCCTGCCTGCCTGTCTGCCTGTTTGTTTGTCTGTCTGACTGTCTCTGTCTGACTGGCTGACTGCCTGTCTGCCTGTTTGTCTGTCTGTCTGGCTGACTGGCTCACTGTCTGCCTGTTTGTCTGTCTGTATGTCTGACTGTCTCTGGCTGACTGCCTGTCTGCCGGTCTGCCTGTTTGTCTGTCTGTCTGGCTGACTGGCTCACTGTCTGCCTGTCTGTCTGTCTGGCTGGCTGACTCGCTCCCTGTCTGCCTGTTTGCCTGTTTGTCTGTCTGGCTGACTGGCTCACTGTCTGGCTTTTTGTCTGCCTGTTTGTCTGTCTCCGTCTGTCTTTCTGGATGTCTAACTCACAACGTCTCCTCTTATCTCTGTCAGTAAATTCAGCTGCACGCAATTTACTTTATTGGACTACCTTGATCACCATATTATCAGTATTATTATCAGTAAATCATTGCATATGCCTGTTCTGTCTGTTCTTGTCATGTCATCACTGTCCTTGTCTAACTGCACTATATGTTTTAAAACACTTCACTGTAATGCTGCAACAAGTTCCTATATGTGTTTACATAATTGGCAATTGGCTATATCCTGTATCCTGTATCAGGCTGTGTGTTGTCAGTCCGGCTGTCTGCTGTGACAAGCTGAGGCAGCCCATCAGAGAGGTGTTAATGTCATCTGCTCCGTCCAACAGAACAAGGGGATTCACGAGTGGAACTTCAGCGCCGCGTCGGTGCGAGGCGTGAGGTTAGCGACTTCACACCTCATTTTAGCTGTGCACTACACACACGCACGCACACACGTTCGTGCAGTATGTTTTTCATACACTATCCGTCCACTGTGTTTCCCGTGGTCATATTAGTCAGAGGACCACCATCCCTGCGCCCCACCCCCCCCCCCTCTCCACCCGCCCTTCTCAGAGGAATTCACTTGCAGACAGAGATCTAACACTAGCAGAGGTCTTCTCTTGGGTGTTGCTAGGGAACGTCTCGTTCTTGTTGCCCGCTCATCTTGGAGTAGAGAGCTGCTGGAGACAATGGCAGCTCTCTACTGCAGCAGCAGGAGGAGGAGAGGCAGGAGAGGCAGCCTCCGTCCCTGTCAACAGGAGGAGAGGCAGCCTCTGGCCCTGTCAACAGGAGGAGAGGCAGCCTCTGGCCCTGTCAACAGGAGGAGAGGCAGCCTCTGGCCCTGTCAACATTAGGAGAGGCAGCCTCTGTCCCTGTCAACATTAGGAGAGGCAGCCTCTGTCCCTGTCAACATTAGGAGAGGCAGGAGAGGCAACCTCTGTCCCTGTCAACAGGAGGAGAGGCATCCTTTGGCCCTGTCAACATTAGGAGAGGCAGGAGAGAGGCAGCCTCTGTCCCTGTCAACAGGAGGAGAGGCAGGAGAGAGGCTGCCTCTGTCCCTGTCAACAGGAGGAGAGGCAAGAGAGAGGCAGCGGCTGTCCCTGTCAAGAGGAGGAGAGGCAGGAGAGAGGCTGCCTCTGTCCCTGTCAACAGGAGGAGAGGCAGGAGTGAGGCAGCCTCTGTCCCTGTCAACAGTTTTCCCCACACAGGAGCACTGGTGTGCATGCTTGTGCGTGTGTGCGTGCGTGTGTGCCTTGTTAACCGTGTACTTGTCTTTTTTATCCCCTCAGCATTTCCAAGTTTGACGAGCGCAGCGCCTTCCTGTACGTTCTAAACAACTCGGAGGACTTCCAGATCTACTTCTGCACCGAGATGCACTGTAAAAGGTCTGTCCCTGTCTCCACCCCCCACCCCTGTCACCATCCCCCCCCCCCCAACACCCCCGTGCCAGTGTTCAGTGGAGGAGGCCAGCCAAGAGACTTGTGACTCTCACAAGCCGAAGCACATCCAGTCCCCAGAGTTCCACAGTGACAGTCAATGAATCACTGGTGTGACTTGGTCCTCTCGCTTTCTTTTGGGGTGTTTGTGTGTGTGTTTGAAGTGTGTGTGTGTGACACAATGCGCGCAAGCATAGACAGGTTTCCCAGCTTCTGTGCTGTAAATGTGGGAAAGGTTATCTGACCGGCACATGGCAGACCGGTATTTACACATGTATGCACGCTATACTAGGGTAGCCGTGCTAACTGCTAACGCATGCTAACAGACTTCCTGTTTTCCTCTGTGTGTTTCCCCCAGGTTCTGTGATCTGGTCAACAGCCTCACAGAGGAGGCCTGGAAGGGTCCGGAGGAAGGAGAGTGTGATACAGACGCCTTGGAGGTGAGAAGTGAAGATGAGAAGAGAGGGAGAGAGGGAGGGAGGGAGAGGGAGGGGGAGGGGGAGAGAGGGAGAGGGAGGGAGGGGGAGGGAGGGAGAGAGAGAGAGAGAGGGAGAGAGGGAGGGAGGGAGTGAAAGGGAGGGAGGGAGGGAGAGAGGGAGGGAGAGGGAAAGAGAGACAGAGAGAGAGGGGGAGAGGGAGGGAAAAAGGGATAGGGAGGGTGGAAGGGGGAGGGAGAGAGAAAGAAAGAGAGGTTCCCCAGCTGCTGATGTTCTCCTGTACTTGAGAAGAGTCCAGATAACCTCTCAGTTGACCCTGGCACCAGGCTGCAGAGGCACCAGGCTGCAGAGGCACCTGCCCCTGTCCTGCTCAAATGAAAACCGTGAACAATGACACGCAGCCTTGTGCTTTGACTGTTATTTGATCACTGCCACACCTCGTAAAGGCCCCTGTGTTCCTGTTTGTGGAACGCAGAGTAACAGTACTGCTCCAGAATTACACTGTACTTTCCCCTGGTATACTTGAGTGTAGTTTAATATAAAATAATATATATACAAAATATAAAAACAGAGTTTCTAAGATGCCATGTTTGAAACGGTCTTTTATTATGTCCAGTATGACTATGAGTACGACGAGCACGGAGAGAGGGTGGTTCTGGGTAAAGGAACATTCGGAGTGGTGTACGCTGGCCGCGACCTCAGCAACCAGGTGCGACTGGCCATCAAGGAGATACCTGAGAGAGACAGCAGGTGAGTGTGTATCCACACACAGTCACACACACACACATATACAAACATTTAGACGCACACATTGGTACATACATACAGACTCATACACACACACACACATTTATATATGTGTGCTACCTTGCAGAAAATACAAACACACACACGGTTTTCTATTGCGTGACTAGTGTTTTCCGCTCTGTTTATTGAAGAATACGTAACAAAATGACAGGTTGAATAACAGCTGGTCTCAGTGCTGTTATGCAAAGACCAGCCGCCGCCATCCCTGTAACGTGTGACACAATTACCCAGAGTGCTTCGCTTGCACCGAGAATGTGATTGACAGATGAAAGGTTGAGCTTCGCGGAGCGGTCCGCTGCTCGGCGCCCTGCAACCTCTCCCTGCCTCACCGTAAGCTTGCCGCGCACTTGAGCCAGATACTCGCCAAGTGGGGGGGAGAGGGATGGGGGGGGGGGGGGGGGGGGGGGTCATCGCCTAGCAACTACCTTCATCCACAGCCTCGCGTGTTCAATCGTTCTGCTTCCTGGTCTGTAACCAGGAGAGCAGAGCCCGCCGCCGCCGAAACCAAGGGTGTCGCGATTTGAGCGTGAATAATTCAACAGATCGGATATCGCTGCCGTTGCGTGCGTGTCACGTCCACGTGAATCTCCCCAGCCTTCCTAGCCTGTTGATAGAGGATCGAAGGAAGTCCAGAAGGCTTTTGTCTTGGCACTCCTGGTGCGCTTCTAGGAGGCTGTTCAGGAACGTGTTATTGGACCATCTGGTCCTTGTCCTTGTCTTCAGTCTGCTTCGGTGCGTCACGATGAGATAGGGAAAGCAGATGGAGTCGCTGTGACCTTCCTTCCTGCCCAGAGTGTCTAGAAAACTCCATCACTCCTCCTGAGCTGTACTCCATTTAGTTTAGGGTCTGAGAGATTCTGTTGCTCTGGTAACCGCAGAATGGCCTGTCGCTGCAGTGTTACCTGCAGGTGTGTTCAGTTGTGTTCAGGCAACCACAGGTTTGTTCAGGCAACCACAGGTGTGTTCAGTTGTGTTCAGTTCTGTTTAGGTGTGTTCAGGTAACCACAGGTGTGTTCAGTTGTGTTCAGGTGTGTTCTCCTCACCCAGGTACTCTCAGCCGCTCCACGAGGAGATTTCTCTGCACAAGCACCTCAAGAACAAGAACATAGTGCAGTACCTGGGCTCCATCAGCGAGAACGGCTTCATCAAGATCTTCATGGAGCAGGTTCCTGGAGGTGAGGCTCTCATCTTGTCACCTCCCAGTCTCTGCCCTGCCCTAGAAACCCAAGTACAGACCATCCTGTCACCTCTCAGTCTGTGCTCAGACCATCCTGTCACCTCCCAGTCTGTGTCCAGACCATTCTGTCACCTCCCAGTCTTTGCCCAGACCATCCTGTCACCCCCAGTCTGTGTCCAGACCATCCTGTCACCTCCCAGTCTGTGTCCAGACCATCCTGTCACCTCCCAGTCTGTGTCCAGACCACCCTGTCACCTCCCAGTCTGTGCCCAGACCATCCTGTCACCTCCCAGTCTGTGCCCAGACCATCCTGTCACCTCCCAGTCTGTGCCCAGACCATCCTGTCACCTCCCAGTCTGTGTCCAGACCACCCTGTCACCCCCAGTCTGTGCCCAGACCATCCTGTTGCCGTAGTGACGGTGGCTGTTCCTCCTCATCCAGGCAGCCTGTCAGCCCTGCTGAGGTCCAAGTGGGGTCCTCTGAAGAACAACGAGCCCACCATCGGCTTCTACACCCGGCAGATTCTGGAAGGACTCAAGTACCTTCATGACAATCAGATCGCACACAGGGACATCAAGGTGATGACCAACACCTGACGCACGCACACACACGCATGCCCACACACACGTATGCACACACACGTAGGCACGCGCACACACATATGCATGCACACACACACACACACTCAGACACACGTGCAGGCAGACACACACATATGCATGCACAAACACACACTCAGACACACGTATGTATGCACATGCACTCACACACACACACACACTCGGACACATATACGCAGCCACACATACTGTGAAGTCTCATAGAGAAGTTGCTTGGTTGAGCAGATCAACAGTCTCCACTCTATGTCTCTCTGCCTCGCTGGCCATCACAAAGTTAATCACTTTTTAACCAGATAGGCGGTGACATCGATTTCCTGACTGTGAACTGATGGCTTCCTCTTACTGTCACGTAAGAGGGTTTCCCCCTACATGTTTAAATCCCCATAAACCACACTGATTACACAGCCATCAGAGACGCTCATTTAGGTCAGAGCTCTTCCTCATTCGCCTCCACACACGGCCGTGCATTCTGCCTCATTTAACAGCCGTGTCACTTAAAGGACCTTGTCAACCATTCGGCTAAATGTTAATCATCTTGTTATGGATTGGAGGCCTGCTTTCATCAGCCCCTCAACGGAACTTGCCGTGACCACCTGTTGTTGCCGATGAAATGCACCCGTACGACCATGATCCATCCTCTAAACTCCCCATTTTAAATAGGCGAACGATGATTACTCTTTCTCTCTGTCTCTCTGTCATCCCCCTGTTTTAATGGACTCCATTCATTCCTCCCAGGGTGATAATGTCCTGATCAACACGTACAGCGGAGTTCTGAAGATCTCTGATTTCGGCACATCAAAGAGGTTAGCTGGAATCAACCCCTGCACTGAGACGTTCACTGGTACGTTCTGTCTGTCTGCCTGTCTGTCTGTCTCTGCCTGTCTGTCTGCCTCCCTGCTTCCCTGTCTGTCTGACTGTCTGCTTGACTGTCGATCTATCTTTCTGCCTGTCTGTCTATATCCCTGTAGCATATCTTCTTAAAAGCTAGCGGTTGCTATTGAGAGAGTTACGTCTGGCTTGTTGTCTAGCGATCTTGGCTTATACCCATGTTGACATGGTAGCTGCCAACTGCGGTTGAGCATAACTGACTTCCAAGAAGAAGAAATCCTGTATGTATCTCCTGGGTACAGCTATCTAAGGAAAACCTCTGTCTTTCAAAACATGGCGTCTGTGTGTGTCGGTCTGTGTCAATTTCTCTCTTGTCTCATAGTAACAGCATGGCACTGAGCCTACCTATCACGGCTCACCTTACAGTACACTAGTCTATTTTTAGAACCACCACTATACTCTCTTCCCGCTCCATCGTACCGAGGTTCTGACAGCTTCCGCTTGGCGCCCTGAGAACCGTGAAGCATGCGTGTGTGTACGGTTTTATTAAGCTAACTACACTAACCTAATAACTCCCACCGTGAAGGGTGTTATAAACTGATGAAACAGTGTCCCACTCAAGCTTGGACATCCGCTTACTGTCTTTCAAGTATTTATTTTCCTCAGCATTCCCATTTTTCCACATGCTAGGATAATTAGTACATGAACAGTAACCGTTTCGTTCGCCAGGTAATCAACTGAAATGACATAAAATGAACACAAAACCATACTATTAATGACACGAACATATTATCCATTGTATAATGTGCATACAAGAACATATTTATAACATTCGACAAGTTATAAGCAAATTGTTTGCATCTTTTAACTCACCAGCTCAGCTTCACCAGTTAAAACAAAAGTACCCACATGAAGAAGATCCGGCAGGTTAATACATCCGCCCCAATTAACCTACAGGGCTATTTTTTTCTACCACAAGAGATCGCTATCACATTACAAAAAATATGGAATAACTTCACAGTGTGTGTCACCTGGAAGTAGCCGTGTTGTGCCGTGTGTTTGCAGGGACCCTGCAGTACATGGCCCCTGAGATCATCGACAAGGGGCCCCGAGGCTACGGCAAGCCGGCCGACATCTGGTCCTTGGGCTGCACCATCATTGAGATGGCCACCGGGAAGCCGCCCTTCTACGAGCTGGGGGAACCGCAGGCCGCCATGTTCAAGGTGAGAGGTCGCGAAGGGTGGGGGGTCAGGGGTCATCGCTTCTTAAACAAACTCGTGTTCTTTTCCTTCCATTTCAGCTGTGCACTCTGAAAGCAGGTCTCCTCATGTTCTCTATGTTTTGGGGGCCTCAGAAACGAGGGTGTTTTGTCTGGTTGAACATCCTGTACTTGAGAAGTTATGTCCCCTCCAATCAGAAGCTGTTCTTACTGGTCAGGAAGTACGACCGTAGGGTGTCATGTGGATCTGCTGGTTTATGCACCCGTTAGACATGTAGACTGATGTATTTTCCAGTGTGGGGGGGTTTATGGTAGGCCTGTCTTGTGGAAACTCTGAATGTTGCCTCATCAGCAACATCATGCAGACGGCCTCTACATATGCAGCCCATTAGAGACTGTTGAGACCCATCAGGGTGGTCTGCTGAGGGCTGGGATGTTGATATAACTGAGAACCATGGAATTTCCAAGCATTTGAATTCAGCTAAATCTCACGAAAGGATACAACACCTGTAAGGATTCCTGATGGATTTGCCAAGGATATGCAAAATGTTTTTTATATACACTTTTGCATGATATTCGTTTTAACTCCTAATATTCCTTTGGTGATGTGAAAAAAAAAAAAAAATCTTATTACATAACTTGTTACTGCAATTTCTTGTATCAGTCAATAGCAGTAGTTGGCAGAAGTCCTCAAATGAACCTGATCTCCCTGCTCATCTCCTAGCAGAGGCTGGGCGGGGCTTGCAGAGTCTGGGTGGGGCTTACAGAATTTGGGCGGGTCTTGCAGAACCTGGGCAGGGCTGCTTATACCGAATTTTAAATCCACATTCCTGAGAAGCTAGGACAGGAATCTTCAGACAGAACAATCCCACCTTGTCAAACATTCCTTGTTGAAACATTCCTGTGGGGATGACAAGACTTGCAGTGTGACACAATGTTACCTGATAGCTTCAAGCTGCGTGGTATCAGTTTACCCCCATGTTTGAGTTGAACTGTGAGACCCTTACCTTCTCCTCTTACTCACTGAGGACTGTCCTCCTTTTAAGTAGCTGCCCTACCCATCCCCGCCCCACCCCCTGCCCCTCCACCCCCACCCTTCCACACTGAACCCTGCTCCATCTTAACTCTGCCCCCCCCCCCCCCCCCCCCCCCCCATCTCCCCGCCAGGTGGGAATGTTCAAGATCCATCCAGAGATTCCAGACTCCATGTCCCTGGAGGCCAAGGCCTTCATCCTGCGCTGCTTCGAGCCCGACCCCGACCGCCGGGCCACCGCCCTGGACCTGCTCACCGACGAGTTCCTCACTGTCACCAGCCGCAAGAAGCGCGGCAAGAGCACCTTCACAGGTACGCAGGGAGGGGGGGAGCTAGTCTCAGGGTCCGTGTCATCGGTACCTGTCAATGCCTGTAAGTAGGTTGTATTGACGTGATTTGATACCTGTCTCATTGTTCGACGTCGGACATCTAAACTGTGTCCTCTGTCTTCTCTCTCCCCTCAGCTTTGACACCAGGATCAGGTGAGTTCATGTGCTGACATCATCCTCATTCCTCCAGAGACCTGGAGATGTCTCCACTGTAGATAGAGGGAGAGGGGTGGAGGGAGGAAGGGAGGGAATGGGTGAGAGGAAGAGAGAGGGGCAGACAATCACACGGAGACATTCCACAGAGTTTTGCAGTTAACCACTAACAATGCAGTTAACCACTAATAACCCTCTTCCACATAGTAAGACGGGCCTTTCACACCTGTGTGCTGTGTAACTGTGCCCGCCTGTGCTTCCGCCTGTGCCCAGCAGAGTACCTGCGCAGCATCTCCCTGCCTGTGCCCGTGGTGGTGGAGGACACCAGCAGCAGCAGCGAGTACGGCTCCGTCTCCCCCGACAACGAGCTCAACGTCAACCCGTTCATCTTCAAGCCCAGCACCAAGTGTTACAGCGAACGCGATGCCAAAGGTCACCGCTCCCTCTTCCTCAGGTAAGTGTGTCCCACCCCCCCCCCCCCCCTTCCCCCTCGCCAACCCCCTGAAAACTCTCGTAGGCTGAGCCCGCTGTTAAACAAGCGCTCGCCTTCCCAGCATCCCCGTGGAGAACTTCGAGGACCACAGCGCCCCGCCCTCCCCTGATGAGAAGGACTCGGGCTTCTTCATGCTGAGGAAGGACAGCGAGAGGAGGGCCACGCTTCACCGCATCCTGACGGAGGACAAGGAGAAAGTGGTGGCCAACCTCATGGAAGCTCTCAGTCAGGTGACGCTCACCTTTCGCCTGAGAACCACCTTCCGTTCTGACCCTGAGAACGATCAAAGAAATACAGATGTAAAAAGTGAAATACTAATCCTCTCTTGGCTCCGCCCCTCTCCCGTTTCTTAATTGGTCCGTCTCACAGGGCTCGGAAGTGACCAAACTGAGACACCAGCACGTGTCGACCCTGGTGGCCAGTCTGGGAGACTTTGTGCGCATGGCAGACAGGAAGATCATCGCTAACACCCTCTCCCAGCTCAAACTGGAGCTGGACTTTGAAAGCACGGCCATCAGCCAGCTGCAGGTGGTTCTGTTTGGCTTCCAGGATGCGGTGAGCATCTTTCTCGTCATCCGTACAGACAGCTGTCCTCTGGCTGTCTCTATCGTGATCCCCGACTTCCATGAGACTCTCAATATAAATACACAATACAAGCTGTCAGTTACATGAGAGAAGTATGTATACTGTGTGTCTACAATGCCCACATAACAAACACCAGCGCTAATGATGAGAATCTGCTCAGAGCTCTGGCATAAGCCGGTACGTCTCTGGCAAACCGTGAATTTTCCCACGCTTCAGCGCAACAGCAACCTGCCATTGTCTGTGTGAACTGATCAATTATGTTAAAATACTGTGACCTTTCATCGTGGTGGTAAAAGGCAAATCTGCCTGCACACAATGGAGCGGCATGTAACGAAACTGTTCCGCCCACTGCCTGACAAGTCGACTTATTCAAATGAACCCCAGGCAGCTCCGAGCGTGTTGTTGCTACGAGAGAGCGGTTACGCAACTTTAGAGCGCTCCAAACCTTGCAGTGCGCTATCTCCCCCTGGTGGACGAGCCGTGAAGCGCGGCACGCTACCACACCGGGCTGGAGATGATCAATTCACACGGCAAACTTGTTTTTCTCCGTTGAAAATTCCATGATGAGTGGAATTTGTGCCTCTTTTCTTTCTAAGAACTGGCGTTTCCTAGAAAGGGGAGGTCTCAGTTTACTGACTGGCCCCTTGCAGGCAGTGTAAACAGACACCCACAGAGGTCAAGAATGTTTTCCTTTCCGTGAAAATGTGACCGCATGGTCTCTCCGTGTGCACATGTGTGAATTATCTATTGAAACGTTGTGTGTCTGTGTGTGTGTGTGTGTGTGTGTGTCTGCCGTGTGTCTGCAGGTAAACAAAGTGCTGCGAAACCACAACATCAAACCCCACTGGATGTTCGCTCTGGATAATATCATCCGCAAGGCGGTGCAGACAGCCATCACTATCCTGGTCCCAGGTAATGACAGCAGCTCCCGGCCCTGCTTGTGCCCCTACAGGTCAGAGTCACATGACTGCTGACGACTCTGCTCCCCCTGGATACTGCTCAGCATCTAACACACAGGACACACATGCTATTTAATAATGATAATAATAATACCTCATTTAGCAGACGCTTTTATCCAAAGCGACTTACATTTTTAAGTACTGGAACAATCCCCCTAAGGCAAGTAGGGTGAAGTGCCTTGCCCAAAGACACAACATCACATAGCCACAGCCGGGGTTTGAACTCAGAACCTTCCGATCACAAGGCCAACGCCTTAACCCACTGAGCCATCTGACCCCCCTATTTAATGGAAGAAACACAACTCTCTGGTGTGATGGACTAGTCTGACGGTGTGACGGTGTCTACTCAGAGCTCAGGCCTCACTTCAGCCTGGCCTCAGAGAGCGACCCCGCCGACCAGGACGACCAGGACGATGACGGGGACCTGGAGGGGACCGCCCCCCCCACCCACCAGAGCAGGGGCCATCCGCCCGCCTCCGCCCAAGACGACGCGGTCGTCACGTCCGGAGTGAGCACGCTCAGTTCCACCGTCTCCCACGAGTCCCACAGTGCCCAACAACGCTCCGTCACCATGGAGCTCGGGAGGATGAAGCTGGAGACCAACAGGTGCGTCGAATTTCCGTGGCGACGACCTTCCCGCCAGCGGTTGCTGCCTCTGTGGTTAACCCTGTGAATCTCCCCCTGTCCACCCGCCCCCACCCCACCCTCTTTCCCTCCCTCCCTCCCTGGGTCCCGCCCTGCCTGTGTGCTCCAGGCTGCTGGAGCAGCTCCTGGAGAGGGAGAGGGAGTACCAGGCCGTCCTGCAGCAGGTCCTGGAAGAGAGGGAGCAGGAGATCAAGCTGCTAAGGCTACGCTCGGAGCCCAGAGGTCAGGCTCACACGGCACAGGGGGTGTGGGGGGGTGAAGTCATCTCTTCATGGAGCCTAAAATGTTTAGTTTAGTCAGATTAAACCCCCACGTTCACTGATTTCCTTGTCCGTTCGTCCATCTCCATGGCAGATATCCCTTCATCGTCCGGGCAGCAGACCTGGAGGGTGGACAGGAGCGGGGATCCAGAACTGGCCAAGTGGCTGCGTCTACACGGGGCTGACGATCACTCTGTGGACAGGGTGAGTCACTCCACAAGCATTAACTCGGAATAAACTGTCACAATGTAACACCCTGGGTTATTCTAGGTGTGGCATGCTGAGCACTCTGCCTGTCACAGCACTGTCTACTGGTGAAAGGGTCTAACTGCTGCTTCCTGTTCTGATAAACCAACTTGTTTTGTGTTCCACTTTTCAATTTTCTAGATTCTAACAGAGGAGTATACATTAGATGACATTCTCCACTACGTAACAAGAGAAGACCTGAAGTATTTGGGATTAAGGTAGTTGGATAGATTACCTAAACATTTCCCCCTGCTATAACTGATAGGCGGAGACTCTTTTAAAGTGAGGTCCTTCTTGACAAGTTTGTCTCTCCTCTCTCCTGTCTCTGCTTGGGTTAGAGGTGGGATCCTGTGTAAGCTATGGAAGGCCATCACAGACAGCAGGAACCAGCCTGTGTGATCGTGCGACCTGTGTGACCTCGCCAGCGCTCTCCACTGCTACGGCGCCTCCATCTTGGCTCAGATTTCCTCTCTCACCACCGCACTTTAATCTCAGTGTATATCAAACCTAACACCTTGACTGGGTCACACACAGTGTTGACATGTGGACAACATTGTGCATGGCCTTCGTTGGTTTATGGAAATGTTATTTTCGAATAACATTTACAACTATAAATTATTACAAATAACTATTTACAAATCTGTACTTTTACTGAAAGAGTATGTCAGTAGCGCCACTTTTTAACTCATGATGGACTCCTAAAAACTGGTACTTCAAAGTGAGATTTGAAGATACAAAGGAATGGAATCAGCCACTGTAAATACCTAAGAGTTCATCTGATTCGTGGAGTATAATTATTATACTAATTATAATTTGGTTGTACAGTTTTGACCTAACTATTATGTTTACACAACCTGAGACTATTTTCTAACACAAGCCTAAGAGACAAACTTACAAACTTTACAAGCTTTTTGTTGTTGTTGAAATTCAAAAATTATGTTTTAGTCTTGTAAGTCACTACTTTATTTAAAACGTATTTTGGGGGGTTTATATAATGTACTTCGAAGGCCATCACTGCATCTGCTTTTTTACTTTTCTGTGAATTTGACAATCTAGGGAGATATCTCAGTCTTCTATTTGAAACTTCCTTTTATGCATCTTGAATATTCTATAAACATTCTGATCTGCAAATTGTAAGAAGTTGATGAATTAGAAGCACATATAATGTCATTGAAATTGTCAGTTTATACCTTTTGAATGACATTATGTGACCTCATAGGATGATTTGAAACACAACAGATGACAGCTATTTTACACAATTGAAAGTATATGAATTATTCTTGTTGTTGTATATTTTCAACGTATTCCGATGCAGCCTCCTTTTGTAAATACATATAATGAACTAATTGTATTTGCTTTCAATATATATTTCGTATATGTTAATCAAATCTAAAACATTGTATCAAACCTGGAAATTTCCATTGGTGTTTGTAAAAGCAAAGAATGCTTACTGCCTCGCCGCAAATATAATATCCTTAGATGGCTTAATTAAGTAAGCACAATTCCCTTACTAAACCCTTTCTGGTTTCAGATGTTTTGTATGTTATATATATATGATATCTGTCTGCATTGTTTAATATGTAATCGATTGACGATTTGTACGAATATTCAAAACGTGTAACAAAACCTTTCATCAGAAAAGTTTACTGTGAAATAAAAGTGAAGCGTTCATGGAAATAACATCTAGCGGTATCACAGTTTATAGGTTTCAGGTTTAGATCAATATTGTTATCAAGGTCCTGCGAGAACGTAAAAATCAGTAAATAAATTGTTGCTCGATTTGAGACTTAACGTTAAGAGTTAAGTTAACTTAATGTTCAGTCTCAAATTTACATTTTTAAAACATAGTAAAAAATTTATTCTGCGTCCTCTCAGGTCAGCGCTGTAGAGATTAATCACTAGTGACGTCACCTCTTTTTCTGCGCCATCCAGCCATCGCAGCTTCCCCATCAGCGCAGCACCGTCGCGAGGATGCCAAGAAAACGCCTTTAACGATTATCCCGCAGGTGCATTTTCACCTATTTATGATCACATATCAACATCATCATGTTGTCTTTTTGATGCACTGAGCTCGCATTTTCGTTAAAAAGACGACTGGGCACACGCGCCCGGAGAAAAAAAAGCGGTTTAACTGCGTAAACATGATGGCTCCGTCTCAGCATCATCGACTGATTGCATTTGCTTTGCTTTCGTGTCTAGTAAATAGTCTACGCGCCCGTTCCTCGCAAATATCGGACCTTAAATCGAAAATATCCGGCGTAGAGGAACTTCTGGAAGAATTCCGTAAACAGCTCCAACAGGACCAAACCTACCCCGATGAGGTGGATGTGGCGGACGCGTGCCTGGGTGATTTCACCGCCGTGGATGAGCACATCATCCGGGCCAGGGCCTCCATCGAACAGGGGGCCACTTTCCTGTCGGCTCCCGATCGGGTGTACAGCTGGAAGGACTGTGTTCACGCCTGCTGCTCTGATCCGCATTGTTCAGTGGCCGTGGTTCAGGAAGACCTCCTCCAGTCGGACGAAAGTCTGAGCTGCTACCTGTTCAACTGCACCTACAAGAATCAAAAGGTTTGCTCGTTCGCACCGCAGCAAGGCTTCTCCACCTACAGCCGAGGCCGAAACACAACAACAGGACACCTGCCCGCCCTCAGAAGCCATGGAGATGGAAGGAAAGTGGTCAGTTCAGCCAGGAGGTTGGAGGAAAAACCCACCGTTGAATATGGATCTCAGATGCAAGGTGCACCTGCTATGCTTCTTGAATAAAGCTCTGTCTGGTTTGCATTGTACATTATTAGATTATTGGCAGTAATCTGTATAGCTCAATGGTAAGAAGCAGTGGAAAAAAACTAAAATCTTGTATATCGTGATGTTATTTTTTCATGTGACTTTAGTTCTTTTTTAACCTGTGTATTTGTTTTCAGACGTGGACGAGCCGCCCCGCAGTGATGCCGGCCAGGACGTGGTCATTCAGCTGCCCACGGACTGGGCGGTGCTGGACGGCAGAGACAGCGTGGATGACCACGGCATTTCTCGCTACGAATGGGCCTTGATCAAAGGAGGTTCTGCCATCAACATGAGGGTAAACATGCAACAATTAAATCTGTTATAACAATGATTATCATCAGTATTCATAAGCATGATTTTTAAAATCTTTATTTTAGACTTAACATAGTGTTAAAGGGTGTGTTTTAGTGTGTCTTTCTGACAGACCTGGGCTGATGGTAATGTGACACGGTGAAACATGGATTTGAAATAGATGCCGTGTTTGCTGTAGGCTAATTGTGCATACACAAGCACACACAATAAGCAACAGACCAGGCTAGAGCTGTTTGCAGTGGTTAAGTCAACATGGTAGTCTAATACTGTGTGCCTCTAGTCTGTCTGTATAGACAGAGATTACCTGATATTATTGAATTACCTACTTTACAAGGACAAGGACACCATTGTAGACTTCTTTGAAAACACAAATACATATATTATATAATTATATGATGTTATAATATTGAAGTGTAACACCACTCTCCCTCTCTCTCCGTCTTTCTCACTCTCATTCTCTCTCGCACTTTTGCTCCCTCTCCCTCTCTCTCTCTCTCTCTCTCTCTTCCTCCCCCTCTCACTCTCTCTTTCTCTCTCCAGGTGACCCATCCAGGGTTACTGAAGATAAGTGATCTCCAGCAGGGCGTGTACGTATTCCAGATGACCGTCACCGACATGGCAGGACAGAAGAGCTCCGATAACGTCACCGTCACGGTGCTGGCGCCGGAGCGCCAGGCGGAAGGTGCCTCACACCAGCTCCGTTCTCTTTACAGCGGTCATCTCTGTCAAGGACTCTGTCTCAACGTCCTGTCTGCCTATCCCCAGTCTGCACAGGTCACTGCACGCGTTACCAGTTCAACTGCGACGACGGCTGCTGCATCGACATCAGCTACGCCTGTGATGGCAAACAGCAGTGCCCGGATCGCTCTGATGAGGCCTTCTGCCAGCACTGTGAGTCACGTCCCCCTGAAACACGCACAGCTGTAGTAGCTCGCAGATCCAGACCGTCTAATGATGTGTAAGCAAGCAGTAATACCGTCTGTAGGCAGCACAGCAAGCACACAAACGTACACATTTGCCAGTGGCCGAAATTCATCCGGATAAATAGTCCTGCAGTACTCTGAAGGTTTTTCCATCCTGTCCCCGCAGTTGATGGCAACAGGAAGACAGTGACCCACCCTGCAGGTGTAACCAGCCCTCGCAGGCCCGCTGTGGACCAGAACCGCGCAGATGACGACCGCCCCTTGGTGCCTCCGGGGCCCAGGACGGCCGTAGATGAGCCTCCCAGGCCCTCCCACACCGACGGTCTGTCCCAGAGCCAGCAGGAGATCTCAGTCAGTCAAGGTACGGTTGAATAACAGGGGTTCAAATAGTTGTGAAATAAATTCATGGAGTATGTTTGCACACTAGAGAGTAGGGCTGTCAAAACTGCTCAAAAAGGACGTTCGAATATTAGAATATTCCCCACACGTATTCGAATATATTCGAGTTTCCCGGTTGCGCGTTAGGTACGTCAATAACAGGACAAATTAATACAACGAGACATAACTACTTGTATAGGTAATATATTTAAGTTTAAACATATTTAACAACATATAACCTACACTAAAATAAGTAGATGAGCTAATGGCCAAGACTGCAGACCTTGGCCTCTCGCTCGCAAACACGCACTTTTTCTTTCTCTTCCACACTGTCGCGCTCTCTGCGCATAGCGGTTTAAATGAACGACAACAATAAACAAATGCTGTGTGTTGATCCAAAGTTTTGTGCAAGAAATGTAAGGTTGCGATTCTTTTTTCTTTTTTTTTACATTTGAATATTAATTTTCATATTCGAAATTCGTTTTTTAAACACTATTCAAATATATATTCAAATGTAGAATATTGATTGACAGCCCTACTAGAGAGTCTGTTTTGGTAGCTTCTTCATGTTCATCGGAGATGCAGACTGAGGCGCTGTGTGCAGCCACTGACGCAGAACTGATCTGAGAAAAGGAGAGGAGAGAGGCAGAATGCAGGCCACAGAGCCACTCATACACCCAGCCTGCTTCAACTCTGTTCTTCCTTCCCCATATACCCCCTGAGTGCAGGAACAAGGGGCCTCTGTCCCCAAACCACCCGATCCCTAAATTAGTATGAATGCTTTTAGGCCGGGGCGGGGCCCTTCCTAGGTTCCCCCACCTCCCTCTCTAGCTTCTAAAACCTGTGAAGAAGTCCAGTTTTCCCACCGATCTCTCCTTTGAGAGATCCTCCTTGTTCTCCCTCTAGTAAGATCACAGGTTCGTTCTCTGTTACCTTCTCTGACGTTTTGAGAATTAGTAGGGAATTTAAAAAAGGATTCAAAGGATTCTGTGTCGTGTTTTCTTTCTCCCAGCGGACCCATGTACTTTGGCACCTGTTGTTGGGCCATGTAAAGGCACCTTCCCACGATGGTTCTATGATGCGATCTCTGGAATGTGTAAACATTTCATCTACGGGGGCTGCAAGGGAAACCACAACAACTTCCTGCAGGAGACCGACTGCATCAACGAATGCATACAGAAAAGTGAGATTAAGACATTTGCCTGCAAATCTATTGAACCAACCACTCTGAGCTTCAGTCACGAGTTGAACTGTGCAAACACTGTTATTTTTCAAATTTTCAGGTCCTGCTATCAAGCAAACAACATTGGCCCCTGCCCCAAGCAAATACACAGAAGCAGGTAAGAGAAACTCATATGAATCAAGATTTAACCAGGTAACCACTTAAACACGCTGAATCCTTGTTCTTTGCAGCTACGGCCCCTAAAATAGCGAGCAAACCTGAAAGTGAAATCCCAATATCCAAACCTCACACAGTAATGGGAGGACACCCAGTGCCTGCGTCAGGTCAGTGCACGGATCGTCCTGATCCGTTTTAACCAATCGCTATGTATATCTATCTCTACATCTTGGGAACCGTAACCTCTTGTTCTATTCCAGGTGCGATTCTTCCGTTAGCTTTCGGCCTGATCATTACAGCCCTCCTGCTGCTTATGATCGGCTGTCGTCTGAGGCTGGTCCGCCACAAGATGAAGAAGGCCCGGCCTCTCACCACGGAGGAGTCTGACTACCTCATTAACGGCATGTATCTGTAGCAACGGCTAACTTGGCTAACAGCGGCTAACTTGAACTGCATACCAAACCACTGGCCAACTGGTCAGGAAAAGACCTTTTCACAGTCACAGTCACTTCTTGTATCTATCCAAGACCAATTTCCTTTGTTTACAATAAAGTCTATCTTATCTCATCTTAAGCAACTGATAAAGGGCCCATTTGTTTTTCCAGCCAGCTGTCAAGATAACCACTTACCACAAATCCACTAAAGACATTTCCTGTTTGTTTTTTTTCTCTGCAATGCTCAAATGTAATTTTGCTATCCTGATATCCGACATAATTATTATGTTCACCAATGGATGTACTTTTAACTGAGATATTGTGCTGTATAGTAATATACTTCTGCCACTAAGTGGTGTTGTTGTGCAAAATCTGTGCCATAAGATGCTAAACTAGAGGCGTGGGCCTCAAATTCTATTTTTTATCAGACTTCTTGAGATGTGATGACAGCTTTGTAATGTTGTGTGACAAATCGTGCAATTCTATTATCATGATTACCAAAAGAATGGATCAAAGACTTTTCTTCATTTTCCTTAAATTCCCATCATGCTTCTGCTTCCTGAAGGCATTTCAGTTGCAGGAAACGTTTCTTACTCTGGACACAGGTTTCATTATCAGTCATGACTATGTGATCATTAAACGTATTATACATGTTGTATTTTTCTTGCCTACCTGTAATCATTCACGCAAGACAGTAAAGATCATTATCAATTACTGTGTTCTGTAATTTTCCTAGTTATCCTCCACCAGTCACAATCAAACACTGAAAAATACCACCAAAAATATTCTATTTTATTTGCCATTCCAGAAATTGTGAAATCTATGAACGGATGTGCTTTTCAAACCCATGTAAAAAAAAAAACAACACATTCATTTTTGCTTTGCATTGAAGTTTATTTCAGCAGAGCAGTGACCGCTGCATGTTATAACCAAGTCATTTCAAGGGCCTGCAAAATATGTTGTCATGGAAACCAGAGGCCAGAAAGCAATGCACAGGGTGGAAAAAAGCGTAGCCCTGTTTTGGTGCATGTGTGTGTCTTGTGTCTTACATGCTCCACTCTTGTCGTGGTGTGCCGCGTTGCATTCGCTCCCGCCTTCGGTCCAACTCAAACTAGCCAGTCCAGGTGGTATATCTGCTACACCAAGTGTCTTCATGTGCGGCCTATCCACGATGGTGTGTTTTAGATGTGTACAGCCTGTGCCTTGGTTTAAATACTGCCAGACAGGAAAAAAAGCTAATATATGTTAGCAGAGCAATACAGCTATCTACAGTTAGATCTTCAGACTCTGCAGCTAGGTGAATCATCTAATCAACACTCCCAACTTTATCTGGTGACAGCATCTTCATCCAGAGCTCAGTCTTGATTCAGCTGAAATGCATTTACTTTAGCAATGGTTGATTGCAACTCACTCAAGAAAATCTGGAAAAATTCAAATCCTCCAGCTAATCAAAAGGATAACTCAAAACCTGAAAAGGCTGGTCTGGAGAAAAAGAAAAAAAAAACTTGCAAATAAGTGATTCTATGGTCGATCTAGAGCAGTCTTTTCCACCCCCTCGGATCTCCAGGTTTTTCCTCTGTGTGATACTCTAATCCCAAATTAGAGTTAAAGGAAAAATAATCACTGTTGTTGGTTTTGGAGGAAAAAATGAAAATTGAATGGCTGTTGGAACCCAGTGTTCTAGATCACTGACCGTCTCCCACTTCAAAGTTCATCCCTGTGTGGAGAAAAAGGAAGTATGATGAGATGTAGAGAAAGAGGTTGAAGGTCATATCAAATATCCCCGACAAGCAATCAGTTGGTCAGTTGGATAATATCAGGCAGTTATTCAACCCCAACTTTTAAAACAAAGGCCGAATAACCAAAAGTGATTATTTTTGTATGCAAGACAATTCTCAGAAATATCTTAAGTTACATCCTTTACAAGATACAAAATACTTTAACTAGCATGCTTTCACACCAGGAGATATAAGTGCACAAGTCCCACAGCCAATGAATATTATCAAACATGTCATCAGAGCCAGCTACAGTTAAAATCCCCAAGGAATCCCACTTCACACTGGTTAAACCACACAGTTTTAATCTGGCATGTTTGATTTCTAGATTTGAAGCGGATAAAAAGCGTGCAGTCAGTTGTCATGGTATGGAAGAAGCAAATAATGAAAACAAGCAGCAAAACCAAGCCGTTGTCATCCATTGTCTGCTCCAGGCCACACCATATCACCTTTGCCGCTGTGTGAAGGACAGAGAAGGGAGGAGGGAGAAGGAAGTCACTTCCACCTGGACCATTGCTTGTCTTTGTCCGTTAAAGGCACGTAAATCACCCCCATCAGAGGCTTCATCTTGGTGCTTCCATCCTCCAGTTTGTCGTACTGCTCCAGCATCTGGTTCCCCCCCGCTGGGCCCACGGGCAGGATGAGACGCCCTCCCGGCTTCAGCTGGTTCAGGAGCTGAGCAGGAAGAGGACAGAGGCAAACCATGAAGTCAAAACATTAAGTCAAACCAGGGAGGAACCATCGTTCTGCCTGGTGGGAGACTCACTGCTTGGGGCACGTTGGGTGCGGCCGCACCGACGTGGATGGCATCGTACGGCGCCTCCTCTTCCAGGCCCATCCTCCCATCTCCCACTGAAACACAAACAGGCAGCAGCTGTCAGCCACGCTGCCAGGCACCACGCTGTGCCCTGCTGCCCTGCCAGGGCTCTGAGACGGGGAGCCAGGGCACATGCTGGAGCTCCACGGAGACAAGCTTCAATGCTGCCTCGTTGCCAGGCCTCTGACTGTCATGTTGCCTCACTGCCAGGCCTCTGACTCTAATGCTGCCTCACTGCCAGGCCTCTGACTGTCACGGAGCCAAGCTTCAATGCTGCCTCTTTTCCAGGCCTCTGACTGTCATGTTGCCTCACTGCCAGGCCTCTGACTCTAATGCTGCCTCACTGCCAGGCCTCTGACTGTCACGCTACCTCACTGACAGGCCTCTGACGCTAATGCTGCCTCGCTGCCTCACTGCCAGGCCTCTGACTCATGCTGCCTCACTGCCAGGCCTCTGACTCTGATGCTGTCTGACTGCAGGGCAGACTAAAACAGCCACTTTCCACTCAATTATTCAGCACTGCACCCCCAAGTCAACTGAGCTACATTCTGTTCCTGCCCCAAACAGCCAGCAGACCTTGGAGAGCTCATCGACCAACCTTTCTGAAACTGAGCTACTTTGTGGGTACTGAGTCATAAGAAGGGCTTATATACGCGGGCACCAAGTTGGTGACCCCTGTCAGACAGTCCTGGTTTGTGTGTCGACTAATTGTTTGTTGGGCTTACCCATTAGCTTCACCCTGCCCGATGTTATCAAGCTAGCGTCGTCTTTCTTCACATTGTTTACAGAGTCGTCTACCAGTTCCTTGATGTGATCGATTCCTATCACCTTTCCTTTGGGACCAACCTATGAAACAGAACCGACAATCGAATTCAGGGTTAAAAAAAACAAAGTACAAATATTCATCTAGAATGTGAGTACGAAATCAGTCATTTTGAACTTCCTCCGAGGATAAATGTAATTTGTTTACCCGTCAAGTGTGGCTCACCATTCGTGCAAAGCACGCAGACAGGATCCCACTCCCCGAGCCCACGTCCAGAGCCTTGGCACCTTCGTACAACTGTTCATGGAGCAGCTCCAACGCATAAGCATGCTGGGAGAAGGGGGGGGGGGGAAGGAGAACAGATTCACTACTAGCGTCTACACCTGGCAACATGATACATGAAATCTGTCCAAATGAGGTGAATAATCGTGAATTGTTCTGAGCGGCATTACGTGCAACAATTCCCGAGGTGCCGGTTTGTATTTCCTACCATGTGTGGGGCGCTGATGGTGGCCTGATAGCCTTGACAGGGAGAGACAAACAAACAAACACCGTCACACGTGCTGACAGACGACCGCTAAAACGAGCTGAGACGTGCCGTTCTGAGTAAACGCCAGGTACGCACCTATCGACTGCGGGGAGTCCATGTAGGGGTTACATCTGGAGTAGTGGCCTCGGTCTGTCGCCAACATGACTTCGTAAACTTTGTCCGACTTGATGATGCCATTTTCTGAGGGCACACGCGAGAGACGTGTTGTCAGGTAACAGCTGACATGTTGTGGTAGACGCACGCACACGCTCATACATGCATTGCAGAGTAATCCCTCCACATGATATTCCACTGACAGTTGGTGGCACCGAGGGGAAGAGCCAGCGACAGCCGGCGCTGCTGTCATTACACCCCCCCCACAGCCATGTGCTGATTATGGTTAGGATACATTACACCTGCCTAGCCACAGCTGGTAAAATGAAACACTGTAGGCTGCATAAGGTTCACACTGTAATGGTTCCAGAATTTTCCTCAACCAGACGCTTGTATACACAGCGATGTACAAAATAGAGGGTGTAGTAAGTAGATCAGACATTCAAAGATCTGTACAGTACACGGATGAGGAGTCTTATTACTGCACTTTATTCTGCATTACATTACTCTGATAAAGAAGGGGCACAATAAAATATGAAGGATTTTGAGGGAACGGTGCGATGGGGGTGTATCTATATGACAAGCCCTGCTGGAATCAAACCACAAGAAAGATAGGAATTAGCATGCATCCTAAATTTGACTTGTTTAAAGCCGGCTTAGGCTAACTTGGGGTTTGTTGTTGTAGTATTTGGGTCAGGTAAAAGGGGAATGGCGTTGCAAAACATTTCTGTTACATGTATTCAACCATTCTGGATGAAATATTCATTTCAAACCGTTTAAACAAGCACCACTTCTGACCCTGTGCCAAAATGCCTTTAAGGGCTTGTTTCTGTGTCTCCTGAATGTTAAACTCAACAATCATGCCTCAATCTTCCAACCCCACTGATCTAACTGAGCATTAGTTTATATTTGTTCAAGCCTCAATATAATGTCACAAAAAATCGTGGATTCACACCAGAAAGGTGGAAGAAAGAGTGAGAATTGACTGACCCGCCAGTACCTTTGCTGCAATGCTGTACCGGCCAGATGCAGACCTATATACAGTATGTGTGTACTCAGAACAAGATCACTGCTCAGCCATGCAAATATGGGTCATTCGTGAACCATCTTCTGCAGGGATAACCTGATATAGCTCCATGCGATCAATTTACGGGTTCATTCTAATAACGCAGGCTTTTGGGCTCAAATATGTGCAAACCATGAGAAGATCCTATTTTACTACGGTAAAGCATGGCAGACCCGCCCCTTAGCAGGCAACTGTCTACACTAGATTGCTGTTGCATTCAAGAGTTTAAACGCAGTGAAATACGACGGCTATACATATTTTGACTTAGACATTTACGTTAAAGCATATATTTTTGGGGCATGCATATTCTATGGAAGATTTACTCTACACTTATAGCATTTAGGTCAACATAGATGTAGCTTAGCTAAAACAGGCTGGCCACCAAAATGACGCAGCCTAAACATGCACACACAGGACATCCCTCCACACCAGCACTGGGCTAAATGCACCTGATTAGCAGGTACACCGAGTGATATTCCTGACTATCTAACATAAGAGCGATTCTGCACCTGAACACGTCAACAGAATCTGTGTTCCAAGTCGCTTTTCGCGACGTCGCTTGACGACCGCGCCGTTAGCCTGGATAGCTAACCAGCTAGCAAACGGCAATGTTACTCGGCTACGTAGCGACTCTTTGGCAGTTGTTAACAGGAACTCCTCGTTCACTTTGCATTTGTGGACACATTACCGAGGCTATTGACCTTTCGAAAGGACTCAACTTACTGCGGAGGTTGTTGACGAGCTCAGTGTGGCTGGCACCTCCAGACTTCCAGGCCATTGTTAAACAGACTCTGCGGAGCAGATAGACAGCGGCTGTCAGAGCCGCGCCTGCGCACACCGTCTTCCCCACAAAACTAACAACCTCCAGAACAGGAGGAGAAACGTCACGAGACATTTTAACTCCACAACCTGCGGATTAGCCTTCGGATTTATGGTCCTGGTTCATTGATTTTGACATAGGATGTATAGAATGTCGCTTTTAATTGTATCTGAAAATCAGGGTGATCGCTCAGCTTTGATTCCACGGGTGCTTGACCAGCGGAATGAACGGTCAAAGCTTCGCTAATCCACTAGGCGGAGCACGAGCGCTAAAGCTGATTAGACCTCGTCAAAAGATTTTCTTTCTATTAACACAAAATTATTACGAATATTACTTCGAATAAAAATATAACAAATATGTATAACAAAAATCGTACACTAGGGGGTGCTTGCTGAGAATTAAAGAAAAATATTGAAAAGTTTACAGGTTCTCAAGATTTTCATTGCTTTTTGCTTCATTGAGAATCTTATTGAAACAAAATAATGTTCAATTTATTTCTTAAATGTTAAACAAGGCTTTTTACATGGAAACTTAAATATGTGAATATAGAATTTTGCTATTAATATAATAAAATGTATCAAGGAAACCTACTTTCTCGTTTCGTTAATATTGGCATTGACTTCATTCGGCCACCGTAGCTGGGCTGGCGGGACTCAGAAAAGTGCTCACATGCCGCTGTGTTGTACACTGAGTGGGATTTTCACTGAAGATCATTTAAAACATGGAGGGCACAAACGCAAAATACGTGTCACAGAAAATCAGTAAAACGAGATGGAGACCGGTGTCGTCTTCTTCTTTACAACAGCCGGACATATTTGCCACCGGCTCTTGGGACAACGAGGTAGCCTTTGCTAGCTAACTACTAGCTAAGCTATCCACATATGCTATCTAGCTGTCAAGAGCTTGTTGCGAATAATCGGGATTGTATTCATGTATTTTGTCGTATTTGTTGATTACAGTAAGTAAAAAAGTAACCCACGAATAATTTGTATCATTCACGTAGGACAACAAAGTTTCCATTTGGTCCATCGGAGAGAATGGTGTCAACGACATGGAAGATGAATTCGAGGGAGACCCACAGTTGATGTGTGAACTAAAGCATGATGGAGACGTACTAGATCTTCAAGTAAGTCAGGTTATGTTATTCTCCTTCAAATTGAGCACCTGGTTTGTAAATGTGAATATATGGATGTTCTGTGTTGGTTAAGTTTCTGGATCAGGACAACATAGTTACAGCATCCGCTTCAGGTGCAGTGACCATACACCGTCATCATCACACGAACCAGGTATGATTTTTAGACCAATAAGTGCAAGACCACAAACCGACACATAGAAGTCACATTGTACCGCAAATCATCCCTTTGAATTGTTCAACTGATTACTGTTACACTTGTCTTCTTTACAGACGTTATCTGTGTCTCACCAATGGAGAAAAGCTCATCATTACTCGTGTGATAACGCCCCGTGCACTGGGGTGGTTTGTAACAGTCCGGAGATTGTTTCTGTTGGTGAAGATGGCAGAATCATCATCTTCAGAGCTGACCAGGAGGAGGTCAAACGCACCATAGGTATGGAAAGGGAAGGAGCCCTCTTTTGATGGATATAGACAAGGTTTGCTCATTTTACATAAATAGTTACATAAATAATCATAACATGTTCTTTTCTTTTTTTCATATCAGAAAATGCAGATAGCAGTACCATTCATGCTGTCACATTTCTGAGGACAACTGAGATCCTAACCGTGAACTCTATTGGTCAGCTCAAGATCTGGGATCTCAGGCAGCAAGCCAATGAACCGTCACAGATTCTTTCACTGTAAGAGATGTTCACATAAAAAAAAAAGTGTTGCGTAGTTCTGTAACTGCTATGAAAACTAAAGGTTGTCTGCCTTCCTTTTGCAATTTCAGAACTGGGGACAGAGTACCGTTACACTGTGTGGACAGACACCCTAACCAACAACATATTGTGGCCACAGGAGGGCAGGATGGGATGCTGTGCATCTGGGATGTGAGACAAGGCAACATGCCCTTTTCTCTCATGGATGCACACTCTGCTGAAAGTAAGAGCTTCTACAGTGACTAAGAGAGTATTCCAAGTGTTCAGTTCTTGCTACAAGAGCAGACTTTTGATACGGTTTTAAAAGTCTGTTCCGTGTTCGCAGTGTGGGAAGTCCATTTTCACCCCTCCAACCCAGATCACCTCTTCTCGTGTTCCGAGGATGGTTCGCTGTGGCACTGGGAAACGTCGACAAATTCGGACACTGCGTCGTTTTTACAAAGCAAGTACACGCGCACTACATGAACGATCACACAGCTGGGGTCTGTGGTGTTTTTTAATAACACAAAAGAAGAATTTGTGTTTGATTTACTTTTTTTTCTCAGTTTTCCAGTCGTAACAAACTAAATTGTGTTGACGTCATGTATTATATTACTAAATCGTATTGCTTATTGTGTACCAGGTGGACGGAACACAAGTATGATTTCCCGCAGTGCTGGTGCTCTGCCTGGAGGGAACCAGTCTCTCATCAGTGCCTGGCTCACAGGAGACTCTAGTAAAGGCCGTTTGGAGACGACAAACATGCTTCCCAGCCAGACTCTTTCTGTGAACAGCCTGGACGTACTGGGACAGTGCCTGGTCTGTGGGACCGATGGAGAGGCTGTGTATGTCAACAGACAAGTCCAAGTTTAAAAGCAAGTGGTCTTGTGGCGTTGTGTGTAATTGCAATGTATATCTGTGTATGGGATGTTGTCCCTACGGCGGTAACTGTCTGTAGTTTCTTGTTTCTATGTTTCTTGTTTCTATGTTTGTTGAATAAATAAGCATAATCCTATATACAAGTAAAATGAGATACTATTCTGTTTAGGGTGTTGATTGTTTGCTCCATAGGCAAAAGATTTTGGGAAATTCTGTAATTTAGTAACTTGTTTTGAAATTAAAGGTATGTGTGAAAAAGGTTTTAAGCTTTGACTACGTGTTGGACCATGTTGATCTGCAGCCAATTAGGTTGTGCAGAGATGTATCAAGATGTGACTATGAATTACAAATTGTACGTTTCATTGTTATGTACCAGAACAGCTATGGAGCTCGTGAAGTTAGACAGGAGGTCAGGCAGGTTAACGCTTCTGACGCAAAGCATCATGGGAAGAGGAAAAACAAGCCGCATACATCCGGGCAACTTGTCAGTCAGACATTGAGGAATATCGCGAAAGGTTCGACATGAGCCGCTAAGTTGATTTTTACACTCATACATAAAATAAGTAACGATAAGAGTATCGGGCTTCATTTTTTTACATTTTTAATTGGACAGTAAGTACCACGCAACCGCGGGTAAATTGATGGTCTGAAAGAGCCAACCTGTTGTTTGCTAGCTAGCTTAGCCAGTGCTAGTTGCTTAGCTACAGACAGAACAGGCCGTGGAGCTGTTAGCCTGTTAGCAGCTAGGCTACTAACAACAGCAGGACTGGTCCTAACTAAACTTGGGGCTTTGTAGCAATGCTCCTCTGTGAACCGTAACTGTATTCATGTAATAATTCACAGTCACTTTCTGTAGCCTAGTTACGAAAAAGCCGCTCGCTCCGACTTTCTACGTGATAGCTCGGTAGTTAAAACGAAGTGCTTCTTTCTGAAATGAATCAAGCGCCATTCCTGGTTAATTTATGATTTGCTTATGTATGATACTTCATTTGATCGTCAGTATTGTAAAGGCTAGATGGTCAGATGAATGGATACAGTGTTCATCTACAGCCCTGACAGTGTGTCTTGTCTCAAAGCAGGTGCCTGGATGTGAGTCAACAGCATGCAGATCGGAATTAATTGAAATCTGGTAACTGAACTCGGCGCCCCCGATACCCCTGCGTGTCATCCTCCCATTCACTGCTGTGGCTGTCAACATACATGCTCTTACATGAAGAGAGGGGAGAAACCCGAAGGTTACAGACAAATGAGACCCAAGACCTTCCCTGCCAGCAACTACTCTGGCAACAGCCACCAGATGCTGCAAGAAATCCGCGAGAGTCTCCGCAACTTATCCCGACCATCTGACGCCCCTAAGGTGGATATGGGTGCTGGAAAGGTGCTGCCAGAGGATCCGAGGCAACAGGGGCGCAGTAGCAACCCTAGAAACCCGTATCACAAGGCCTTGCAGGAGATACGGAAGTCCCTTATGCCCTTTGCCAACGAGCCCAGTTCCACTGGCAAAACAGGGGAGGTGAACAGACAGATGCTGCTGGAACTGCTGTCTGCTGGTTTTGAGGAGGTATGGAGCGATGTTAATGGTCACAGTCTCGTTCTGTCTTATTTAGACTGTCAAGATATTCTTATTAAGTGTTTTTAATAAGGTTTGTAGATTGAGTCTGAAATGTGAATCTTTTCTGGGCCTGATTGTTTTTGAGTTTGTAAGAATTTGAAAAATGAAAACTATGCAAAGTGGAATTACCAGCTTGAGGCAGACTCTCATGCTGAACATTTCTGAAGAGCCAGTCATGTGTAGGTAGTTAGGCAAAAGCTTTGCTTTTGTTTTAGAGGGGGGAAATGTGACTGTGTTAATGCTTTGCAGTTAGCGATTCAAACTTTTATATTGAACCACCTGTAACTAACATGTGTAAACATTGTTATTTTTGTAAGTTGATAAAGACAGATTTGATCATGTTGGGTCCTCTTATTTTCAGGAAATGGTGATCCGTGCTCTAAAACAGACCAACAATCGCAGCACAGAGGCAGCCATCGAGTACATCAGTAAGATGAGCTACCAGGACCCAATGAGAGAGCAGATGGTTTCTACAGTCGCACGCCCAGTCGCTGCAGGCATGAAAGGCCCTGGTAGGCATCTGTCCCCTGGGAACAACTGTTGGCTTTCTTCCTAGTCAGATTCAGATTTTTCTCCCAGGCTTGCTCTTGGACACTTATTGTTGTAGGATTTAAGAGTAATGGCGTTCGTTGCTGAAAAGACAATGTATTCACACGAAAGATACCAGACATGGCTAAACAGATCTTATGTAGGGGAAAGGGAATCTGCTCCAGTCCAGTACCATAACATGGCTTATTTATTTAATCTTTAATACCTGTGTAGCAGGTGATGATATCATCAGTTTCAGATCTCAAACCCAGTATTTCTCTTCTGTCTGCTGACTGCAGGTTCGTCTCACATTCAGCAGCCGGTGTTGAGGAGACAGAGTTGGAAGGGTTCAAAGGAGTCACTGGTTACCCAAAGACACGGGCCCATGATGGTGGAAGGGATCATGTACCGCTCAGATAGCCCTGGACCCCAGAGTGACGTTTCGGGGCGTCCGCCCCCAGCCTTCCCTCAGGGCCACCCAGGAAACAACCAGCGGGTCAACCCTCCCCTCCCGCCACAGGTCCGCAGTGTCACGCCTCCCCCGAATAGGGGGGCCACTCCTCCCCCTCCCTCCTGGGACAGCAACCCCCCAAACAAGCGTTTCTCTGGCAACATGGATTACCTGGTCCCCCGGATCTCCCCGGTCCCCCAGGGAGCCTGGCCGGACAGCTACTCAGCCCCGACCCCCCAGAACCAGAGAGGCATCAGTCCTGTACCCATGGGCCGACAGCCTATCATCATGCAGAACTCTGGGGGGAACAAGTTCAACTTCCCCCCGAGCTGGTCTCAGAACGGCTCCGGTCAACCGGACTACATGGGGCATCAGAATGTGACCATGAGTGGGAACAGCAGGCAGCCGCCACCCCCGTACCCAGTGAACCAGAGCAGCCGACAGAGTCCCACAGCTCAGCAGATGCAGGCTGGAGGTCCTGCATCCTCCCCCAGCTATGTCAACGGTGGCAACCTCCATCCTGTGTCTCCATCCTGGCAGAGCAACGCGCCGGTGCGCTCCAACTCCTTTAACAGTCACCGTCAGGCTCACCCAGCTGGCTCCCAGCCCTCGGCTACCACCGTCACCGCCATCACCCAGGCCCCCATCCTGCAGCCAGTCAAGAGCATGAGGGTGCAGAAACCTGAGCTGCACACAGCGGTGGCCCCCACCTACCCTCCCCGGCTGCAACAGCCCCAGCCCCAGCCTCCCCCTCCTTCCAGCACCTACCAGGAGCCCCCAGCATCAGCACCCTTACCAGAGGTCCCCAGTTACCAGGGCCCTCCACCCCCTTACCCAAAACACCTCCTCCAGCAGCCTGGTACCGCCTGCCCGGCCTACGAGGGCGGTGCCAAGCCCAGCTCCGGCAGAGACGAGGCGGAGGAAGATGAGGGTGGCAGCAGCGGCGACAAAACCGACGTTCCGGAGAGTTCCGCCGGTTCCGCCGAGAGGGAGAAGAAACAGATCACGACGTCTCCGGTGCCGGTGCGCCGGAACAAGAAAGACGAGGAACGCCGAGACCCCAAAATTCCTCTGTACTCTCCCCAGGCTTTCAAGTTTTTCATGGAGCAGCACGTGGAGAACATCTTGAAGAACCACCAGCAGCGGATCCGCAGGAAGAAACAGCTGGAGAGCGAGATGCAGAGGGTGAGTTTGCGCAAACACCTCGCAGTCTCCTTACAAGGTGGACCTATAGGCTTAGGACATGATGGTGTTTCTAAATCCATGTTTCTGAGATATCTTTATCCTACATTGGGTGGGGGGGGTTGGGCTTAGCTCTTAGCTGTTTCTCATGACTACACTACCAGTCAAAAGTTCGGACACATTGTCCCGTTGATTTGATTAGGAGGGTTCTTCCAGACTTTCCACTGGTAGTGTACATCTTCGATTGACAGTTTTACAAACCAAGATTCCAGTGTTATCTTTTTTAGTTTAGCTCCTTGGAACCTTCACGTTCCCTCTGTTCTTCTGTCTGTTTCTCCTGCGTCGGTGTGTTTCAGTGCGTCTGATAGCCTGTCTACTTCCTGATCTCTGTTCTGTCTTTCCGTTTCCTTCCTTCCTTGCTGTCACTAACAGCTGATGTAAAAGGGTCTTCTGTGCTGCAACCTGACTAGTCTACACAGACGAGTGACACAAGTAAGCTTCTCTATGGATAGGTTGTATTTAACTGGACAACGTGAAGCCCCAGTCTTGACGACACGGTCGTGCCTGTAGCAGCCTTGAGGACACGCATGCCGTCCTGCTCCCTGAGACTTTGGAAGAGAGCTTCCCTGAACTCTCTGTCCCTTAAATATATTTAGATGCATGTTGCTCGTAACGTGTTGATGGCTTCTTCCGGGAACTTGTTCGTGATTGGCGACTGCTGATTGGTGGGCTTTTCTGACTAAACGGAATGCATTGCTGTCTAGTCGGGCGTTTTGTGTTCGGCTTGGTTCAGGTTGTGACGTGCGTGCCGTTCTCATCGTGTTCCTCCTCGCTCTCCCTACCAGGTGGGTCTGTCAGGAGATGCCCAGGAGCAGATGCGTATGATGCTGTGTCAGAAAGAGTCCAACTACATCCGGCTGAAACGGGCCAAGATCGACAAGTCCATGTTCAAGAGGATCAAGCCCCTGGGGATCGGAGCGTTCGGGGAGGTTTGCCTGGCCCGGAAGGAGGACACGGGGGCCCTGTACGCCATGAAGACGCTCCGCAAGAAGGACGTCCTCCTGAGGAACCAGGTGGCTCACGTCAAGGCCGAGAGGGACATCCTGGCGGAGGCCGACAACGAGTGGGTGGTGCGGCTCTACTACTCCTTCCAGGACAAGGACAACCTGTACTTTGTCATGGACTTCATTCCTGGAGGAGACATGATGAGCCTTCTGATCAGGCTGGGCATCTTCAAGGAGGAGCTGGCTCAGTTTTACATCGCTGAGCTCACCTGCGCCGTGGAGAGCGTCCACAAGATGGGCTTCATCCACAGGGACATCAAGCCCGACAACATCCTCATCGACAGAGACGGACACATCAAACTCACTGACTTTGGCCTCTGCACTGGCTTCCGCTGGACGCACGACTCCAAGTACTACCAGAGTGGTAAGTAGAGGCCTTGAACCGGAGGGCTTGTTCGTAACCCAGTTCTTCCGGGGCTATTTCCAGTCAGGCATGTGTCAGAATCAGTCCTATGGAGTCAGGTGGCTAAGCAGTGAGGGAATCGGGCTAGTAATCATAAAGTTGCTGTCAAGGCACTTCACCATAATTGCCTCAAGGGAATGTCACTGTAATTGCTGGAAGTCGCTCTGGATAAGAGTGTCTACTAAATGACTGAATGTACTAAATAGTTGCCTTCAGAGGAGTGTTATGGACCCTGTGTTCTGCCCGTCCCCAGGTGATCATGTCAGACAGGACAGTATGGACTTCAGTAAGGAGTGGGAAGATTCTGCCAACTGTCGCTGTGGAGACAGGCTCAAGCCCCTGGAGAGGAGGAAGGCCAGGCAACACCAGCGCTGCCTGGCCCACTCACTGGTGGGCACGCCCAACTACATCGCTCCTGAGGTGCTGCTCCGGACAGGTAGGCACCCGGACGGGGGGGCTGTCAGATGTACTGCCTTGCCCTGGCTAAGAAGTGTTTGTAAACTGGTTGGATCTCAAGTTCAGAGTACAATCAGGGGGATGAACAGATGTCAGTGGATCACTAGCTCAGCAAACTAGCTTGATATCGCTACAAGCCATGTGCTTGTTTTACATCGCTAACATGCACGCTCGTTTCTCAGGATACACCCAGCTCTGCGATTGGTGGAGCGTCGGAGTCATTTTATATGAAATGGTCGTGGGCCAGCCTCCCTTCCTAGCAACCACGCCTCTTGAAACCCAACTGAAGGTAAATGGTTGTTTATGGGATGTGGTGGCGTGCAGGCATTTACTGTATACCTGGTTCTACTAAGCGCACCCTTCCGTTTACAGGTGATCAACTGGCAGACGTCTCTCCACATCCCCCCTCAGTCCAAGCTGAGCCCAGAGGCTTCAGACCTGATCGTTAAACTGTGTCGCGGCCACGAGGATCGTCTGGGGAAGAACGGAGCGGACGAGATCAAGGCGCAGCCTTTCTTCAAGGCTATCGACTTCTCCAACGACCTGCGGCAGCAGACGGCACCCTACATCCCCACCATTGCACACTGCACAGACACCTCCAACTTCGACCCCGTGGACCCGGACAAGCTGTGGAGCAGCGACAACGAAAGCGACGGCAACCATAACGACACCCTCAACGGGTGGTTCCGGAACGGCAAGCACCCGGAGCACGCCTTCTACGAGTTCACCTTCCGCCGCTTCTTCGACGACAACGGACACCCGTACAGCTGCCCCAAGCCTATAGAGTACGAGGGCTATGATGGGGAGGAGGCGGAGGGTGGCGGCCTGGAGGAAGGAGGCTCAGACGAGGGCAGGCGGGGGGCAGCGGGGAGGGATCTGGTGTACGTGTAGCGCCCTGTCATGACATCCTGCTGGTACAGAATGGGTCTGGGAGGAGGAGGAGGTCTTGGTCTTGTCAGAAGGCAGGTTAAGAGGTACACTAATTGAGGTACTGTGACTTGACGGTAAATGTTGGTATGTGTTAAGGGGATGATTCCTTAACTTGACTTTACAGAGAAGTTCCCCAGTTAGGAATGACACTACATGAGTACATGGTACACTGCACTACAGAGTTGGTCAGTCTCCAGGGGTAAAAACATCATGTTGTCAGCATAGAGGGCCTCAAGACCAGATAGACAACTGGGTACAAGGGTACGCCAGCGTCATGTGCTGTCCGCATGAAGTTTTTTTGTATGTTTTTTTTGCAGAAAATATCAGGGTGCTCTTTGAAGAATGACAGACTCCGCTTAAGCCTTAATTTATTTAAGAAATCGTTAACTGGTTACTAGTGGGGAGGATAGGATTCATTTCTGTCGAAGCTTTTATCCGTAATTGTCTTAATTTATATTTTAATAGGTATATTGCAAAGGGGATCTAGTCCTTTCTCTCTTCTAGAATTTGCTGGGATAAATAACTTCTTGAATTATTCATTGCTGTGCCTTTTGATCTTCTGCTCACTTTCACCAAATATACGGGGGTGGGAGGGGAGGGGATGTGGGGGAGGAAGGAGGGAGAGAATCAGCCTGGCATTTTAAACGACACTAGACATAGTTGATTGGATTTGTGTTTTGTGATTTTTTTTCTAATTTATACCTAAAATGTATTTATAAAGTGTTTGCGTACATTTTATGTAAATATTTTGTTTTGTTCCTTCGGTCGGTTAGTGTTCTTTAGGGCTGGACCTCTTTATTCTTTGCTGCGGTTGAAGGATGGCGGTTCCATGTTTTGTCTTTTCCTTTGTGTCTTCCCCCCCCCCCCCCCAAAAGTCCACTAATACTGTGTTCAAATGCTGTGAGATGGACGTGTGGTACGGCTGGCTCTTTTTCCTGTGTGATGACACACTGTTCATTTACATTTAACGGTGACTGTGCCCTTTTCCCCCCCACTTCTATTCAGTCTCTCAACCAAAGCACTAGGCTGCGCTGTGAATGATCTTTCGGACAGTGACACAGCTGCCCTGTTCATGAAGGAGTGACACTGTATTGGAAAAAGAAAAACTGGATTTAATTAGCACACAATTTATTTTGTTGTTGTTGTTGCTCACAGCTCATTTTGAGTGATTTTCCCTCTTTTTGTGTGTGTGTGTGTGTATTGAAACAATTTGAATGTAGTAACGGATATGATCACTGACATTCCTGCACTGGGTTCATTGTAATCATGTAAATTTGACATGATTTGATGATTTTTTTGCAAATGTACACTGGGGGGAGGGGGGGTGGAGGGAGGTGGTGATGATGAATAAAGAATGTAAGCACAATGTAAAAGTACCTTTCAAGGATTCCATTTCGTTTCATCGGCCAGAATTGTGAATGCTCTAACAAAATATTGTGCTACAAAGTTACCTGAAATCACAATCAATTACGGGACGCAGGAATATATATGTGTGTGTGACGGCAGCAATTTCCTAGCAGGAATACATACTGGCTTCAACAGGGAAATCAGGATATGACGTTTATCGCATTTGAGTTCTACAAAATGAGGCGGGTGGAATCGAGTCTAGGTTGGCTGTAAAACAACTAAAGTAACGTCAAAAGTGCATCAGACTCCATCAGGTATCATTGTACCAGTTATCTCTTATACAGTTTAACCCGATCACGAAGCCAGATTCATCCAAGGTTTAGGAACAGATCGAACTTGAAAGTGCAGCACAACAGGTGGGTTAGTGTTAATGACGTTAGCTAGTCCAACTCTGCTAGCGGATCTATGTACGTTTGAAAACAAGTTAGGTGTGTTTGATATACTTAAACCAGTTAATAATGCATTTTCTAACGTTAATGATCAATCATATCATTTTTAGTGTTGTTTCAGTGCCGAGTGAGGGATTTATTATCCACCTAGCTGAGCAGCTAATTTTGTAAATTTGCTGGCTAGTTGGAGATCCTTTAACCCCTTTTCTGCCAGCTGGTTTGGGGTTAGTTTGGTGCAGCAGGTGAAATCTAAATCTACGTTTTCACAACTATTGTTTCAACTCAGGCTCCACACATTTGCGGTATCAGATGACTTTAAACGAACATACCCTTTGTCAGTTCCTCCGCTCACCACCCTGACAGTCTGGTTTAATATGGAGAGAGGAAGAAACAAATAGAAGTTTGAAATACGTTTTTCTGGCTTGTTCTCGCAATTTGATGATAACGATTTCCCCCCTCCCACCAGAATGAGTCTGCATGAAATCAGTGAGAATGTGAAGCTGGCCCGTGAGTACGCTTTGCTGGGGAACTACAGTTCTGCCAGTGTTTGTTATCAAGGAGTTCTGGAACAGATCAAGTACGTGTTCGGTGTTCGCGACAGCAGCTTTCAACAGAAGTGGCAACAGGTAGGAGGTCGGCAAACTTGGACCGCCACGTAGTTTTCAATGACTAGAACAGTGGTTCTTAACTTGGAGGTACTGAACCCCACCAGTTTCAAATGCTGATTCACCCGACCCTTCTTAATTGGTCGTGTCATCACCAAATAATGAGTCGTGTGTGTTGACCCCCTGAGACTGACTCACCGAACCCCTGGGGTTCGATTGAACCCAGGTTAAGAACCACTGGACTAGAACTATTTAGGAAATCAACTGTCATTGACTTATTAGACTCATCTTGTATTTAACAGGTATGGCAAGAGATCAATGAAGAAAATAAACATGTTCAGGACATTATGAGGACGCTGGAGAGTTTTCAACTGGACACAGCGCCATCCAAACCAAGCACCGGTGTTCAGGATGGGGACATCTGGCCTGTGCCGGTGGAGAGGAGGTATGAGCAGTATAGTTCAGCCTGTCTGGTCGGATCCACCGTAGATTCACAAAGTCAATTATCTGGAAGCTTTGTGCTCTCATTTGAGTCGAAGGAGATGGTGCACATCTGAGATTGTGGGTGTTGAATGTGGGTGCGCAGTCGGGGGGGCAAAGTGTATGTGGGAAAATAATAAGCTGTTTGTTCTCAAAAAGTAACTCAATAATGCCCTCACATGAGGGAGATTAGTGTTAGAGCGCCTGGGGTTGGCGTTTTTTGTGGGAATTTTTCGTTTGTTGGTCAAATCCTTGTCAGACTGAAAATACGAGGGGAAAAATATTGACATGTCATCTCTTTTCATGTTAGATCCTCGCCATGTCCGGTCCGGAGGCCCCAGATGCCGTACAAAGAAAGCAAACCGCACAACAACCGCCTCAGCGTGGGCATGCGGACTCAGAGGCAGTCGCCGCGTGGCCCAAACGGGGACAAGGGTAAACCCCAGAAGGCCAAGGAGAAGAAAGAGACCCCAGGCAAACCAAAAGGAGACAAGGTCAGCGCTCTGCCGGCTACATGACATTGGACAAGCCTCCCTATTCGCCGAAAACTCATTTTAGAACACGTCAGATTTAGCATGCTCATCTAATATCTTAAGATCTTTGTGCTATGATTGATTGTTAATGCATGTTGCGACTGCGTTTGGCTATGGAAGTTTTATTTTTTATTTTTTTCCCCACCTCTGTTTGCACTGTTGATCAGCCATTGCGTGTCTGTTTACATTCGGCTTTCCCTCAGGTTGTTCATCTGGTTCACGGCTGGTACTAAACCTCTACGATACTGTTTGTTACCGCTACACTGATCCTCCTTGAGGGTGAAAAGTAATTCAGCGAACTTGCTTTGCAGAACAAAGCTGACGTGGCGGACAACGAAGTGAAGAAGTTCGACGGAACAGGAAATGACAAAGACCTAGTCGAGGCCCTGGAACGAGACATCATATCCCAGAATCCCAGCGTCAGATGGTCTGCGACATTCGTACATTTTCAGGAACAATGGTCTCTCGAGAACATACTGTGTGTAAGTGTGCGCGCTTGTGTAAACTTAGCTTATTGTTTTGTGTCAGGGATGATATTGCAGACTTGGAAGAAGCAAAGAAACTTCTGAAAGAGGCTGTCGTGCTTCCGATGTGGATGCCAGAGTTTTTCAAAGGAATAAGAAGACCATGGAAGGTACCTGGGTCTAGTCTGCATCTTAACTCTCCACCCTCTTCCGTAGTCATAACTTGTTCTAGAAGGCCATGACGTTTGACCCAATGTTCCGTTCTAGGGCGTGTTGATGGTGGGTCCTCCAGGCACGGGGAAGACCCTGCTTGCCAAAGCTGTTGCCACAGAATGCAGAACCACATTCTTCAATGTCTCCTCATCCACGCTCACTTCCAAGTACAGAGGGGAGTCGGAAAAACTGGTCCGCCTACTGTTTGAAATGGTGAGATTCTTCTGTGGCTAGAGACTGTATGCCTGAAGTAATGAACAGTAACTTGTTAGAGCAGCCTCGTCACTTCATGGATGGAGTGGTTCTCTAATACACTGGTCCCCAACCCTGGTCCCCAGGGCCCACTGCCCTGCATGTTTTAGATGTTTCCCTACTCCAACACCCCTGATTCATAGGAATAGGTCATTATGAAGTTTAGCAGAACCTTGTTAATGACCTTTTATTTGAATCAGGTGTGTGGGAAGGAGGAAACATCTAAAACATGCAGGACAGTGGGTCCTGAGGACCAGGGTTGGGGACCACTGCTCTAATATGTTTGTCTGGTTCAGGCACGGTTCTACGCCCCCACCACCATCTTCATCGATGAGATCGACTCCATGTGCAGCCGCAGGGGCACTTCAGAGGAGCATGAGGCCAGTAGAAGAGTGAAAGCAGAACTGCTGGTCCAGATGGATGGTAAGACATTTACCGCCGTATTTATTGCACTATCGGGCGCACTGTCTCATTGACATAATCCAGTGGTCTATTTTCGATCTTTTTTCATATATAAGGCGCATTAAGCAGGGAAATAATAAATAAAAATTATACACATTAAATAATAAATCTGCGTCGTAAGCGTGTCTTTTGACAGGTGCCACTTTGGGATCCTTATTGTCCTATTATGGTGAAGCACAGTATGTATTACTCCGCGACGCACCTGGCTACGGTAGCCGTAATGCTGGGGTCAGTAAGCAAAACCAAGTCGCTTTGGATAAAAGCGTCTGCTAAATGAAATGTAAAACCAGAATTAATCCATATAAAGCGCTTCGGATTATAAAGCGCACTGTCGTTTTTGGAGGAAATTAAAGGATTTTAAGTGCGCCCTATAGTCCGAAGAATATGGTACATTTAGTCAATTAGCAGACATCCTTATCCGGAGTGACTTGCAGCAAGTACAGAGACATTCCCCCTGAGGCAAGTAGGGTGAAGTGCCTTGCCCAAGGACACAACGCCATGTTGACACGGCCGGGATTCAAACTCGCGGCCTTCTGATTACTAGCCTGATTCCTTTACCTCTCAGCCACTTGACTCCCTAAAATGCCATATAACGAAACATGGCAAATTTTTTCCCACTGTATTAATGTTTTTGCTGTGACGGTGGGAACGTTGTGGTGCTTAGGTGTTGGCGGGGCGTCAGAGAACGACGACCCTTCTAAGATGGTGATGGTCCTGGCAGCCACCAACTTCCCCTGGGACATCGACGAGGCTCTGAGGAGACGTCTGGAGAAGAGGATCTATATCCCCCTGCCCTCAGGTGCACCCCCTCCCCCAACTCTGACACTAACACCACTAACTCCAGTACAGTACACTAACTCTACTCTAACCAATGCTACCTTACTGATATTTATCATTTTTGCTCTCTCTCTCTCTCTCTCTCTCTCTCTCTCTCTCTCTCTCTCTCTCTCTCTCTCTCTCTCTCTCTCTCTCTCTCTCTCTCTCTCTCTCTCTCTCTCTCTCTCTCTCTCTCTCTCTCTCTCTCTCTCTCTCTCTCTCTCTCTCTCTCTCTCTCTCTCTCTATATCTATATATATATATCTTTCTTTCTCACTGTCTCTGTGTGGGTGTGTGTGTGCCTGCGTGCGCAGCCAAGGGCAGAGTGGAGCTGCTGGCCATTAACCTGAAGGAGCTAGAGCTGGCCAACGATGTGGACATGGATAAGATAGCAGAGAAGATGGAGGGCTACTCAGGGGCTGACATCACCAACGTCTGCAGGTCAGGCCTCCTCTGCTTCTGGAGGGAGGCGAATCCGAGGGCTGGATTTTAGAAAATGAAGCTCTGAAGTTGATGAATAATGTCTACTGTTATCCTTGAGTGTTGACCGAGCCTCTCGTCACGCCTGCAGGGACGCCTCTCTGATGGCCATGAGGAGGAGGATCGAGGGTCTGACCCCGGAGGAGATCCGGAACATTTCCAGAGACGAGATGCACATGCCCACCACCATGGAGGACTTTGAGTCGTCCCTGAAGAAAGTGTCCAAGTCTGTCTCCGCCGCTGACCTGGAGAAGTACGAGAAGTGGATCGAAGAGTTCGGCTCCTGTTGAGTCTTTGCTCGTCTCTCGTGCTCAGCGGCAGGACGGACGAGCCCCGACAACAATCAAGTCAACACTGGTGTCTTCCCCTTTACTGTGTTAATGGATATGTTAGGTGATGTGAAACCCCTCTAGTGAACGAGGAAACCAAGTGCACTCTAGAAACTTCTCCCAGCCTTATTTGTTCCTCATCCTGTCCTGTGTAAATAACAATCCGGTAGATTCCCTAGTTTACATACACGAGTATAGCTTGAGATGGGGTTCTATTGATGGGAGAGGCAGCGACATATGAAGAATTCTCAGGTCTTCCGCCTTAACCAGTCATTTACTCTACAATTCTATTGAACCCTTTGGCCACCAAAGTCCCTTTCACTTTTATAGAAGATGTAATGCTTTTGGAGGAGTTTGTGTCAATCAATGTTACACTACCTAATGTGTGTTAAATTAAATGTGTGGATTTCTTTACACTTTTTTGTAGAGGTGAATTTGTACATAAGCATCAAAGACTAACAATATATAACTGAGAAAGCTTTGAAAAAAATCTTTCAATAAAATAATGATTTTAGTTTATTTATGACATCTGTTTTATATTCAAATAACATCCAATGCGCTAGAAACATTTTATTTATTGAGCTGGATTTAGGAATTAAATGTACAGTTTGCCTTCAGTGAGAGATCGTGTGACACAAGCCATGCTTCAGAACTACATACACAAGGCTGAGATTGTGAGGAATCATTGCAACATTCCCTTCGATTACAATGATTTAATAGCTCTACCTTTTCAGGTTACCAAAACTAGAACATAAAGTGACCAGTTTAGTTCATCATGCAAACTGTTTGGTGCCTGGACACACACTGAGGAATCTAATTATGAATAAACAAGTGTTACCCTGTACACAACCCCCATTCAAAGTCATGCGCAGGTCATTGTGATGTCTTGTCTGGAAAATGACATGTTTTGCTCATGCCAAGCCTACTTTGAGGCAGACTAGCCAGTGCACCTTAACAGTCATTTGGACTGGAAGGACTGAGATCAAAAGTTGCATAAAGCTGCTTTTTTTGGAATGGGGTGGGGGGAGTGAGGGGAAAATATGCATCCATTTCACTAAATAACATTTCAAATAACACCATAGTAACAATCTCCATACACTTATTTTAACTTAAAATACACACACACACACACACAGCCACACACAAACAGGCATTTACAGCAATACAGGCCAATTCTGGTTGGACAATGTTATTAATGCATGTGTTGCTTTCAGGAAGTTGTGTTCCATGCCCATCCTGTACATTCCACGTCGCTCTATAGAAAACTCCAGATCATTTCCTCTCCTGTGTCTTCACAACATAAAGCCAAGACCATGCCAGGAAACTAAGCACAACACAAAATAAGTGCTTTCTTACATGAACTGAAATGGAACCATGTAACTGTGCAGCACTCAGTCAATTTGAATTCAGGCAAAAAAAATGCAAGAACATTCAAATAAATTCTGACATTTTACAATAAACGCATTTCAAAGCTGAATATCCATTAATTAATATTGCACACATTTTAGTGCAAGGGTACGGACAACGGAAAAGTAACAATTCAACCTAATACTAAAATGTTCTATCATGATTAAATATGGCTCGCAAGTCATATTGAGTGAGATCAAACTCAGCAATCAGAATGAAATGAACAGTCCAAAAGCAATCGATTAGTATGACACATCATCAATGGTTACTGAGGCACTGTGAGGTAACACAATCATAACACGAACAGTAACAGTGTACAGTAGGTCCATTTTCTTTAGCAGTAACCTGACAGATTAACGTCGCCAAAGACAGACGATTCATGGGGGAAACGTAAAAAGTGAATTACCGAGCGGAAGTGCTACAAAGTTGAAGAGAGTTTCCTCTGGAGCCATCATGGTTTCTTATCTTCGTCCCCATCTGCCTGGACGTCCATGTTCTCTAGCAGGGTGTGTTTTTCGTCTTCAGGCATCAGCGTGGCAGGATTCAAGTGGAACCTTCCCCTGGGGGAGAAAAACAGGACTTGGTCAATATAAGTCTTGATTCAAAACACTTTCTAGAAAGCTTGAGAGTACAAAGGAGCTAAGTATCACTAGAATCCAATCGAATCCCAACAGCTGCTAAAAAGCAGGAGAGGGTGACTCTGGGAGGGGGTTCTGCAGGCGTACTTGTGTTCGCATGTTGGGAAGAGAACGTCCAGGATTTTGACGATGACCGCCGACCCGACCACACCGATCACCACCACCCACATGACCAGGAAGAAGAGAGGCAGGGACTCGGACCAGAAGCGGCGCAGGCGCTCCCTCACCTGCTCCACCCACCTGCACACGGCCTGCGAGGGAGGAGGAAGGAAGTCAGGAACGTGTGGACCAAGAATGACGTAGGCCAGGGGTGGCCAACCCTGGTCCTCGAGAGCCACAGCTCTGAAGGTTTTACATCAGGAATGGCCAATTCTGGTCCTCAAGGGCCGTTGTCCTGAAGTTTTTAAATAAGTTCCCTGCTCCAGCACACCTGATTCTATTTATGAGGTTTCCACAGAGCTTGATAACGACCCAGTCGTTTGAATCAGGTGTGCTGGAGCAGGGAAACATCTAAAACCTTCAGGGCTCTGGCTCTCGAGGACCAGGGTTGGCCGCCCCTGACGTAGGCAGATGTGGATTTCAGCTGGGGGATTTCTTACGCTGTAGGAGGACATGGATTCCTTGATGGGTTTCTCAGTGGTCTGTTGATCATCTTGCCGTCCCAGGTCTTCTTCCCGGTCCTCATACAGCAGGTCTGGGTCCATGCGCAGGGGCGTCTCCGGAAGCTTCCCCGGGGCAGCTATCTCCTCTTGAGTGGTCTCAGCCTGCTTCAGGGGATAGTGACTGGTGGTCTGGAAGACCAACTGACCCTCAGCTGGGAGAATGGAACACAGCATCATTTAGAATCTGACCTGAAAGAGGCGGAGCTTGATTAGAACGTTAAAGCAACTCCAACTGTTTATTGGACGTTTACCATCTTTATTGGGATTGGTTGGATCAGTGATGACCACATCGTTCTCTCTCGGGATCCTAAAGATCTCACTGTGTCCAATTGGGTAGGTGTTGGTATACTGAGCAAGTTTCTGGAAATTTGGACTCATTAGTATCTTCACCTCACACATGTCTGGCTGCTGGACCTAAAGGGCAAAGAAGAAGTTAAATGATCAAATACAAATTTATTTAAGATAGATTATTATTTTTTTGTTAAAAACTAAAATAATAAACGTCAGCAGAGTGACAAGTAAGTAAAAGCCTGTTCAGCAGCCACCCTCACCTTCCTTCCTTCCATCTCAATGACCTCACTGAAAACCTGCAGAGCAACAACTTCCTCCGAGTCACTCCACAAGCGGTTCTGGCTCACCATCACCCGGGTGACGGTAGAGACCAAATCCCCTGATTCAAATTCGCTGGTTCCATTGGTGGTATCCACTGCAATAACAAGGACAACAGGTTGTTCAGCGTTTCATCAAAAAGTGTGATTTAGTAGTTAGTGAACACAACAATTCGTCACATCTCCCCCAACTCACGGAGTAACGCCTGGCAGTTCATGCGTGTCACTCCGGATAACTCCACTGGTATGTCATTGATGAGCACCTGTTCTTCGTCCACTGATATATTCAGATTGATCTAAAAATGTGGATAGAAGTTTAGAAAGACATAAGTTAGTCACGACTAGTTGTCTTGTGGTATAAAATCCATACAATTCGTCTAAGTCATATTAGTCTGGTGGTATCAGGGTGAGATCATCTGAGTCAGACCGCAGTGCTTAAAACTTACCTGCAGATTGTTTGACTCCTGCACTTGGGTGTCATCAAGAGTTCCTGTCGTCACATTGATAAGGATGTTTTCCTTTAAGGACAAAAAAGAATGACATTTTTAAAGTTGTAACCGAAAGGCAGAACTCGTTAGTGTTGACATCAGATAGGCCAGCTAGCTATGCAGTGTTGTGTTGATGTTGTTGACGTACTGTGTTTAGTTAGCCTAGCTAACAAGCAAAACAGATGGAGCTACCTCAGAGTTACATTGTCAGTATAAATTAGCGAACACTAGCAAAATAATTCCAATTACCGTGTTCAACTGGCGAGGAGCTGAATCAACCAATATGACCAAAATACATAATAAAAAGACAGCACAGTTTGACGTTCGTGTTATCGCCATCTTGTTGGCTGGATGAACTTCGCTGTTCTCGGTGATCTTCTAGTTAGCCTGGAAATGGGGAGAATAGATACATTTGATTTGAATACCCGGGTCCTCACACGGTGCGAGCTTCTGAATAATTATGTTGATTATTCAGCTAAAACTCACTTAAACTAGTAGTTCGTTACAGAAACCAGACTTTAAAACGGTTTGGCGACTTATCTCTATAGTGTTATAGAAACAAAAGGGGTAATACTGGGATTTGAGCTGGTGTTCCAGCGTGTAGATTTCGCAACATCGGAAAAAACATTTGGATGAAATGGTAGTTGGACCACGCATGAGCAGTTGGCTTTAAACAGTTTGGCTGTGGCGAGTAGCGACTAAGTAAAGCATGGCGGTTCTCCTAGAAACAACGTTAGGAGATATTGTTATTGATTTATTTACAGAAGAAAGACCTAAGAGTAAGTATATTAATCACGTATAATCAGTATAATGTTGCATGCAGAAAGAAAGACCCTTACTAAAGTGCGTTTAAATTTAGCTTGCTATGCACTGTAGACTGTAGACAGCAAAAGTCATGCCATGGACGTGGTTATTTAACTTTACAGCTAGAAATAAACATTTTACCTTATGGCATATTAGTATACATATTAGCTTTTTAGCATAGATAAATGCTATTGTTGTGTAAAATCACCTGGCTACCGAAACAAAACCAGCCAGCATCTGCACATCCACCGAAACATGGGCGCTGTAGCCTAGGCTAACAGTTCATGTTTACCATGGTCATCATTCTGCTCTCTCTCTCTCTCTCTCTCTCCGTCCCTTCCCCAGCTACCCTGAACTTTCTTAAATTATGCAAAATAAAATTCTACAACTACTGCCTCATCCACAATGTTCAGGTAATGGATTTTATATCTCGTTTTAAACTGATTTCCTAAAGAGAGCATGATTATAAGACATTTGAAGATCCTCTTAAACTGACATGGTTGTCCCTTCCAGAGAGACTTCATTGTCCAGACTGGAGACCCGACAGGGACAGGCCGTGGTGGCGAGTCTGTCTTCAGGTCTGAAAACGTACATCAGTCATTTAGCTTATTTTGGCGCTTGACAAAAGCCTCTTGATTTTATTTTGGTGACAGTGATTTATTTTATAGCTGTATTGACGATCGTGGAAGTGATCCTGAACACATGTTTTTTGTTGTTATCAGCAAGCTTTATGGAGACCAGGCTCGCTTCTTTGACGTGGAGAAAGTACCTCGCATCAAACACAGAAAAAAGGGAACCGTCTCCATGGTAAACAACGGAAGTGACCAACATGGCTCACAGGTTGGTTTTACAGACCCAAACTATGACATCAAACATCGTTATTTTCCCTTTGCAATTATCTACCCTGACTGTGGAACGTTCCTTCAGAAAGCTACGTGATTTGGTCACATCACCAAATATGTCTTCTCTGTTATTAACGCTTGCGTGTGGCTCTGCAGTTCCTCATCACAACAGGAGAGAACCTGGACTACCTGGACGGAGTTCACACCGTTTTCGGGGAGGTGTCAGAGGGGATGGACGTCTTAGCCAAGATCAACGAGACCTTTGTGGACAAAGACTTCATCCCTTTTCAAGATATCAGGTAAGCCGTGTGGGAGTCGCTTTGTTGAACTATTCAAGCTGCGACGGTGGTAAATAAATAAATAGCTATTTAGCAGACGCTTTTATCCAAAGTGACTTACAGTAAGTACAGGGACAATCCCCCTGAGGCAAGTAGGGTGAAGTGCCTTGCTCAAGGACACAACGTCACATAACCACAGCGGGGAATCGAACTCGCAACCTTACGATCATGAGGCCAATGCCACATGAATCTCAGGGTGATAACGTTACTTTTTTGTCATGTCAGAATAAACCACACGGTGATTCTGGAAGATCCTTTCGACGACCCTCCTGACCTACCTGTACCTGACCGGTCCCCGGAGCCGACGAAAGAGCAGTTGGATGTGAGTGACAGCGGCACCGTGTGTTTTGGAGCCGCTAAGTAAATTACCCCAGCACATGTAACACCCGAGCCTAACCCCGCACCCTGACTTTGCCGCATTGTTTTTGCAGAGTGGTCGAATAGGTGCGGACGAAGACATCAATGATATGGAGGGGAAAGCGGCTGAGGAGCTGGATGAACTGCTGAAGGAGAAGGAGGCGAAGACCCAGGCCATCCTGCTGGAGATGGTGAGCGAGACCATGACTCGTCCAACCGCAGGGTCCTAGTGCCAGTCAAAGCCTTGTGTCTAAATTTACTAGAGACTGCTTCCTAGTGGAGGTTAAAGGTAATTTGGTGTGTGTGTGTGGTTGATTTCAAGGTGGGTGACCTCCCTGATGCGGATGTGAAACCTCCGGAGAATGTGTTGTTTGTGTGCAAGCTAAACCCCGTCACCACAGACGAAGACCTGGAAATCATCTTCTCCCGCTTCGGTCTCATCAAAAGGTAAGACAGGTTCAGCACACAGACCCTCCAGAACTCATGCTGGAACTTTCTAGATCTAGATTCTAGAACGTTGCCCCCAAATCACTCAGGGTAAATGTGTTTTTTTTTGGTGTTATTTTCAGCTGTGAGATCATCAGAGACTGGAGATCAGGAGAGTCCTTGTGCTACGCCTTCATAGAGTTTGAGAAGGTTTGTAACAGCTTTCCAGATGCTTGAGCTGAATTGAGTAAGGAACGTAAGGGTAGAATTTGCAGTGTTCTCCTATTTATCCTTCTGTTCCTCACTCAAAATGGTCCTTCTCAACTTTTCAGTTTTAAAGGAAAAGAAAAGGTGCACTGGTCTGTATTATGATAGAGGGCGCTAGACTGGTAGTTTTGAAGGGTAACCTTTTTGGTAGGGTGATCAGCAATCCTCAGAGTAATTTAATCATTTGAAAACTTTGCATTAAATTTGGGGGATTTTAATTTCACTGTTGAATTTGAACACCCTGAACGTTGAACTTTTGGATTGGATTCTTTTTGTTACACTGAAATATATTAATATTTCAATTTTTAAAAGCTATAAATAAGAGTTTTAGATAGGGTTTTAGAAGTAAAATATTTAAATGCAATTAATTTTGTGGTGTTTTAATGTCAATATTAAGCATTCAGTGCTTATGCATTATGTCTCTGATTTGTTACCTTAAATTGAACTTTTTCCCTGTCGTTAGGAGGAAGACTGCGAGAAAGCCTACTTCAAGATGGACAACGTTCTCATAGATGATCGACGCATACATGTAGACTTCAGCCAGTCTGTCTCCAAGATCAAATGGAAAGGCAAAGGTATGCTCGCTCAATCATCTGTCGATATGAGAAACAAACACACAGAATGCATGTAAATTCAGCCACGCACACATGTGTACCTGCATTTTTTTTGTTGTTGATTAGATTCAACTTTATTGTCATTACACAGGTACAAGTACAGGGTAACGAAATACAGTTAGCATCCAACCAGAAGTGCAAAACAGTTAATCCAACAGAATATAATAAATATGGGTATACTCAGAATATACATAGTATGAACAGTATAATCAGAATATACAGGGTATGTACATATTCAAGTGATTTTAGACAAACGTATGGTACAATATACTACAGTATTAAACAGAAATTAAACAGAAATTACCGGGTTGCATGTATGTACAGTTAGTCCAAATGATGCAATGAGCAGATGTGCAAAATGAACAATGAACAGATGTGCAAAATGAACAAAATGTACAGGTGGTGCAGTAACAGATGTGCAGATGTGCAGATGTGCAAAATGGACAGCGGGGGGTTGTATAGGGGGGCGGGGGTCTAGTGGAGTTCAGGAGTGTCACAGTTCTGGGGAAGAAGCTGTTCCTCAGTCTGCTGGTTTTAGACCGGAGACTCCTGCCGGAGGGCAGGAGGGCAAACAGTTTATGGGCGGGGTGTGAGGAAGAATAGTCCCAGTGATGCTTTGGGCGGTTTTCACCACCCGCTGCAGTGCCTTGCGCTCAGCGACTGTGCAGTTCCCGTACCACACTGTAACACAGTTTGTCAGGATGCACTCGATCGCACAGCGGTAGAAGTTCACCATGACAGCTGAGGACAGGTGGTGATTCCTCAGTGTTCTCAAGAAAAAGAGACGCTGGTGAGCCTTCTTGATCAGGCCAGAGGTGTTTGTAATCCTGGACAGGTCATCCGAGATGTGGATCCCCAGGAATTTGTAGCTGGAGACACGCTCAACGGCCATCCCGTTGATTTGAATGGGGTTGTGCGTGTCTCCCCTCTTCTTCCTGAAGTCCACGATAAGCTCCTTGGTCTTTGTGGCGTTAAGGAGCAGGTTATTGTCACCACACCACATGGCCAAGTGTTGCACTTCCTCTCTGTAGGCTGTCTCATCGTTGTTAGTGATGAGGCAGATAACCGTGGTGTCATCAGCAAACTTGATGATGGAGTTGGATCCATACATTGGCTTGCAGTCATGGGTGAAGAGAGAGTAGAGGAACGGGCTGAGCACACATCCCTGTGGTACACCTGTGTTGAGTGTGATGGAGTGTGATATCTGTATATATATCAAAAGTTTTCATCAAAGGAAAAAATCCTAATCATTCCCCCATTTTATATATTAGTGTAAAGTAAAAACAAAGACATAAAAACTAGGAAATTATATTTGGAATTATGTAGTAACTCCCGAATTGTAAAAAAGTAGCTAGCCTTTGGATGATGACAGCATTACTGTCTATTGTGGAGTCTATTGTGCAATGCAGTATTTATTGTAATACATACAATATGCATACAACAATAAACATACAGTGAGGTCAGTAAGTATTTGATCACCCTGTGATTCTACTTAGAAAACATGGAGGGTTCTAACATTTTCATCGTAAGTGAACATTTCCACTGTGAGACAGAATAAAGAAAAATGTTTAATCCAGAACTTGAAAAATCACAGGGTAATCAAATACTTATTGACCTCACAATATCTGCTATATAATATACAATATATAGACATGTAAACACATCCTGTATCATGTTACGGTGTTGTCTGCGTGTCTTGTCTGTGCGCAGAACATAAGAACGTTTTTATTCTGTTTTTGTAGGTGGAAAATATACTAAAGATGACTTCAAAGCCTATGAAAAAGATGTTGATAACCGATCCAAGTTGGCTCTGAAGGACAAGGCCAAACCTAAACAAGAGTATCCTTGTTCTTTTAACTTTACCGACTTTATATTGCTTTCCATGAGGAAATTCTGCGTTGCCTTCCTTATCACGAGGAACGCTCAGTCATTTCAGAAAATTTGTTTGGGCACATCTATCAGGAAGTATTTACTTCACTTCCTTGTGTACTCCCTAACTTTCCCAAAAGCTCGAGATATGATTTGCTGTTAGAGGAGGAACAGGGGCCGAGCCATCTGCACGCCGACAAGAAGAACAAAGAAGTCAAGAGAACACACTGTGACGAGGACAGCAGGAAATTAAAGAAAGCCAAGGTTGGTTGACTGTGTTTGTTACGGGGGTGAGCAGCAGGAAGGTGTGTCTGTGAGCTTCCCTTCATGGTCTTTTCACCACAAAGGTTATATAGACAAACAAGGGCTTAGTAATCATGACTCGTGATCATGATTCACTCTCTGTCCAACTTTTCCCCCCACGCAAACCTCCAGGATGGCGAGGAGAGCAGGCGGGAGCGGACGGCTGGACGGCAGCGCTCAAGGTCCCGCTCCAGGGACAGGGAGCGGGAGGGGCATCACAAGCACAGCCGGCCCAGGGACAAGCACCGCCAGGAGGACAGGGACAAGGGACACAGACGCTCCCGCTCCCCAAAGAAATCGAAAGACAAGGAGAGAAGCCGACACCACTGACATGTATTGAGGACGATGAGCGCTCATTAACAGCACATAAGTCAAACTCTGTATCCCACAGACACACAAACTCAAATACATAGAACTGGTCTTTATTGTAAACAATAGTTTCATTCAAACTCTTTTTGAGAGTTGATGTTATCTGCTATTCGAATGGTTGCTGGATAACTTGGGTAGAAACCTTCCATTCAAGATGTCTAAAAGACACTTTCCTAGTCAATCTACATACAGGCACACTATGAAATAATATAGTGGATGTATTAGATTATTCCACTAAAGTTCATTGACGTTTGTTATTCATAAAAAATGTGGGACGTTAATTGCGTTCAACCTGAGATGCTGGATTCCCAGATGAATTAAAATGCTGTTAACAAACTTCAGATGAAAGTTCTCTCTTGTCATGACCTGTTGGTCAAAATGTCATGAGGCATGAAGTGTCACTTAAACCTTCCGGCTCACCTTAACCTATGAAAAATATAGGTTAGTAGTTTGTTCTTGTTGATCTTTGACTGTAGTTTCGTATGACTTTTGTACACTGAATAAATATGTACATGGAAACTCTGAGTTACTGGTTTCCTTTAGTGGTGAGGGATCTCCCTGCTTCAGTCAACTCTCATCACAAGTCATCTGACTTACCTGGTAAAAAAAAAAAAAAAAACATTAAATGTTCATACAAAGCTCAGTAATTGGAATATCATATGTATCTCAACCATCATTTTAAAATTGTTTTGAGCAGAGAGACTTGAGTCTGTACTTTCTCTGTGCATACATAATGGCTGTAGTGCTGTATTATTAGTTTAAATGTACAATGAAGTTCACTTTATTCGACACAGCTGTAACTTACAGTTGTACTCCCCAATTCCCAGAACCAAAGGTTGTATTTGTTCCATTGACATTTTGCTTTGGAAAAGTCTTCGAACATTACGTTTCTTCATGTGTTTTTGTCTTAGTGGTGACTGGTGAGTTTGGTTGAATCACAAGAGGGGAAAACCAGAGATTCAATGAGGTTTGAAGTCGTAAAAAAAGAACTGTCAAAATGGAAACGGTTGTTACTCCTACAGATCTGACATCCCCAATTTGACACATCCACCTGACGCTGACGACACCTCCTCGGTATTAAAATCCAAATTATGTAAATGTTTTTTTTCTTCTGTCCAGATATACTTCAGTTTGGCCTGTGTTTATCGAGAGCATTTGCATTTACAGTAAACCCCATAATTTCACACGTGACAACCAGGAGAACCAGAATAGTAAAAAGTTCCTAAACCAATCTACTCAGTCCTTTTGTCACCAGTGTGTTAATAACAGGTTGAAACGCGCCAAGCGAGGTATGGGAAAACGGTTTACGGCCTGCGCTCAGTCACTGTCTTCTCACAAACACTGTTCACAAATCCAACATGACTTCTAACCACAAGGATGAAAAATGAGAACACAGATGTTATCTAGAGTACTATCATGTTCACAACTCTTCTTCTGTCAAGTGCAGGCTATTGGTCTTACTATCTTATTACTATCAGGCAATAATCTAGTTGGGGGTTGTGATATCAGTGAGTTTCCTTTACTACATGTCCTCAGAGTCTTTGAAATACAAAACATCTTGTGTTTGTGGTCCTAGTTGTCCTAACAATGCATCCCTTCTAAGAATACTCCTTGTTTTTTATTTGTGTGTTGTCTAGGTTTGTGTTACATAAGTCACCTAGACCTAGGTCTTACATAATGTTTCTTTCATTCTGTGGTAACAAATTCATAGGGAACATGCTTTCATAACTGGAACAGTAGCCATTGTTTTTAGAGGAGTACTCTTTAAATGCAATACTGATAAACTGAAGCATTGGATAGTTTATGGATTTAATTGTATGACCCATGTGTACGACCAAGTGATAGGGATGATAGGGATGTTGATTATTAAAATAAAACCTTTATCATTAAAAATGTTAACATTTTAGCATAGCACAAAATCTGTGTTACACAACTCTAGTGATAGGACAACTTCCTCTTAAGTGACACAAAGCTAAAATCCTTTGAAAATATGTATTGGTATTGCAATTTATGTATATTGAAATCGTTGCTCCTGAATATTTATATATACCAACAACATAAAGTTGATTTTTAACAACATAATTTCTGCTGCATTTCTATTTAAATACTTCTCTCCAGTAGTTGGTTTGACAATAATACTCTTTTGTAAAACAAATCAGTATAAACACAAGTGTGCTTCACATGTAGTGAACAGTTACCCGAAACAGTTCTTTGACCATTTCAGGTTTGTTTAGGGTTACATTCCTGAGTGATTCCAAAATGCCAGTGAAAGCAGGCGTGCTGTTTTGACAAGTACTTGTCTGCTAGTATTATTGCTATTTAAAACAGGACTCCTGCTAACATATCGTGACATGGAATCAAGGGAGAAAACATACATTCAAATGCAGTGCCTCATTTCACAGCCAATTCATTATTATATACTATTGAATATTTTTTCCCAGTTATTTATATATATATTTTTTTTAATAAACATTTTGTCACTATAATACCCCAGAGGAAGAAGTACCTCAGAGTGTATAGTAACACAGGTACCAGTTGATGGGGAACACCTCAAATAATTTCAGTAATCTCAAACAAGGAAGACCAGGTCAGTATGTGGGATTATAAACCTTAGGGTAACCAAAGACTGCTGGTTCTAGGATGAGGAAGTGGAATGATTAAATAAAGGCTTGCTTCCTTGCCGACAGGCTCTGAGCCAGCCCTCAGACAACTTCCTCCTATAACTAGAGCGAGCACACACTCACACACACACGCTTAGTCAGGGTGAGGCTCTCAGGTCAGACACAACGCCTCTCTCTCCCCCCAGCAAACCGAGGATCCAGTCTACTACTAGTCTACTACTGTAAGTACGAACAAGGGCTTATCCCTGGCCACCCCACCGAGAATACTGTACTTCTGAAGTGTACTGTAGTGCTTCATGCTGGCCAGCGTACAGCTGGCTCAGACATGTTTATGTGAAGCAGAAGTGATACTACTCCACAGGCAGTATAGTTTGGGTCGGTGTGAAGCCATATCTGGGCGAGACCAACTAGGAGGCGTTAAGTGGCTTCAAGATGAGAGTGTACAGAGTTTCTGTTTATGTGTTGAAGACGTGAAGCTTGGAAGGATGTGGTTTGGTTCAGCTTGTAGTTGTGCAAACCTGGGAGAGCCATGCTGCACATAGGTTTGGTGTTACCTCTGGAGTGTGAGGTTGGCATTTGAAGAGTGATTGATGACCGTATTTTCTACTAGGCAGTGACCTGTGGCAGAGTTTTGTCTAGCCTGCTGTTCAAGCATGTATCACTCAAACAGCTTCTTTTTCACAGCCTTGAAAATCTTTTGCTAGTTAAGTAGCATTAAGGGGAAAACTTGTGTGTACACGATGTGTGAGAGATCTGAGATTTTAAAGCAAAAAAGGACCTTTTCAGAAAAAGTGTGTGATGTATCTATTGACGGCTATATATAGATCAGTGTTTGTCAAACTATAGTTAGACATGAAACACTGAATTCCATCATCAGAATAGAGCACAGTTGTCAGAGCACAGTTCTATAGAGAAAGTAAATGCTGATGTTGGTCCACTCCCAGTTCTTAGCATCACATACCTATGTTTGTATAAGCAATCCTGGGGTTGTCAAGATTGTTCTGTAGATACACACGTAAAAAATGAGGTGCGGTAGAATCAGTGTACAAAGTAGTTATTTGACGATTAGGGTGTTTTATTGATACGTAAACGGGGGGGGGTTCTCGACCAGCATGACGCCATGCTGTGTGCAGTCATGAGGTTGTGGTGAGGAGGTCTGCCTTCAGCATTTTGCCTCTGACCACATTCAGTGTTTAAAACCGCATGTCACCTCACCCATTCTGTGTTTACAGTGTCAGAGGATGCCAGCCTCTTCCTTCCCCACCCGTGTCGCTTGTCAGTTTTTCCAAAACTGACACCGTTTATGTGGAGGGAAGAGATACGAGGAGGCGACAAGAACAGTGAGAAAGAACGTGAGAAAGAACGAGAGAGCGAGAGAGATCCAGCTTCCCAATGCAAAAGCAAACAACCACACCTGGATCAGAGAGGGGCAGCATGGACCACCAGCACGGCAGAGTGGAGCGCTTCCTCAAGCTGGGCTACTCCCACAGGGACATCCTGCGGGTGCTGGAGAGCCTCCACCACGAAGCCCAGACCAACGACATCCTGGAGGAACTGATCAAAACCTGCCAGACCAACACCTCCACAGCCATTACGAGGTCCACAGCCAGCCTGCCTGGCCACAACAGCCCTCAGCTGATCCCAAGAGGGTGCAGTCCACCCCAGACCAGCAGCAGCCCCAGCCCACCACCCCTCCAGATCAGAACCTCAACAGAAAGAGACAACACCGAAGGCTTCAGACCGGTGGTCATCGATGGGAGCAATGTGGCCATAAGGTAAGCTCCAGGAAATTAGATTCATCCCTATAAAAGATGAAAAAGCTCAATCATGTCTGATGTTTTAGTGTCACAATGTTCTTGCTTGGCAAACAGTTAGTTGACTATGCAGCTACTTTATGTTGTGTTTGTGCGTGTGTTTCACACTATTATATATCAACTTCAGTTCTATTTCACAGATCATATTCCCCCCACTTCCTCGTGAAGTTAGTAGGAAGTGAGAGTGATGCTTTGTGTGTCAAAGAGGAATCTGTGGTAACAGGCAGGTGGCCTGTAACATTTCTGAAAACTAAAACTCTGGCTACAGCATTTAAAGTGTGAAATAACAGTGACTCATCTATCAGTGGATTACTCACTGAAAGCAGTCAGGAAGTACAGGTTTGGGCATGCAGCTGAGTTTTTTTAAATTATTTTTTTAAAGCTCTTCTTAATACAAAGACATTTCTTTCTAATATCGTGCTTACATAACGCCATTGTAGTGCGTCTCCGTTCTGTCAGGTATCAAACCCCTCCCTGGTGGTTTAAGATGTCACAAGATCTCTCCAGTTGCCTGTTTTACGCAAAGCAAACCTGCTACTTCCTGTTAGAGTAGAAGGGAAAGCCCAATGTTCCACTTCACTGAAGGCTTCAGACACAAATGAATACTCGATTACTCTAGTACTCTAGTTGTATGTGAACTCCACTGCATGATCATTCAGATTCAGGTTCAGAATACTTTATTAATCCCAGAGGGGAAAACCTTTAGAAACAACGGCACACAATCTCGTCAATGCAAACAGGGGTAAGGGTGTGAGGTAAAACAGTAGAATAGTGCACACAGGGATAAAGGAATGGGGGTCAAATAAGTAAGTAGATGCACACAAACGGGGTAAAAGCTGGGATCATGTATGAGTTCTGGAATTCAATATACACAGATCTTGACCTAAAAAATGGTCAGGAGATAAATACTTTCACTCTCTTAAATGACTCTGGGATTCCATGTCTCATGTAACATGTCTGAAACCTATCCCATATCTGGGCAGACACTATCACACAGGACGTTGTAGCTGTGATATCATCCAAAGTCTCAAATTGATGTCAGTTGACGTTGAATAAGAAAACTGGCAAGCGTACAGTTCTGCATACATAACCGAGGAGTGGTGCTGACGGGAGAGAAAAAAAAATACCTGTGTACTTCCTGCTTTTCCAGTTGGCACAATTAGCTTGAATTCTCAAGGTATTTTTGTTACTTTGAAGTTTGAGAAATACATTGAGGACATGTTGTTCCCTTTGGCAGGGTTCTGTTCACATGATATGGAGTTAGTGACTCACAGCTGTAGTTCCTGGAAGAAGAAATAAAAATAAAAACTGTGAAAAGAGGTGGTGCTTTTTACCAGAAAAGAGAAGCTTATTGTTATCCTTATCGTTTTTGTTACTGTTTTGTCCCTTCTCGGCAGCCATGGCAACAAGAGGGTGTTTTCGTGTCGTGGGCTGCAGTTGGCTGTCAGGTGGTTCTGGGAGAGGGGTCTCCGTGACATCACCGTGTTCGTGCCTCTCTGGAGGAAGGAGCAGCCCCGCCCTGATGCCCCCATTACAGGTGAGATGAGTCTTAATTTAACACCTGACCTGGGCTAGGTGGCGCTGGGTAGCTGTGGTTCAATACTTAAAATAGGCAAAGAACAGATTTTTTTTAATTTTTCGTTTCAAAATATATGTAGTTTCTTCAGATGATCATTTTCAGGAACGCAAACACACAACTCAATCGCTATTAAGAACCGCTAAATTGCTTAATAGCGTTGGTCTCATAATTATGATAATATATCGACAAAGCCATAATGGCGGGTATCAATTAGTTAGTATAAGGACTTTTTTGGGGTTATATTTCTTTAGATCAGCACATCCTGCATGAGCTGGAAAAGAGGAAGATTTTGGTGTACACTCCGTCTCGCTGCGTTAACGGGAAGCGGGTAGTGTGCTACGATGATCGCTACATCGTCAAGCTGGCCTACGACTCGGACGGCATCATCGTGTCCAACGACAACTACCGGGACCTGCAGATCGAAAAGCCCCAATGGAAGAAGTTTATCGAGGAGCGGTTGCTGATGTACTCCTTCGCCAATGACAAGTAAGACAGAAAGCTGAAACTGAAACAGACCGCAGGCAAGCTGATCACTTTTGGTTGAAATTGAGAGCACATAGGGGAGAAAGGGGTCATTTGAACCAGTTTGTACTTGGAGGCGTATTTAAAGAAAATGCATAACGGTATAAGGGTATAAAGGGCATAAGTATGTCTCAAACTAAACCACGCACATTTAGTTGATGATGTTGTGCATCCCTGGTCAGCTTTACATTTGAAGAAAAATAAATAATACAAAAATAAATAACCCCACACCTATCAGATGAACAAACTTGCATCATCCAGCAGTTTAGAGCTTAAGGCATGCAAACAGTTTAGAACTTAAATGGGCTCACCACTGCACTCAAGCGCTTCTCTTCTTCACAGTGTAGGTGAAAAGGAAGAGTCTTCAAAAATGTGTGGTCTTTTTCTAATTTGTTTGTCCAGAAACCAAGGGTGGTTCAACTTACCCTCTGGCTCAACTTACCCCTTTCTCCCCCACAAGTTGTGTTTGTACAACTAAAAAATAGCCGAACAACGATGAGAAAAACTCAGACAATGAATGACAATCTTACATTTAAGGTTCATGCCACCAGACGATCCGTTGGGAAGAAACGGGCCAACGATTGACAACTTTCTAATGAAGAAGCCCTGGACCATGGAAAGCCAACAGCAGCACTGCCCGTACGGTAGGTAGGCATACATACGAAAGCCTATCTGTCCCAATGTCCTGTCAGGCCATTTTCCATTTACTAGAGGGAGTTATTTGTAACACATCCAACATGACCATGCTAAATGAGATGTGATTAGCAGTGTGGGCACTTTCCCCTGGCTCCCTGACAGTCAGTTGGCCCAGATTGAAGCTCGTCTGCAAGACTCCAATGCACTGCTCACAAACAACAAGAGCTCTTTTCATAAACCCTCTGCCTAAAACCTCCTTAGAACAAATGTCAGGCCTGTTAAGTGGAGGTTGAGTACTGTCAACACGCCAGTTGTTCAGGAAACAAAAGTAGGCAAGGGACTAGCATTCATTTGTTTGCTGAGCTAAGTGTGTTTACAGTTCTGTAGACAGGCCCTAATGCTGCTTTCACACCAGACGCAAATTTGCCTCTGGGGTGTCTGATGAACATGTAAAGTCAATGTAAACGTGTGTGCCTAAACACACTTTGCCAGGGTTGTTTGATTTCAAAACGTACAAGCATCCAACTAAACGCAAGTTTGCGTTTTTTACCGCAGATTTGCGTCCGCTTTGAATGCAGCATAAGTGCACTTCCTTGTTGACAATCTCTTTGAAAGGATAGAGGATTACATCTGTTAACTGAGCTTTCAAAGCCTATAAACACCGCTTATTTGTGTGTTCTAGGTAAGAAGTGTACTTACGGAGTGAAGTGCAAATTCTACCACCCAGAGCGTTCCAACCAATCACAGCTGTCCGTGGCCGACGAGCTGCGAGCGAAGAGCAAGCCTGTAGCAGATAGAGAGCAGCCGTATGTCCTCGTAGCTCCAGCCGGGAGTCAAGGGAGCGCTCAGGAGGCGCTTGTCTACACAGCCCCATATCATGAGCCAGACCGCACCACTCACCAGTACAGATATCCCTCCACCCCGCCTCCCCTTAGATCAGAGGACCATCCCCACAGAGGCGCCTCCTGCGAACTGTTCACCCCGCAGAGAAACCCAGGAAGCCCTGGTCTGCTGCGTCCGCCCAGCCTGCGTCTCTGCCCCAGCCCGGACACAGACGAGGCTTTCGGGTCCATGGAGAGCTCCTTGTCCAGGCTCTACATCCAGGACTCGTCCAGTAGCCTCCCCAAGCCTGTGTCTTACGCTTACAGCAGCGGGGTGGCAGGATGCAGCCAAGGCAGCGAAGACAGCTACTATAGCTTCAGGACGCAGGGGCACCTCTCCTCTGGGGGCTACCACACCCCCAACAGGGGGCCTCAGTGTGGCTGTGACTGGCCTTGCTCCCTCGAGCTCCCAGCATGCAACCACAAAGTCGTCTACGGCCAGAAGACATACCTCCGGGCCCCATCGCTGTCTTCCACAGGCAGAGGATCCTACCCAGGCCCATTCCACAGAGATGAAAACGCCCACCTGGGGTACTACTCGAAGGGGCACAGCCTCCCAGAGTACCCCTGGGGCCAGTGCCCCTCCGACACAGGGGCAGGGCTAAGGGAAGAGGGCTTCTCAGATGAGGACAGGCGGAATGTCAGCCTCCAGCTGAGCACCTTGTTTCCTCAGAGCATTGTGGAGCAGGTGATGAGCCAGTATCCCCACATCCTGGACACAGATAAGCTGATTCCTCTGATCCACAACTTCAGAACCAGCCACTGCTCCTTCTGAAAGTAGCTGGTCTCTCCTTCTCCTTCATTCCATCTAAAGCATTAAAACATACCAGAGGAAACGTCTCCTCAGGAGGAAGCTTTAAAATGTAGCAGTTTCCTTTGAATTAGTCCTGATTTTCTTTTACAAGTGCAATGCACTACTATTTACGAATGTTATTTTATTTTGCACCTAGCATTGGCCTAGAGATTCTCAAAGCAGCAAGTGCTGTTTTACTCTGTAGCCTCAAAATGAGGAAAGCTATACTAAAGAAGTGATGGGCTAGTTGCCTGTCCTTGATATACCGAATGTTTCAAGATGTTGTGATACCTTAAATACATTATTTTTTTATCATTTTCTATTGTGTTTTTATTTTTATTTTCCTACTTTAAAGAAAAACCTTTCTTCACTCACCACTTAGTCACCAACGTTGCGCGTCGTGAGCGCCATCTACTGGAGACAAGAGGAAAACAAGGAAAACGAAATGCGAGTCGATTCCAGATATCGATCGAAGAGGAAGAGAATTTCAGAATAGATTTTTTTTATTTTTACAAATAACTTATCTGTTACAAAGACAGTTTTCCCAGCTAAAATCAAAAACACTTTAGATATCCAATTTTTTTTTTTTTTAATTAATAAAACATGTATGAACCAACTTCACACAGCTGCTGATCAAGCTATCTTTGGTTTGTCTTTGGTTTACGAGAAACAGAATCGCATAAGTGCTTAATAGACAATTACTGATTTTAGACTAAGATTGTTTCTTAACTGATCGCTTTTTTTCTCCAACGGTAAACTGTTTTGATGGTGAAAATGGCATCTTGATTTGTGACCGCACAGATTATCAATACAAAAACCTAAGGCAGTAATGTGAGGCAGCACATCGCATGTGAAAAACGATTCCACAATTAAGGTAAAGTCGTTAAAATAGTAAACTTTGAAACCATCTTCGTCAAGCACAAGCTTCACTAGACAAATTAAACCCAATAAGAGTAAGATTGTACAAAGAGGACAGTTCTATTTGTTTTATAAAGTTTGAAATAACCACTGTCTTTTTTTTTGTACTGCATAGTTTTGTGGAGATCCTCAAAAATTCTGTGAGGGAAGAATACAAGTCACATATCCCTACATAAATATTTCTTGATTGGAAACATGAATACTGAAAACATTAAAACATATTCATCCTGATCTTTGGTACACTCATGAAAACCCAATTTATACTGCATAGCAACTACGCATATTCTGAAAAGCCATCAGGTAACAATTGCCTTTCACCAACTGTACAGGGAGGAACACCTTACAATATAATTAGGATACAATTCCATCTTACATGCTTCCGTTTAGATGTCATTGGTTTGAATGAACCGTCCATGAGTCTCTTCTGGCACGAAGGCGTAAAAGTCCCCAAATATTAAACCTACATTCCAGTTGTCAGATAAGATGGCAGTTTGTCGTTTGCATGTTTTGTTTTTTTTGTCAGCCAGTCCGTGATCTCTGGCGTCCCACGAAACCCCTCCATCTCTCGACTTTCCTGCATCCGCAGATCGTACACGAGAAGCTCCGCGCTGACACGAGCGGTGGAGCGCGCCGGAAGCGTCGAGGCCGCGCGCGGTTTTTCCCGCTGCCGCGACGCAGCTCCGTTTCAGCGACGCTTCAAATCTCACAGAAATCAAGTAAAAGCTTAAAGAGGGACAGCGTGCTTAATGGTTGAAGGCACAAAAAAAGACAAAAAAAGACAACAAAAAAAACAAATAAAAGCTAATAAAGTCTATAAAGCTATAATTACAGGAAATACAAGTGATTCATAGTGTGAAGAAGAAGGCATTTTAAGGCACGTTCTAAATGGATGTACAGTGAAAATCTCAAGGGCATGTCTTCCCTTCACGTTCTGTACACGCATGCAATTTAGTTTCCTTTTTTGGGGGGTGGGGAGGGGGGGTTGTTTACTGAAGAGACACTACTAGGAAGGGTGGGGGGCAGTAACACAGATAGCTTTCCCCTTATCATCCGGTAGAAACAGCAACCAAACAAAAAAGTAGTCTTTTTTTCCCTTTCCTTCAGGTGACAGCTGCGGTGCTCGACCAAAGTTCCCATGCGTGATTGTGCCGCCACGAAAGAAGAAGAAAATAAACTAAAACATCAGCAAAGGTACACAGGAACCCATGTTGGTTTGTTGTTTACGTGTGCGAGTTTTTCTTTGTGTGTGTTTGTGCTATGACCCTATAGGACAACATTCTGATAATACTGTCAATAGAAGCAGTGAAGACTTCCCTTTGATAATGTTGCCGTTTAAGTGTGTGTGTGTGTGTGTGTGTGGGGGGGGGGGGGGGTGGAGGGTGGACCCCACGTGTGCAGAGTTTTCAAGATGAGGTACTGTCATCCAAGTCTGCTGCCTCTGCTGGATCACTAACCACCTGTAAACCCTATCCAGTCCATCTTTCCATGGACATAATTCAACAGACCACGGAGGGCAAAGAAACCAGCCACATTTGAAAAAAAATAAAATAAAATAACAAACCCTGTCCATTTTCATCCCACTAGAAGAAAAAAAAAAGGTATTTCTAGTTTTGGATTTGTTTTGCTGTGCTGGAGGCGAAGGGAGAGAGGGAGGGAAAGAGAGAGAGAAGGAGAGAGAGGGAGGGACAAGGAGAGAGAAAGAGAAGAGCGAGAGGAAGATAGAGAAAGAGAGAGGTGGGGGGGGTGGGAGGCGTGCGTGGCTCAGAAGTGCCGGGGGAAGTCACACTGTTCGCAGCGGTTGAGGAACGGGTGGTTGAGGAAGGTGCAGGCCGTGCAGTTCCAATGTGTCCCCTCGTCCTCCTCCTGGCCTGGGGACGTCCTCACACCCTTACTGCTGCTCGACTCTGCAGCCAGGGGACAGAGAAGAGTCAGCACACCACCAGGATACACACACACACACTGTCATACACACACACACACTGTCATACATGGATATGGATACACACACACAGTCATACATGGATACACACACAAACACTGTCATAAATGTATATACACACACACTGTCATACATGGATACACACAAACACACACACTGTCATACACAGATACACACACATCAGTCTCAAACAGCTGTGAGGTGAGCATGAGTCCTGACAGAGGGGACAGAGAGAGGAGGCCGGCCCAGCACGAAGAGGACAGAGATGGGAGACAGAGGAGGGACAGATGGAGGGGAGAGGAGCCGGCAGGGGAGTAGGAGGAGGAGGCGGGACGGAGGTACCAACCCAGAGGGAGAGCAGGGGGAGGGGCGGGGGGCGGGGCAGGAGGAGGGGCGGGGGAGGGCTCCATGGAGAGCTTGGAGGTGACATTGAATCTACACCCTCTCCTTCCTGTCCCCTGGCTCTCTGGATCTGAACAGGCCACAACGGGGCGACGGAGGGGTGGAGGGACGGAGCGATGGAGGGACGGAGCGATGGAGAGGGATGGAGAGGGATGGTGGGAAAACAAAAGAGACAGATCAGAGATGAAGAAACACAGTGGATGATAGGAAACACAGAACCAAGTGGAACGTTGAAAGAGCCTCGAGATCACACAGAGAGAGACAGAGAGAGAGAAGGAGAGCGAGAGAAAGAAAGGGAGAGAGAGAAAGAGATAGAGAGAAAGGGAAGGAGAGATAGATAGAGAAAAGGAAGGAGAGAGGGAGAGAGAAAGCGAGGAGAGAAGGAATGAGAGAGAGAGAAGGAGGGAGAAAGAGAGAGAGAGACAGGAAGAAAGAGTGGGAGAGAGATATAAAGAGAAAAGGAAGGAGAGAGGAGAGAAAGAGAGATAGAGAGAAAGGGAAGAAGGAAGAAAGAAAGGAGAGAGAGGGAGAGGGAAGGAGAGAGACAGAAAGAGAGAGAGAGAGACAGAGAAAGAGAGAGGGAGAAAGGGAGAGAAAGAGAGAGAGGGGGGGTGACTGGAAACTAGCAGGTTGTGGAGAGGGCCTCAAGCAGCCTTCTCTAAACTTACCAACAGATAAAGTACCTTTAGGTTTGGGAGGGACAGGACCTAAGAAGCCGATGTTGTCGTAGAAGTTGTGAATTTCAATGGGGTTGAAGTGTGGTCCTGCAATGAGAAACAGGGAACCTATTACCACCCACAGTTCAAGACAGCGTCATCAGAACCACTAGAAGCTGATCCTGAGTCAGTGGGAAGGTCATTTACACCTTAGGAAAGAATGCTGCTACACAGAAAGGAAGCAATGCAGCCTGCAGGTTTTCACAGGGGTGCTCTGTGATTGGCTCCTGAGCCACCCGTGATTGGCTAACTACTGCGCTGGTGCAGGAGACTGACAGATGGCTCTGATTGGCTCCTGAGCCTTCTGTGATTGGCTCCTCAGCTGCCTGTGACTGGCTCCTGAGCTGCCTGTGATTGGCTCCTGAGCCGCCTGTGATTGGCTCCTGAGCTGCCTGTGATTGGCTCCTGAGCTGCCTGTGACTGGCTCCTGAGCTGCCTGTGATTGGCTCCTTAGCTGCCTGTGACTGGCTCCTGAGCTGCCTGTGATTGGCTCCTGAGCCGCCTGTGACTGGCTCCTGAGCTGCCTGTGATCGGCTCCTGAGCCTCCTGTGATTGGCTCCTGAGCCGCCTGTGATCGACTCCTGAGCCGCCTGTGATTGACTCCTGAGCCGCCTGTGATTGGCTCCTGAGCCGCCTGTGATCGGCTCCTGAGCTGCCTGTGATTGGCTCCTGAGCCGCCTGTGATTGGCTCCTGAGCCGCCTGTGATTGGCTCCTGAGCCGCCTGTGATTGGCTCCTGAGCCGCCTGTGATTGGTTCCTGAGCTGCCTGTGACTGGCTCCTGAGCCGCCTGTGATTGACTCCTGAGCTGCCTGTGGTTGACTCCTGAGCCGCCTGTGATTGGCTCCTGAGCCGCCTGTGATTGGCTCCTGAGCTGCCTGTGATTGGCTCCTGAGCCTCCTGTGACTGGCTCCTGAGCCTCCTGTGACTGGCTCCCGAGCCGCCTGTGATTGGCTAGCTACTGGGCTGGTGAAGGAGCCTGTCAGCAGCGAGGCCCTGCCAGGGGAGCCATAAATCCCTTCATACCATCCAGCTACAGGATGTCATTCAGGAAACCACTGGTAGTTAACATTACAATGGCAGCACCTTGATAGTGCGTGCTGAGGGGAGGTGACAGGAACAGCAGGTCTGAGTGCACACACACGCACACACACACACACATACACACAGCCCAGCCACTGAGACACAGGCCAGCTACCATCCCCACCCCCCACGCCTCCTTGCAAAGTTACAATAAAGAGATATGCAGAATTTACAAATCCTTGCCAATAGGCTGAACTCCAGTGCTTGCATTCCAACAACACACACACACACACAACACACACAGACACACACACAGACACATCTGGTGGTACACACACAGGCCAAAACTCCTACCTCGTGATTGAAGGAGATCGATTTCTTTGGTTAAGCAGTCAATGTCGATCTGCAGTATCCTGTTTTTGCACCGCAACTGCTGCATTTCCTCAATCTGACAGAGAAGAAGACACATCATGTGAAGCACCAGGGACAGGAAGTGACATGTGCTGGGACTGATCAGGGGACAGGAAGTGACATGTGCTGGGACTGATCAGGGGACAGAAAGTGACATGTGCGGGGACAGGAAGTGACGTGTGCTGAGACAGGAAATGACGTGTGCTGGGACTGATCAGGGGACAGGAAGTGACATGTGCTGGGATTGATCAGGGGACAGGAAGTGACATGTGCTGGGATTGATCAGGGGACAGGAAGTGACATGTGCTGGGACTGATCAGGGGACAGAAAGTGACGTGTGCTGGGACTGATCAGGGGACAGGAAGTGACATGTGCTGGGATTGATCAGGGGACAGGAAGTGACATGTGCTGGGATTGACTGAGTGATTGAGTCACTGAGGAACCAGAACCTCACACTGGGACAACTAAAGGTCTGCTAGAACTCTCTCTTTCTCTCCCTCTCTCTCTCACACACTACTGAAATCAACACCAGGCTCTACCCCCACCCCCCCACACACACACAGATGTTTTCCCCTCTTAATTAAAACTCCCAAGTAACTGGAAATAAGCTGATTCAACATTCAGTCAAAGCTCTGCTTGATCCGGCTCTGAGGGTAACATAAACAGGGCTTAAGAATCACGGTTTCCTAGAACATAAAGCAAACATACTGGAAGCCCTGGAGAATTACCTTGTTTTTGTGTTATTTTGCCGTGAATCATCGTGATTCATTCAACAGCAAATATGAACTCAAGTAAAAGAAAAAAGAAGAAAAAAAAGAGAAGAGAGAGGTTCTTGTCAAGTCAAAGATCTGTCAGGACTTGTTATTAACCTGTCCTGAAAACAACCTATAATCATCTCCTGCATCCCAGCAGCACAGGGAGGGAGAGGGGGAGGGGAGGAGGGAGGGAGGGGGAGGAGGGAGGGAACTTACAGAGGGGATCTGGGAAACAGAGTTGGAACGCTCCAGGCGTCTCCTGGTGAGGTCGTTCTCCATCTCGTTCACTTCCTCTTTTAGCTTCTCCAGCTTCTTCTTCTTGAGCTCCAGCTCCAGCCACAGCCGCTCCATACGAGCCTTCTGGTGCACCAGCAGGGCTGCAGGGGGACACACAGACACACAGGGACACAGACACACAGGGACACACAGACACACAGACACACACACAGCATCACACACACACACATAGGGGGGACACACACACACAGACACATTTATTATACATCTCAGAGACACTGTTGGAAAATGGGAGAGCTGGAAGCTCACAGTAACTGTCCCTCCATACCTGGAGAACGGTGTGTTCAACAACATCACCCCTTCCTCCAGAAACACAACCCTCCTCGCTCGCAACAACAAGCTGTCAAACACCACAGCTAAACCCTCACACCCCCCCTCCCTCCCTCCCTCCCGCCAACCTCACATACTCCCTCCCTCTCCCCAACCTCCCACCCTTGCTCTACCCCCCCCCCCACATCACACCCTGCCTCTTTCTCTCTCCCTCCCTTCCCCCCCAGCTCTATCACTCTCTCCCTCTCCCCCCTCTCTCTACCACTCTGCCCCTCTCTCTCCCTCTCCCCCCGAGCTCTATCAATCTTACCCTCTCCCCCCCCCGAGCTCTATCACTCTCTCCCTCCCCCCCCCCCCCCCCAGCTCTATCACTCTCCCCCTCTCTCTCCCCCCCCCCCCCCCCCCCCCAGCTCTATCACTCTCCCTTCTCTCCGGTTCTCTCCCGCCGGCTGCCACTTCCAGACCACCAAGTCGTGCCTTCCAGCCTGCTGGTCATGTGACAGAGGAATGCCTGCGTGGAGGAGATAAGCAGCAGCAGCGGCAGCAGCGGTGGTGCGTCGTTACCGCGGCAGCAGGAGAAGCTCTGCACGGTCGCCACGGCAGCACCAGGGGATAGGCCACAGACACTGAGTCACAGCGTAATCCAGGTCAGAAGTCCAAAAAAGGAGAGGCTGTGCTCCGACGCGCCTGAGTCAGTCTGCAGGCGGCAGGCGCCTCGGGGAGGGGGACAGTGCACACGCAGCATTACCCCCCTCTGCCCCCCCTCCGCACTCATACCTCCTCCCCCCTCACACTTCCCTCCACACTCATACCTCCCCCCTCTGCCCCCCTCCACACTCATACCTCCCCCCCTCACACCTTCCTCCCCCCTCCACACTCATACCTCCCCCCTCTGCCCCCCTCCACACTCATACCTCCCCCCGCACCTTCCTCCCCCCTCCACAGTCATACCTCACCCCTCTGCCCCCCTCCACACTCATACCTCTTCCACACTGATACCTCCCCCCCTCACACCTCCCTCATCCCTCCCCTCTGCCCCCTCCACACTCATACCTCCCCCCTCTGCCCCCCTCCACACTCATACCTCTTCCACACTCATACCCCCTCCCCACTCACACCTCCCTCCACTCATGCTTTCCCCCTCTCCCCCATTCATTCTCCCCTATTCATACCCCCCCACTCACACCTCCCTCACCCCTCCACACTCATACCTCCCCCTTCTCCCCCCCTCCCCGCTCAAACCTCCCTCCCCCCTTCACACTCATACCCCCCTATCCCCCTTCCCCAGTCATACCTCTCTCCCCCCTCTCTCCACTCCAACCTCACCCTCACCCCCACCCCCCCCCCCCTCCATTAGAACACATGAAAACTTTAAAAGCTTTTTTTATGAGACCTGGTGTACAGTACACCCAATGCCAAAAAGAAAAGAATTAACTGTCAATATTATGAACATCTAACTAAAAGAAAACACAGACTTTAAGCATACATGAGAGTTAAATGGCTTCCTTGGCAGGATGGAGTGGAAAAAGCTATTACATTTGGTGGGCAAGATCCTATATGATTCAGTGTTATCACTGAGCCTGTTTGAAGCATTCAGATTCACTTCTGAAATAGGATGTTGCCTCTCGTCTGTCGCTTGCATAAGTCGTGGTCATGTGACCGCAGGCATGACCTGATCCAAGCACACATCAGCAGAACTACCATCCACCCAGATGGATGTTACTGGGCGGGCAGGGGAACCCAGTCATGCATAACAAAGACTAACCCTAATTATAACCCCTAAATCCAACCCTAACCCTCAAAACCAAACCCCTTCCCCTAACCCCAACCCTAACCCCTAACCCTAATACAAACCATAGCCCCAACCCTAACCCCTAAATTCAAACCAATTTCCCCTAAACCCAACTCTAGCCCCAACCCTAATCCCTACCCCTAAACCTCTTCCCCTAACGCCAACTCTAGCCCCAAACCTAAACCTTTACACTAATCCCTACCCCTAACTCTAACCCCTAATCCAAACCATAGCCCCAACCCTAAACCCAAACCCCTTCCCCCAACCCTAACTCCTTTACCCTAATCCCAACCCTAAATCTTTACCCTAATCCCTACCCCCAACTCTAACCCAGGGGTTGACAATTCCAGTCCTCGAGGGCCGCTGTCCTGAAGGTTTTATGTGTTTCCCTGGTCTAGAACACCTGATTCAAATGAAAGGGTTGTTATCAAGCTCTGTGGAAACCTGATCATGACCCTTCATTCGAATCAGGTGTGGTAGCGCAGGGAAACATCTAAAACCTTCAAGGACAGCAGCCGCCGAGGACCAGAAATGCCCACCCCTGCTCTAACCCCTAATCCAACACCCCCACAACAACAGCACCCTCACCTTGTGTGTAGGCGACGTCGTCTGAGCCTGCGCTGGGTCGGCGTGCCTCCCCAGCCCGCTCCCTGTGACAGGACAGGGGGTCCGAAGGATGCAGGCTCTCCGGCTCCACAAAGTGGTGGTCCGAGGGGAGGCCGAGGAGGTTGGTGGGCTCAAAGGTGGGGGACACCACCCCGGGGGACACGGCGGGGGGCTTGTTGGGGGACACAGTGATTTTGAAAGTGTACTTGGTGTTAGGCTGGGTGACCACCACCCGAGGGGAGGCGGGGGTGCCCCCTCCGCCCATAGAGGAGCGGGATTTAGGGGGGTGGTGGTGGATGTAGGCGGGGCCCATGCTCATCTGACCCCCTATGTTCCGGGCACCCGAAGGCCCCTGCATGGGGGGGTTGGCGGAGATGTAAAGGGTGGGGGGGTTCCTTCCCCCTCCCTCGTCACTGGAGGCGTTCGCAGAAATGTAAAACTTGGGCTGCAAGCGGGAGCCTGAAGGGGTCATGGTGGCCTCATCGGAGGGGGTGATAGCAGCTACAGCGGGAGGGCTGGCGGAGATGTAAACAGTGGGCTGGCTGCGGCTCAGCCCGGGACCCCCGATGGAGAGGGGGGCCGTGGAGCCGCTGGCCGCCCCCACGGAGGAGGAGGAGGAGGGGCAGGAGGAGGAAGTGGAGCGGGGCCCGCTGCTGGTGCGCAGCACGGCCGTGGTGGTGGTGGAGTTGCTCCTCTGAGGAGACTCCAGTTTGATCTCGATCTGGTTCTTGCGAGGCCCGGTGGAGATGTTCTGGATGTTGTACTGGCTGAAGGAGGCCAGGGAGGTGGGCATGACTGTGGAGGAGGCCTGCCCGGAGGAGGCCTGCCCGCCGGGCGGGGACTGGAGGATGGAGGGGGCCTGGGGATTGGTGGGGGAGCTGATGGGCATGTAGACGCTGGAGGTCTTCTGGCCCTGTGACTGGTGCTGCGAGGAGGAGCTGGGCAAGGAAGAGGGGTGGGAGATCTGGTAGATCTGCTGCAGGGGCTGGGAGGTGGGGCTGTACTGGGCCCGGCCCTGCTGCTGCTGCTGCTGCTGTCGGGTGCTACCAGGTTGGGTGACGTAAGGCCTGATGTAGATCGAGTTCCCCTGGGGACTGCCCAGGCCCGATTGGGGCCCGCCGTGTATGTGCAAAGAGGTGGGGGTGTTGCGGCCGGTCTGGATGTTGGGGGCCAGGGTCACGGTGATGGGGTTGAAGCGAGGGGTCTGCTGAGGGCCCATGGACTGCCCTTTGCCTCCCAGCTGGTACAGCCCCAGGTGCTGGGGCGGCTGGGGCTTTCGCTTGTGCTCCATCGCTGCGAACACATTGAGGCTGGAGGGCACCTGAACGGGGGCCGACTGGGGCTCCTGCTGGAAGAAGTCGCTGGGGGGCTGTCCGGTCTGGAGGGGCCCGTCGCTCAGGCTGTGGGACAGAGTCCTGCTGCCGTTCATCCTCAGGCTGTCCCTCACAGGGGCCGCATGCACATTATGAGACTGCAGGCCCAGGGTCAGCTGGGTCATGTGATTCCGGAGCCCGGGGTAGCTGGGGTCGTCGGGGAGGAGGAGGTTCTCTTCGTTGTACAGGAAGCCTGGGCTCACCTTGGAAAGGTACTCACAGCAGGCGTCTAAACTGTTGTTGTTCTAATGAGAGAGAGAGAGAGACAGAGAGAGGGAGAGAAAGTGTGAGGGAAAAAGGGAGAGACAGCGATAGGGAGAGAGATGGAGAGGGAGGGAGAGAGATGGAAAGGGGAGGGAGAGTCAGAGAGATGGACAAGAAGGGAAAGACAGAGAGGGAGAGAGAAAGGGAGAGAGAGGGAGAAAGAAAGGGAGAGAGAGATGGGGAGGGAAGGAGAGGCAGAGAGAGAGAAAGGGGGAGAGAGAGGGAGAAAGAGGGAGAGAGACGTTGGTTCTTCAGGACACATGGGAGCAGGGCATCAACTGACCGCCACAGCTGGACCAGCTGAAACCGGTACTCCGACCTTTGACCTACCTGCCGGACACAGTGGGACACGACTCCCTCAGGAACCTCAGGGAACTTCTGCCGCAGCTCGTGCAAAACCTGAACGTCAATCTGGCGGCTTCCCTGGGCCATTCGTGTAGTGCCAGGTTAGGACGGGGGTGGCGGCGCTCTGGTCAGCTCACTGAGCGGGCCGCAGGGGGGTCAGCATCCCACACAGCTGCAGCATGGTCTGGGGACATTCAGAGAGACACCCGGGAGGTTAGGTTGAGACCCTGGAGGTTAGGTTGAGACCCTGGAGGTTAGGCTGACTCCCTGAAGGTTAGGCTGACACCCTGGAGGTTAAACTGACACCCTGGAGGTTAGGCTGACACCCTGGAGTTTAGGCTGACTCCCTGAAGGTTAGGCTGACACCCTGGCGGTTAGGCTGGAGGTAAGGCTGACACCCTGGAGGTAAGGCTGACTCCCTGGAGGTTAGGCTGACTCCCTGGAGGTTAGGCTGACTCCCTGGAGATAAGGCCCCAGAGAGATGGCATGTGGTGCGGACTGACCAAGCCTCCGCTGGGAGAGAGCTGGCTAACGACAACGTATCGCTTGCTGAAATGGCAGGAAAGGAAAATAAGGGTGTCCGGTTCCAACTGTACTCTCTTGGAAGAGTAAAACATACAACATTTGAAGTCACTTATTTCATGACGCCGGGAGCTTTCAAAACTATATTTTGGAATGTCCCCCCAAAAGTATGAAGAATGTTCATCCCCCTTCCCACGTCCCCCCGCTTCCCTAAGCCCCGTAATAAGAGACCTGAAGAAGGACCTGTCGCTGACGGGAGAAGGAAAGGTCTTCCAGAAGATCCAAACACGTTTGGTCACGAAGTACCAAGCTGACTCCAACAGTAGCGCCGCGTCAGAAATCTCAACATAAGCGTGAGTTACAGTCCTGCGTGGTGGCCAGAAGCTTCCGGAGAGCAGCTCTGAGGCGCCTGGAGGGCTGAGCTATCTGGGATCCTGCGCTCCAGGGCCCACACACTGCGCTCCCGCCAACGCTGCCTCCTCCTGAGCGGGGGAACAGGAGGAGGCCTGCTGAACTCCTAGGAACGCAGCGACTGGATCGTTTTGGGGGTAGGATGGTGGAGGGTATAGAGAGATCAAACTCCCCCCCCCCCCTTCCTCCTTATGACCGCAGTCTTTCAAAACTTCCTCTGGTGGGAGGCCAGGGTATGCTATTCAAAACATTTTGACAGTGGCTCTCACACTCTCCTCTGGGCTGTCAGGAGGTTCAAGCTGCAGGCTTGTTCAGCCTGGCTCGAGCTTAACCGTCCCCCTGGCTTTACTCACAGCTAGGGGTCCCCTACGTGGTAATCCAATCCATCTTGGATAGGATAAGGGTCCTAGCGCGACCTTGAGCCATTCATTAGGTGGTTCAGGCCAGCGTGTGATTGGCCCGATAAGGATGCAGGTTCGGGAGAGCGAGCAGCGCTAGGTGCCAAGGAGAAGACAAGAGACGGCGGTCTTATCGGAGACGTGAGCCTGTGTAGCGTCGGGTCCGTAAATCAGCTCCATAAAACATCCTCCTGCAGCTGATAAGAGGAAAGAGCTCTTCACAGCAAGCTACTGTGAGAGGAGAGAGACAGCTGCTGCTGCAGAGCTCGCACTCTGTATGTCTGTCTGTCTCTGTATGTCTGTCTGTCTGTGTCTCTCTGTCTGTCTGTGTCTCTGTCTGTCTGTGTCTCTGTCTGTCTGTGTCTCTCTGTCTCTCTGTGTCTCTGTCTGTCTGTGTCTCTCTGTCTCTCTGTGTCTCTGTCTGTCTGTGTCTCTCTGTCTGTCTGTCTGTGTCTCTCTGTCTGTCTGTCTGTGTCTCTCTGTCTGTCTGTCTGTGTCTCTCTGTCTGTCTGTCTGTGTCTCTCTGTCTGTCTGTCTGTGTCTCTCTGTCTGTCTGTCTGTGTCTCTCTGTCTGTCTGTCTGTGTCTCTCTGTCTGTCTGTCTGTCTGTGTCTCTCTGTCTGTGTCTCTCTGTCTGTCTGTCTGTGTCTCTCTGTCTGTGTCTCTCTGTCTGTGTCTGTCTGTCTGTCTGTGTCTGTCTATGTATCTGTGTCTCTCTGTCTGTGTCTCTGTCGCTCTGTCCGTATCTCTGTGTCTCTGTCTGTGTCTCTGGCCATCTCTGTCTGTCTGTATCTCTGTGTCTGTCTGTGTCTCTCTGTCTCTATAGCGCTGTGTATCTCTATCTCTGTGTGTGTCTGTCTGTCTGTGTCCGTGTCTCTCTCTCGCTCTTGCTACCGCTCTCTGTGTTTCTTCCTGTGTCTCTTTCCCTCTCCTTCTCCCTGTCTCTCTCCCTCCTTTTCTGCCTGTCTCCACCAACCCCTACCGGGTCCACCAACCGTCTTCAACAATTCATACTCAACTTGATAACAGGGCAAGATGCATAATTTTATTTCAGACCAGGCACTTAAATGATCAGTCAGTGCTTTCTTCAGCGTTTTGCAATACAGTAAATGGAAAGTTTTGCAATGGTTACCGCCTGGCTGAGAGTGTTGGTTTTTGCGTGTGTCACCAGCGAGGAGAAAGCACACGCAGCACGGAGAGACTGGAAATCCCAAGCACAGGAAAACAGTTTGCTGTATCTCAGATGACAAGTTTAGAGAAAAAACCTTCCTGCCTCCAGTGAGGGAGTCTTGCTCTAACAGCTTTTTCCAAATCCTTGCAGATTATGTTAATTGGGTGTGTGGAACACAGCTTGTAGTAGGCTATCCCTCTGTCAAAAACGGCTAGGCTGGGCTAAACTAGGCTAGGCTAAACTGGGCTAACTAGGCTGGGCTGGGCTAGGCTAGGCTAGAATGGGCTAACTAGGCTGGGCTGGGCTGGACTAGGCTAGAAAGGACTAACAAGCTAGACTAGACTGCGCTAGGCTACTCTAAACTTGGCTAGGCTAGGCTAAATTTGGCTAGGCTAGTCTAGGCTAAACTAGGCTAATCCACTCCTGAAACTGTATTTCCCCAGAGCAACCTGGTAGAGGTGCCAATGGGGCTAACTGGGTGAGTCATCCAGCATGAGGAGAGGAGGCGGAGCTCCAGCCCTCCATTCCGGCTCCTGCCAGCAGCCAGGCTGCACCTCGAGCTGTGGGAGAGGAAACTCTCTGCTTGGCAAGTGACCCATTGACGGGTCAAGAGTGTGGTTAGATCGCTTCCCGGCTTTAAAAGTCCTGCAGTCCTACCGAGGACTGTCTCTATCCACCTATACAACCCCCCCCCCCCCCGCTGCCCCAGGCCCACCGCTTACACTCCCCCACCCAGCACTAAACCCGCCCCCCCACTTCCCGGCCCCCCACTCCCTCCCTGAGCCCCAGGGTGGGGGGCAGATTGGCCTGTCCCATAGGCCTGAACTGGAGGTAAGTAGGGGGGAGAGGGGGAGAGAGGGAGAGAGGGGCAGTGCCAGCGGCGATATTAGAGACAAAGCCTCCATTGCTGGGCTGTTATGCCTGGTGCCAAATCATTGACCCACAGTCCCACCATAATTTCTGGAAGTAACAGCCCGGGCCAGGCTGTCAATGGACTCATTCACACTGCTGGAGTAGCTGCACCTAAAAGTGTCCACTTCGATTAGTGAAAAATAAATAAATGTGTAGGAATGATCCAACAGCAACAGTATCCAGCAAAGTGGAGAGACTTTCGCAGCACATGGTGCAGGGGGAAGACAAGAAGAAGTCCTGCAGAACACAAGAAGCACAGCATGCTTAAAAACGAAAGTGCATGAGCAAAAAAAGACCTTTTCCCAAACGAAATGATCTAAATGCTTTATAAAACGTACGGTTTACGCAGAACGGTTTCTCAACAGTCTAGCTGCCTGCAATAAAGTTCACAGCTTCTGTCAAGGAGGGCCTCAGGGGCCACGGCAACAGTATCTAGGGGGGATCACGTGACATCATCCGCGGCCAACACATTTCCTCTTTGCCTCTGTATTAAGGTAGACCTAGCCAGCCCCTCTCTCTCTGGTCCAGGCCGGGTCTGAAACACCTCAGCGCTGCCCGTCCTCAAGACCAAACCAGCTAGCATCTGCCAACTAGCAACAGACAGCTAGCATCAAACAGCTAGCATCTGCCAACTAGCATCAGACAGCTAGCATCAGACGGCTAGCATCAGACAGCTAGCCTGTGTTTGGATGCTGCAGAACATCCAGATAAGTTACCTCCCCAGCACAGCCCCAAACACACCTCAGTCAGACGTTTCCTCCTCTGATTCACAGACCAGTCACACGGCAAGGAATGTCTAACTGCCTCTCAGTCCGGCGAAATTTAAACAAATAAAGGCGCTAATTGGCAGCGGACGTGCTGAGGCCTGCTGGCAGGATCCCCAGTTTGTCCCACACGCCTGGCCACGCTTCCTCGCACGTGCGTGAGTGTGCGTGAGTGTGTTTATACTACTGTGCAAAGACGCTCCGTCTTGAAGTTTTCCTCAAGATAACCCATGAAACATAAAAGCGAGGACTTTGAATGTTCACCTGAGAAGCTCCAAGCCACCACCTCTCCACAGGGATCTCATCTCAGGGAGGATTTCCACCGCCCCAACATCAGGACACCAGTTAAAACAACAACTCCAGGCGACGTGAGAGAATTCTCTTTGGAGGATTCTTTAGAAGCTGGTCTGGTTGGACTCGGGGCTCAGACCACCTTCCTGCTGGGTTGAAGTGGCGTACCTCAGATTACAACCATGATGGAAACAACATGAAGCCAAGGCCTGGAAAGGAACTCTCTCGGTCTGTCGGTCTCTCCTCTTTCTCTCTCCTCTCTGTCTCTCTCTCTGTCTGTCTGTCTCTCCTCTGTCTCTCTCCGTCTCTGTCTCCTCTCTCTGTCTGTCTCTCCTCTACGTCTTTCTCCTCTGGCTTTCTCCCCCCTCTCTCTCTCTCACACCTCTCTGTCTCTTTCCCCCATCTCTCTCCTCTTTGTCTGTCTCGCCTCCCCCTCCTCTCTCTCACCCCATTCCTCTCCTCCCCGTTTTTCCTCCACACATCCACTTAATCTAGAATGAAGGAACCCGATTCCCCCTCCCTTATTTTTATTTTTTTTACAAATCGTTTTAATTCAAAGTTCTCTGGGAGGAAGCAGAAGCCTTACCTTGGTTTCCACTAACATTGTGGAAGCTAACAGCCCGCATGGAAACATACCAGACCTGCCTTGCCTAAACAGAGGCAGCCTATAACCGCATGCGATCTTCCAATCAAAGAGCTTTATCACTGCATTAATGTCAAGTCATCTTAAGTGACTCGAAAAGGTCGAGACAGAAAGAACATTAACGTTTTAATAAGGTCACAGGCTACATTTCCTGATTCAAACAGAACAGTCCTGTTTTGAAAAACCACAAAGTGCATCATCCAGACACTCCCTAGTTTGGCCAAACGAACACACCTCGTCCCTCCTTCGGGTGAACTCATATTCAAGATCTGCTGCTCGTCCAATCAGCTTCCTTGAAGAAGAAGAGAAACCATACAAACTAAGCACAGTAGGTCAATAACTGCTACTGCTGCCATGCTGTTTCCTGTAAGTGACTTGCTCAAGTGCCTTTGTTCCAGGCAAAGTCTCCGGCACAGTAAAAGACCCAGGCTGGACGTGCAGGACCCAGAGCTCAGTCCAGATTGCCCTGGCGTAGCCTCCTGCTGCTGGGCAGTGCTACCAGCCAGGACGGCTACCCTAGCCAGACTAGCACCGCTTCCAGCTACCCTCCGTCTGAACACGGGGGTAGGAGACTGCGTTCTGCTGGATCTCACTGCTTGTGTGTGTGTGTCTTTGTGTACTTGCAGCCAACTGTGCGTGTATGCATGCATGTGTGTGTAAGGAGGGGAGGGACAGGAAATCAAAAATTCTTCCGCACCACAGCCTGCAGCTGGTAGTTGATTGGAAGCAGACAGGGTACCAGCTCTCCCAGGGCACAGAAAGACACTAGGGGGTCTCCTGAGAGAGTCTCCCCTCTACAGCGGTCAGAGGCCTGTCAATCCCTCCCTCTCCACCCCACCCCACCCCACCCCCCAAATCTTGTTTTCTTCCGTAAACACAGTAAATAATGAGGGGGGGGGGGGGGTTGTGTCTTTCCTGACCATATAGGGCATTAGGAGTAGGGGGGGGGGGGGGGGGGGGAGATTAGTTTAGGATTTAGCTGTATGTGGGTGAAGTTTCTTCCAGGCGCTTGCAGCAGCTTGCTTTCCAGTGTGCATGTGTGTGTCTTCCTCTCCTACACACGCATACACACATGCACACACACATGCACACACACGAGCACGCACATGCAAGCACACGCATGCACACACACACGCTCACTCACTCCTCCACTACCTCCCCCCCTCTCGCCCTGCTCATCCTCCCCCACCTCTTAAATGCAACATTTCTGCGGGCAGCAAAATGCTGAGTTCACCTAGCAGAGACACTTGAAAAGGGGAAAATGTGGCTGCATTCCATCGATCCTGTATTACAACTGCTGTTTGTCAGCGGTTTGTCATGAGCAGAAGCAGGGCAGATGTTACAGCAGCTCTGGAGAAGATCAGCACACAGAAAACGACAAATGAATCACATTCTAAATGTCAGCGTGACACACTTCGGCCATTATGCCCAACAGTGGAAATGTCAGGACTTGCCAAACGAACGAACGACAAAAAAAAGAATTAAGGGGCCGATCCCAATTCCGTCTCACCCCAACGCCTTAGAGCATTGGGACTGTTCTTACTCTTACACAAACTTGCAAAACTAAGGTGAAGGGGTAAGACAAGAGATTTGGGATTGGGCCCTGAGTGCACTAAGTGAAATCGGTAACAAGTGGTTTTCCTGGCCTGTGTTCAGACGCTCCATTCTGGAGGTCAGGTGGCTCAGCGGTTAAGGCGTTTGCCTCATGATCAGAAGGTTGTGGGATCGAATCCTGGCCGAGGCTATGTGACGTTGTGTCCTTGGGCAAGGCACTTCACCCTACTTGCCTCAGGGGGATTGTCCCTGTACTTGCTGTAAATCGCTTTGGAGAAAAGCATCTACTAAATTAATATTTATTTATTTAATCGTTGACCCTACAGATGGGTGTGACAGCACCAACAGAGTTTATACAATAACAATGGACCCTCTGGGCTGTGACGTTAGCCTCACTGCTGGAACTGTGTGAGAAACAATGGCTGTGAGCTGGGTAAACAGAGCCATCTTTGATCAGGATTGTTACGTTTACCTTATAATCTCGGGGATAACAATGTTCAAAGCAGGTCTGACGTTGTAAAGAGCGTTTCCTCAAGGACTGGTGGTCTGTCACCTGCTGCTGAGCTGTGCTTTGTGGCTAGATGGACCCAGAATAGCTCTGTTTGGATTAAAACAGCTCTGATAATCCGCTCTCATTCCATGACTGAAAAATCTACACGAGGAGGAAACCAGTGACCACAAGTTCATCTAACTATAGTAACACTCAGAGCATCTACAACTTTGGAAAAGTCCGGAAAAAATGCTGTTGTTTCGGGCAGCGAGCTCGCTCTAAGTAAATAAACATGCTCACGTTTTTTTTTTTTTTAAGAAATGCAAATGCAACACAATGCAATGTGAACAGGTCGCAGCTGGTCCACATTAAGGGCGTTACTGACAGAAAAATGAAATGAACATTTAACACCAGCGGACTCATTTCCAAACATGGATGCCAGAGAGGTTGTAAATATTTCAGCTTCGACATGTGTCTGCTGCAGTGCACAGGAGAGGGCAAGACTTCCTGAGGTGAGGCTGTTCTGCAGGTCTGTTCAGCACTGCGCTGCACAGCAAAGCACTGTGCAGTTCAGCACTGCACAGCAAAGCACTGCACAGCAAAGCACTGCACAGCAAAGCACTGCACAGCAAAGCACTGCACAGCAAAGCACTGCACAGCAAAGCACTGCAAAGCACTGCACAGCAAAGCACTGCCCAGTTCAGCACTGCACAGCAAAGCACAGCACAGGTCAGCACTGCACAGCAAAGCACAGTTCAGCACTACACAGGTCAGCACAGTTCAGCTCAGCACAGCACGTCCCTGCACTGCACAGCTCAGCTCACCAAAGCACTGCACAGTTCAGCTCAGCTGATCTGAAATAGAACCGTCTTCACAGTCCGGAAGGCTGTTCACCAAACTTGCAAAAAGCCAGTAAGGAAGGGAGGGCCGGTTCCAGGGAAGGAGCGTGAGATGGAGGTGAAAGGTTGCGCAACTACCCAGCACCTCTACAGGAGCATGGCTTCAGCACCCCTCCACCTCCTTCCCCTCCTCTTCTCCCAGTCTTCTCTTCTCTCCCCCCCTTTCTCTCTTGCCATCTCTTCTCCTCTCCCCTTCCTGTCCTGTCCTCTCCTCTCTTCTCTACCTCCCCCCTCTCCTGCCCTCACCCCCCCCCCAACCTCCTTCAGGCATTAGATGTCACGGCCGCAGCCTAAGCTTAAAATAGAAACTTCAGCGGTACAAAATATGTTATCCTCAACCACTAATCTTTCTGTTTTGCTTTCTGCCAAAGAGAGATACACATTTTTAAAAAGGGTGTAAGCAATCTTAAGGGTAAGAACGGTGCGAGAGTAAAGGAAGATGGAAACGCACAAGGGGACGGCAAGGCAAGTTGTGCTTCTTCTTCCATTGTGGAAACATTAATTACCAGTTGACAAGCCTCGACATACACTCGTTTAGCAGGCTCAGTCTACCCTTCAGATTCCAGACCAAGACTTGAGAATGAGACAGACGCTGTTGTCCACGTTTAGCTGCAACGGTAGAAACCATAGAAGAAGTGGGCATCGAAGAGAGCGTGTTGTTTTTAGACCATGTGACTATATACATTGTGTTTACACCTTATTAGGACAGCTGGAAGGTAGACAAGTATTTGACACTGAACTGAATCCATTGTTCCTTTCAAGTCGCACACCGTTTCCTCAGCGATGGCAAGGCAGGATTATTCCCCCTTTAACAATCCCATCCACTGCCCACCCAAAGTCCAAGGCAGCCCTGAATTAGCTGTCCAGTCATCTGCCTGACTGTTTAACGTGACAGCACAGCACAGCCAGGAGCCCTGGCCTCCTCTATGCTGAATAGCTCCTTTTGCGAAGCTCTTTCTGCTCCATATATTGTTATTTATTATTTCCACTGCAGCATGTCTGAGCAGATCCTGTTATAGTTGGACAACTGCTCAGACCCACGGAGGTTTGACCATGAAGTCTGGTTGCACAGGCCTGCTCATGCCGACCCTGTAGAGGGCCAGCACAGCTGGAACCCTGTGGATGAACGGCACAGCCGTGACCCTGTGGACAGACAGCACAGCCAGGACCTTGTGGACAGGCAGCACAACAAGGACCCTGTGGACAGGCAGCACAGCTGGAACCCTGTGGATAGGCAGCACAGCCAGGACCCTGTGGACAGGCAACACAGCCAGGACCCTGTGGACAGGCAACACAGCCGGATAGAAGAGCAATACTGAGTTGGAAGGAGCAGACACTGGCTGTGTGTGACAGCCATTCAAGCAAGCGGCTTCATAGAGCTGAAGGAAGCAGCTGGAGGCAGGAACCAGGGCACTGATCTCTGGATCTCAGGAGGCAGGAACCAGGGTACTGATGTCTGGTTCTCAGAAGGCAGGAACCAGGGCACTGATCTCTGGTTCTCAGAAGGCAGGAACCAGGGCACTGATCTCTGGTTCTCAAGAGGCAGGAACCAGGGCACTGATCTCTGGTTCTCAGGAGGCAGGAACCAGAAAACTGATGTCTGGTTCTCATGAGGCAGGAACTAGGATGTTGCTTTCTAGTTTTCCAGGCAGGACAGGAACCTGCGACTATCAACACTTCCACAGCACAAGAACTCCCGGAACCAGAGATGCAGAGTTTGGCCCGAGGGGAGGGGGGGGGCCTCGTCTAACCTCGTCTAGAAATGTGTCCCGGTCCATGTTATGCAGGTTCTAATCAGCTGCAAGAACGAGCAGAGCACAAAGAGTGCAGCCAGGGAAGGCGGGCGGACCTGGGAACAGGGCCTCATCTGTGGCGTCAATGAGCGATCTGACACAGCTATGTTAGCCACAACAACAAGCGTGTCTCCTGTACGTAGAGGGACAAGGCTGACGCAACTGTCGTGTCACACGCAGGGCGGGACGCTGGTGAATTAAGGGGGAAACGCACAAGCGTGTGAACTTGATCTGATCTGAGAGGGTGAGGAGAACTGGAGGTTCAGAAACAGTTGTTCCTGAAAGATTTTCCGACAGCGGTTTCTAAGACGGCAAGGTTCAAAGGCTGTTTGCCTAGCGACAGGGGAGGCCGGGTGGAGGCTAGTAGGCTGGGAGGAGGCTGAGGGGAGGCTAGGAGGAGGAGGCTGGGGGAGGGGCTGGGAGCCAACAATGCCCCCCGTCCTTGGGCTCACAAAGCTTCACGCGAAAAGCTGTAAATACCAGACATAACTCCCCTGTCAATCAAATACCACAACCACACCTTCAGGAGGAAGTCACTCACCTCTCTGGATGGCGCAACAATGCAAGCATGCACGCAGAGCATGCCAGCTTCCTGACAAGATCACACGCCCAGTGTTAACAAACGGCTCCTGTAATCCTCTGTTTCCGAGAACAGACTGGAGTCTTCCACGACAGAACAAAAACAGCAGCTGTGTCTGCTGGGCCAATCAGGGAACAGCAGCTGTGTCTGTTGGGCCAATCAGGAAACAGCAGCTGTGTCTGTTGAGCCAATCAGGGAACAGCAGCTGTGTTTGTTGGGCCAACCAGGAAACAGCAGTAGTGTCTACTGGACCAATCAGGAAACAGCAGCTGTGTCTGCTGGGCCAACCAGAATACAGCAGCTGTGTATGTTGGGCCAATCGGGAGACAGCAGCTGTATCTGCTGGGCCAACCAGGAAACAGCAGCTGTGTATGTTGGGCCAATAGGGAGAAAGCAGCTGTGTCTGCTGGGCCAATCAGGGAACAGCATGTGTCTGCTGGGCCAATGAGGGAACAGCAGATGTGTCTGCTGGGCCAATCAGGAAACAGCAGCTGTGTCTGCTGGGCCAATCAGGGACCAGCAGCTGTATCTGCTGGGCCAATCAGGGAACAGCAGATGTGTCTGCTGGGCCAATGAGGGAACAGCAGATGGGTCTGCTGGGCCAATCAGGAAACAGCAGCTGTGTCTGCTGGGCCAATCAGGGACCAGCAGCTGTGTCTGCTGGGCCAATCAGGGAACAGCAGCTGTGTCTGCTGGGCCAATCAGGGAACAGCAGTGGTGTCTGATGAGCCAACCAGCAGCGAGGCAGCGTGTTGGAGGACGCTCTCCGCTGATATGCCAAGTATGTACAGGACAAATCTTCACCCTTTACTGCCTGACCAAATACACTTACAGCATGTCATCACACTCTTTAAAGCGCATAGCCGGCAGGTTATTAGAAGGCTCTCTCCCTGTGGCTTTGGCTCATTCCATCCCCTCACCCCACCCAAGGGTGGAAATGCACCCTGTCACATGAAGAGCAGGTCCTGTGTAGACACAGCCAGTGTATGTTATCACGGCAGCGCTCCAGTGTACGTTACTAAGGCTGCGTTCCAGTGTACGTTACCACGGCAGCGCTCCAGTGTATGTTACCACGGCAGCGCTCCAGTGTGAGTTACCACCACAGCGCTCCAGTGTATGTTACTAAGGCTGCGCTCCAGTGTACGTTACCAAGGCAGCGCACCAGTGTACGTTACCACGGTAGCGCTCCAGTGTACATTACCAAGGCAGTACAGCAGTGTACATTACCATGGCAGAGCTCCAGTTTACGTCACCACGGCAGCACTCCAGTGTACGTTACCAAGGCAGCGCTCCAGTGTACATTACCACCACAGCGGTCCAGTGTACGTTACCAAGACAGCGCACTAGTGTACGTTACCACTGTAGTGCTCCAGTGTACGTTACCATGGCAGTGCTCCAGTGTACATTACCACGGCAGCACACCAGTTTACGTCACCACAGCAGCGCTCCAGTGTACATTACCATGGAGCGTTCCAGTGTACGTTACCAGGGCAGCACTCCAGTGTACGTTACCACGGCAGCGTACGTTACCCCGGCAGCGCTCCATGGTACAGGCTATCCATGTGCTCTGCTAAGGAGAAAACGTCAGGCCGGAAATGCTTTCTGCAGCTGCTAGGAGTATTATTCCCCCACCTTGAGGCCAACCAAAAGACAAATGGCAGCCAAGTCATGTGACCTTTCCGTCGTGAGATACCATTGGTGGAAAGCATCTGTATTCCACTCCCCTCAAAACATTCTAGCCATACTTGTCTCACTGGAAAGCTCTTTCACCTCATCACAGTCGACTTGTAATGGGCGCTTGGTACAGTCAGATCAAGACCGACTAACACCATAATGGGCTTAATCCCGACTGAAAAAACCCTCACCGCAGACCCCGTCAGAACACGGTGCGACGCTTCGTCACAGTAAATCCCGTCTGTCGGCAAGACAAACTCATGTCATAAGTGGTCGTCCCAGGTGTAACATAAGCCTGTATGCATGGCATCAATGAAGTATGTATGAAGAAGCCTAAGTGGGAACAGACGCTGAAAGAGGGCTTCGCATGGGAGGGTCTGATGCCCCAGCTGGGGCCCTGAGCGTGGCTCCAGGCCCCGTCCTGAGGAGGCAGCCGGTGGCCCTGCTGGTGCCCAGGGAGGATGGGAGGGGGAGGAGAGGGGAGGGGGGGGGGGGGGGGGGGGCAGGGCTTGGCTGTGCCCAGACTGGCACTGACAGGTGGGCCTCGGAGGCTGCCAGAGAGCGCTAGGCCTGATCCGCAGCGGAGACAGCAGCCAAACCACACACAGCAGCAGAAGCCATGGCGATGCATTCCTACGAGGAATAACGTGGCAGAGCCGCTCTCGGACATCTTTAACCTGGGGGGGGAGGGAGGCTGTGGGTGGGCTTGGGAGACCTGGGGCAGTGTGGAGCTTGGAGGAAGGTGGTGCAGGAGGGGGGTGGGGGTAGGGTGAGGGGCAGGGAGTGCAGGGTCGTACTTAGCTACACCGGGTACTTGAATCCCCTCCCCCACACTCTGCCCCCCCACCTCCCCCAAGTTCTGCCCCCCCACCTCCCCCAAGTTCTGCGCCCCCCTCCCCCATCCCCCCGCTTTGAAATCAAGAGAAGTTTCCATGGATCAGTGACAAGGAACAAGGAAACTGACAAAAAAAACACCCAAAACACACGAGACTGGGGACAGCTGGGAAACACCAAGACGGTCCCCTCTCAGCCTGCCCCGGCCCCCCCCCCCCCCCCCTCACCCTGCCCCGGCCCCCCCTCCTCTCACCCTGCCCCAGGGCCCCTCCTCTCACTCTGCCCCAGGAGCCCCCCCTCTCACCCTGGCCCTGTGCCCCCCCTCTCACCCTGCCCCGGGGCCCCCCCTCTCACCCTGCCCCGGGGCCCCTTCCACCTTTACCAGCGTGTTCCCAGCATGCACCCTGCTCCAACTAACTCTGAGGGTACTTATGGAAACTTTTATTGATTTCTTTTGTTCCAACACACTGAAAAACGCTCATTCTGATAGTTGGTGCACACTGTTAAACTGGATGGGAGGTTCCAAAAACGTTACTTGTGTGTATGTAGGCACTGGGATTGTTGTGCAATGTGTGTTGTGCAGAGAGAAAACAAGGATCCCTCGGAGCGCAGAGGAAGATGTGTTCTGCCCCGCGGCTCAGGAGGCGCATCGAGACGCCAGAGTTGCAAAACATCAAAATGCGGAACTCCAGAGACTGCTACTGCTGTAACTATGTCAGAGAGAGACACTGAGAGAGAAACAGAGAGAGACACTGAGAGACACAGAGAAACACTGATAGAGAAATAGAGAGACACTGAGAGACACAGAGAAACACTGATAGAGAAATAGAGTGACACTGAGAGACACAGAGAGACACAGAGAGACACAGAGAGACACAGAGAGACACAGAGAGACACAGAGAGACACAGAGAGACACAGAGAGACACTGAGAGAGAGACACAGAGAGAAACACAGAGAGACACGGAGAGAGATAAAGATAGCAAGAAAGAGAGAGAGAGAGAGAGAGAGAGAGAGAGGCGGGAGACAAACAGAAAGAGAGAGAGAGAGAGAGAGCGAGAGCGGGAGACAAACAGAAAGAGAGAGAGAGAGGGGGAGACAAACAGAAAGAGAGAGAGAGAGAGAGCGGGAGACAAACCGAAAAAGAGAGAGAGAGAGCGTGAGACAAACAGAAAAAAAGAGAGTGAGAGAGAGACAAACAGAAATAGAGAGAGAGAGAGGGGGGAGACAAACAGAAAGAGAAAGAAAGAGAAAGAAAGAGAGAGAGAGAGCGGGAGACAAACAGAAAGAGACATACGTGTGTGTGTATATGTATATAACGCCACACTGTCAGTTGCCCTTGGCAAAGATATTCGGAACCACAACAAACAAAAGCTTTTGGACTGTGTGAACTTCACTGTCCACCACACCCTGACAACATGTTTTTAAAAGGGGGGGGGGGGGGGGCAGTGGCCCACTCTGCAGCTGATAGGACCGCACAACACCAAATCAAAAACCTTTCACATCCTGAGTGAACCAAAACCTGAAAGAGACATGAAAGACACAGAGGACAGAACAGTCCTATATATCTGTAAGTCTTTATCCCTGTCTGCAGGGAGGAGAACAGTTCTGTGTGCAGGGAGAACAGCCCTGTGTGCAGGGAGGAGAACAACCCTGTATGCAAGGAGAACAGCCCTGTGTGCAGGGAGGAGAAGAACAGCCCTGTGTGCAGGGAGGAGAAGAACAGCCCTGTATGCAAGGAGAACAGCCCTGTGTGCAGGGAGGAGAAGAACAGCCCTGTGTGCAGGGAGGAGAAGAACAGCCCTGTATGCAAGGAGAACAGCCCTGTGTGCAGGGAGGAGAAGAACAGCCCTGTGTGCAGGGAGGAGAATACTGTGTCTGCGGGGAGGAGAAGAACAGCCCTGTGTGCAGGGAGGAGAACACTGTGTCTGCGGGGAGAACAGCCCTGTGTGCAGGGAAAACAGCGCTGTGTGCAGGGGAGGAGAACAGCGCTGTGTGCAGGGAGGAGAACAGCGCTGTGTGCAGGGAGGAGAACAGCCCTGTGTGCAGGGAGAACAGCGCTACATGCAGAGGAGGAGAACAGCCCAGTGTGCAGGGAGGAGAACAGCCCAGTGAGCAGGGAAGAGAATAGCCCAGTGAGCAGGGAGGAAAACAGCCCTGTGAGCAGGGAGGAGAACAGCCCTGTGAGCAGGGAGGAGAACAGCCCTGTGTGCAGGGAGGAGAACAGCGCTGTGTGCAGGGAGGAGAACAGCCCTGTCTGCAGGGAGAAGAACAGCGCTGTGTGCAGGGAGGAGAACAGCCCTGTGTGCAGGGAGGAGAACAGCCCAGTGAGCAGGGAGGAGAACAGCCCAGTGTGCAGGGGAGGAGAACAGCCCAGTGTGCAGGGAGAACAGCGCTGTGTGCAGGGAGGAGAACAGCCCTGTGTGCAGGGAGAACAGCGCTGTGTGCAGGGAGGAGAACAGCCCAGTGTGCAGGGAGGAGAACTGCGCTGTGTGCAGGGGAGGAGAACAGCCCAGTGTGCAGGGAGGAGAACTGCGCTGTGTGCAGGGGAGGAGAACAGCCCAGTATGCAGGGAGAACAGCGCTGTGTGCAGGGAGGAGAACAGCCCAGTGTGCAGGGGAGGAGAACAGCCCAGTGTGCAGGGGAGGAGAACAGCCCAGTGTGCAGGGGAGGAGAACAGCCCAGTGTGCAGGGGAGGAGAACAGCCCAGTGTGCAGGGGAGGAGAACAGCCCAGTGTGCAGGGGAGGAGAACAGCCCAGTGTGCAGGGGAGGAGAACAGCCCAGTGTGCAGGGGAGGAGAACAGCCCAGTGTGCAGGGGAGGAGAACAGCCCAGTGTGCAGGGGAGGAGAACAGCCCAGTGTGCAGGGGAGGAGAACAGCCCAGTGTGCAGGGGAGGAGAACAGCCCAGTGTGCAGGGGAGGAGAACAGCCCAGTGTGCAGGGGAGAACAGCCCAGTGTGCAGGGGAGGAGAACAGCCCAGTGTGCAGGGGAGGAGAACAGCCCAGTGTGCAGAGGAGGAGAACAGCCCAGTGTGCAGGGGAGGAGAACAGGGGAGTCTGCAGGGAGAGAGGGGAGGGGGGGAGAGAGGAAAAACCCTGCCTGCAGAATAAGCAGATAAGACGATGTGTAAACCTCTAAAAACAAACATCCAGGTCTGTGCCTCATGCTGACTCGGCACAGGAAAATCTCACTTATACATTCATAGGAGGAAAAAATGAAGTACTACATCTTTCAAAAGAACAGGTTAATCCACGTGTATATTATGCATTAAATATAGTAATAATAATAGTAATATATAGCAAAACCAAACATTATTGCTCAAGGTTTTTATATAGCAGTCAAATACGTGCACAAGCGTTTTGTCATGTTCTATTACCGGGTCTATGTCCGTTTACCACCTGCATCCGTTTAAGGGTGACAAACATGAATTCATCAGCGCTGCTATTCTGTGTGGGGAGCTAGCAGAGGCTGACCTACAGCCATGCAGCCAGACCTACAGCCATGCAGCCAGACCTACAGCCATGCAGCCAGACCTACAGCCATGCAGCCAGACCTACAGCCATGCAGCCAGACCTACAGCCATGCAGCCAGACCTACAGCCATGCAGCCAGACCTACAGCCATGCAGCCAGACCTACAGCCATGCAGCCAGACCTACAGCCATGCAGCCAGACCTACAGCCATGCAGCCAGACCTACAGCCATGCAGCCAGACCTACAGCCATGCAGCCAGACCTACAGCCATGCAGCCAGACCTACAGCCATGCAGCCAGACCTACAGCCATGCAGCCAGACCTACAGCCATGCAGCCAGACCTACAGCCATGCAGCCAGACCTACAGCCATGCAGCCAGACCTACAGCCATGCAGCCAGACCTACAGCCATGCAGCCAGACCTACAGCCATGCAGCCAGACCTACAGCCATGCAGCCAGACCTACAGCCATGCAGCCAGACCTACAGCCATGCAGCCAGACCTACAGCCATGCAGCCAGACCTACAGCCATGCAGCCAGACCTACAGCCATGCAGCCAGACCTACAGCCATGCAGCCAGACCTACAGCCATGCAGCCAGACCTACAGCCATGCAGCCAGACCTACAGCCATGCAGCCAGACCTACAGCCATGCAGCCAGACCTACAGCCATGCAGCCAGACCTACAGCCATGCAGCTAGACCTACAGGCATGCAGCCAGACCTAAAGCCATGCAGCCAGACCTACAGCCATGGAGCCAGACCTACAGCCATGCAGCCAGACCTACAGCCATGCAGCCAGACCTGCAGCTGTCAGGACGACCTGCATGCTGAAGAGACGGCCTCCTGGCAGGAGGGGAGGGCGGCTGGCTACTCCCCCCACCCCCACCCCCCTGCCCTCCACTCTATCCCCTCCACCTTCCTGCCCTATCCCCTCCAACTTCCTGCCCTATCCCATCCCCTCCGCCCCCCCCCCGTCCTCTCCTCTTCCTCATCCCCTCCCCTCCACCCTCTGCCTTCCCCTCCACCCTCCCCCTTTTCCTCTCCCTCCTCTGTCAGATCATATAGACCGCTCCACCAGCACCATATTATCTCTCCTGAATTCCACTATCTGCACACTTCCTCTAAAGGCCCTTCCAGACGCTTCACCTCCGAACACAAACCCGGGAACCCACTTCGTTACCACGGCAACGTACAGACCGTACTACGCCACGCCGGAGTTTGTCGTGCGTGAAGCACGTCTAAAACATGTGTACGCCGTAATGTGTCCATGACTGACATGCCATCGACGCATCATCGTTAGGTATCTGCATGTTCAACTGCGGAGGAAGAGCATCTCTTCGTGGAAGAGTGAATGAGCCTCGCAGGTCATCATGTTGCGGTGGTTATTACAGAGTCCCAGACAGGAAGAAGAGTCTGTCTGTGTGTGTGTGTGTGTGTGTGTATGTGTATCTAACACATATCCTGCCACAGTGTCTGCAGTCTCCTCTGTGTGATAATCCAGTATGGTTGCTGCTGCAGGACTGTGGCTATGCCTTCCTGTGAACTGAACCAGTCCCAACTACACAGCTGGCCAAAGGCAAGTCCAACACAAGCCCAATGCAATACACAAGATCAACACAAGCACAACACGAGCCAACCGCCAGCACAACACAAAAAGCACAACGCAAGATCAAGATCTGTGCACTGCACAGAAATTCAGCTGTAAAGAGCACTGCATGGCAATTCAGGAGTAAAGCGCACTGCATGGCAACTCAGCTGTAAAGATCACTGCATGGCATCTCAGCTGTAAAGAGCACTGCATGGCAACTCAGCTGTAAAGAGCACTGCATGGCAACTCAGCTGTAAAGAGCACTGCATGGCAACTCAGCTGTAAAGAGCACTGCATGGCAACTCAGCTGTAAAGAGCACTGCATGGCAACTCAGCTGTAAAGAGCACTGCATGGCAACTCAGCTGTAAAGCGCATTGCATGGAAAATCATCTGTACAGCGCACTGCATGGCAACTCAGCTGTAAAGCGCACTGCATGGCAAATCATCTGTACAGCGCACTGCATGGCAACTCAGCTGTAAAGTGCATTGCATGGCAACTTAGTTGTAAAGCGCATTGCATGGCAAATCATCTGTAAAGAGCACTGCATGGCAACTCTGCTGTAAAGAGCACTGCATGGCAACTCTGCTGTAAAGAGCACTGCATGGCAACTCAGCTGTAAAGAGCACTGCATGGCAACTCAGCTGTAAAGAGCACTGCATGGCAACTCAGCTGTAAAGAGCACTGCGTGGCAACTCAGTTGTAAAGCGCATTGCATGGAAACTCAGCTGTAAAGAGCACTGCATGGCAACTCAGCTGTAAAGAGCACTGCATGGCAACTCAGCTGTACAGCGGACTGCATGGCAACTTATCTGTAAAGAGCACTGCATGGCAACTCAGATGTAAAGAGCACTGCATGGCAATTCAGGAGTAAAGCGCACTGCATGGCAACTCAGCTATAAAGAGCACTGCATGGCAATTCAGATGTAAAGTGCACTGCATGGTAACTCAGCTGTAAAGCGCACCGTATGGCAACTCCGCTGTAAAGCGCACTGCATGGCAACTCATCTGTACAGCGCACTGCATGGCAGCTCAGCTGTAAAGCACACTGCATGGCAACTTAGCTGTAATGTGCACTGCATGGCAACTCAGCTGTAAAGCACACTGCATGGGAACTTAGCTGTAATGTGCACTGCATGGCAACTCAGCCGTAAAGAGCACTGCATGGCAACCCAGCTGTGAAGCGCATTGCATGGCAACCCAGCTGTAATGCACACTGCATGGCAACTGAGCAGTAAAGTGTCTGGAGAGCAGCAAAGCTGCCTCTACAAAACGTCCCAAAACGAGCGTCTCTGTTTTTAATTAGTTTAAAAGCTACATCCAAGCAGAGCCAACAGAGACTCTCTCCTATATTCCTTTAATTGACGGTTGTGCTACTATCCTATTTCATAGCCGAGTTCCTGCTGCAAGGGAAACTTGAACAACACTTCATTAGCAAGAAAAGCTGCTCTTTAATTATTCTACTGCTGGTGGTACTGGGGCTATTTCAGGAACGTGTTTTTCACTTCGCTATTTAGCAGTTAGTCCAAAAAGGCAGATGTTTTACTACGGTGCCATTTAAAAGTCAAGCAGATAATAAGGGTTATAGAACCAGACTTCTGAGTTTATAGATGTGTTTGAAGATGGTCACACAATGGCAGTAAATAAAATGTAACAGTCACCTATAATTCAAGGTCAAGGGGTTGAGGGGTGGAGGGGGGGGAGGTCCCTCTCTCCAGAAAAAAGACACAGGGGGGGCTGTAATAATACTCACTGCACTCCAGCTCATGCCAACAACATCAAACTGAAGGACCAGAACCGCTTACTCGTGCACGTTTACAGTCGCAGAAAATGACACTTAATACTAACCGCTCCTGGCCTGAAAATTGCCATCTTGGTTTACCAATAGTCCCAGATAAAATGTACGTGGAAGGATTCTGACAGGCCCTCTTCAATCCACACACAACATTGAAACCATCAAGCATTCAGTTATAAAGTGCCATGTTAGCTAGGACATGCTAACATTTTCCATTTTGCACATCTTCACATAGTCTCATTTTCCACTATCTGTACATACAAAACTGTAAATACTGTTTAAAAAAATTTCCAATACTGTATTTTCTGAATACTTTATTAATCCTTAAATCATTATTAATTATTATTATTAATAATAATGCTTTCAATACCTTGTATACACTCTGTATATTACGCTTATCAGAATTTTTTATTATGCTACCCGTTTTGCACTTCTGGTTGGATGCTAACTTCACTTCGTTACCCTTAAAGTTGAATCAAATCTAATCTAGAGAGGTTCAGTGGTGGACGCTGGTAGGTGCAAGATCAGTTCACTCAGCCTGGACCACCACAACATGGGAACATTTGGGCAAGATACTGAGGCTAGGAAGGAGTCTGATTGGTCCAAAATACCAAATGGTTATCTCCTTGTGACATCAAGCCTATTTTCAATGATCCATCTGACGACAGTAAAGAACAATAAAAAGTGTGTTTTTTTTGGGTCAAAGACATAAACAGAAGTAATTCTCGCATCTAACTGATGGCAAAAACACAACAAAAAGGTGAAAACATTGCCCAGGTAGAACTGTACCAAAGAAAAATTTCCGTTTTTATTTTGGAAGCTGAAAAAATGCAGTTTCTATTTTAAGACAGATATTGAATTTCATCTTTCTCATGCAAAGGGTAAAATTCAACATGTTAACGACAAAAGCATGCACAGCGTGCATGATCACTGCAACCCATGACTGCCCGAAAGTGCTTATTCTGCTAATTAATCTAAGCGGTATATTTGGATGGCAGCCACTGATATTTCTGAACTGCGCAGTATCCTGCAAACTACACTGTACGGCAGAAGACATTCCCTCTGCAGCGTCTGAGCCAGTGCAGGGAATCTGACCTCTGATCTGGGAAGAACACCATGAGAAGTAGAGTATCTGAAACTGAAAAAGAACTTCAACAGGGGGGAGGGTAAAGGGGGGGGGGGGGTCAACTCCCAGCCTCTCTCCCTGACAGACACACCGAAGTGGGGGGAGGGGATCCGACCTCAGTTCCTTACTGGGCTGCAGTGGCTCTAATGTGATGGATCCTTCCCCTCACTGCAACACCGAGATAGAGCCTCGTCCCAGCTGGAATCAGACTCAAGCAATCAATCCCAGATTGATGGCTGCCTACTTTGTGGAGACTTCCAAAACCTTACCTGGCCTAAGCCTTCCTCGTTGCTGAATGCTGCTGAAACGGAATTCAAACGTTGCGGAAACGTTAGCCGTGTTCTCCGACTGGCTGGGAGGAAAAGCGTGCCGGCGTGATTTCCTTGGTGAAAAATGTTTTAACTGCCTGTTTCAAGCATGTGAGTTCAAGCCAAGCCAACGCTCTGATAATGATCCTACCCCTTGTCAGTAAACCTGCCTCTTACCACACGGGTAGGAGGTTGTTTTGCAAATGAACCTCAAAACAGGTTTTTCAAGTCCGAGCTTTCCAGTCCTGGCTGGCAGTAATCAACCACAACAGTAATAAACCGTGGAAAAACCAAAATCTCAACAGCAACTTAAAATCTAGCTAGATCAGCGTGTCAAGTCTAACCCAACACACGACCATTTGAATGATCAAGCTAAAACACCAGATCCTACAATACACACTGACAAGAACGTGTTTTAAGGCTGTTCGTCAACTACAGGGAGTGCAGCAAAAACGCTGCTCTGCGATCAAACGACTGAACACAACCCCGCGCCTGGATTCACACTCACAGAAAAACGCCGCAAATTAAACCGACTCTGCTCCAAAGCAGGCCCTGCAAAACGTAGCATTAAACTTTACGATCCTCTAATGAAGAACTAAAGTTGCGCCTGGCCCTTGTCGCTCGGTCCAAACGTGGGGTTTTATCTGTGGATTAGCACTTATCAGGAGCATGTGAAACAACCCCCCCCCCCCCCCCCCCCACACCTCTCTCTCTCTCCAGAGTGGCAACTGAACAGGCCCTCCCAGTGACATATTTGCCCAGCTACAAGCACACATGGCTTCACTTAGGGGTCTGCACCTAGAAACAGTTGGCCATTGCAGCTTATTGGTCAGGAAGTGTAATGTTGACTGCAAGTCAAGACAGGCACAAGCTGCTAATTAATTATACACCACCACCCCCTCCTCCATCAGAAACACCAACCCTGGCATTCAGAGACCTACAGAAGTGATACCAAACTCTGTAACATTGTTATTTAAACCTACACTAACTTACAAGGCACCTAACTGACTAAATGACAGGCACTTTGCTGCCAAGTCAGTTAGAGATTGTGGTTAATTTCTTATTATGAATTTACAATTTGCATGTGAGCTGCACTTCAATCTATAGCAAGGTAGTTATGTTAAATGAACAGCTGCTTCGATTAAATTTTCTTCAAACTCCAGGCAACCTAAAACGTTATTCTGATTCATATGGCAGCTGTTAGCTACATTCAATCAAAGGATGGGCTAATCTGTGTCAGATGAATTAAAAAGTAGGTTAACAGGCGGTGACTAGACGGTCATGACCAATACTGGATGGGTTAACCCCTTGTGACCACTGAACAAGCTCCATGATAGCATTAATAGACAAAGATCAACAACAAAATAAACAAACAATAAGCAGAATATAATCAATACACATCAAGATTTGGGAGGATAACCTATGGAACGAGGTAAAATCACCATCTAGCCTAAAGCCACCGTACAAAGTAGAATTATGTGATCATTTATTACATCTAGAACTTGATTCATTCAATCAAGTCCCCAGTTTACAGTAGATTATCCTACTTGGAGTCAGATCGGGCCTGTAAATCAAGAACTCAAGTCCCACAGCCCCCTAACCAGGAGAGGCCTGTTAGTGGGTTGGCTAGTAGCCTACTACAGCAGTATGCCATGATATATATATTTAATACATAAAGCATTACATTTGAGTCTGGTAATTATTGTAGCCAGTATAGAAAACGATCAGGTATGACTAAAGATTACAGGCTACCTGTGTGAGAAAAGCCATGGAGCTGTATTAGCAACCGTGCTAACTTGGGGGGAGCATTTATAAAGTAGCTTACTTCCAAAACATTGACTAATAAAACAGATTTGAAGTAGGAAATCTGTGTTAAGATGCTGAAATGTTCAACTGCCGCTGCGTGGTTCAACTTGCTCTGCGCTCAGAATTACACATCCATTACTTTTTTTTACGAAAGCTCAATGGAAAAACTAGCGTCTCTAGCCTAAGCTAGAAACGTAAGCTTTTAAAAAGTACACGAATATTACTAAATGCAAACTATAAAACATTTCCATGACTATGTGACTCAACAAAAGCGTCGCTGTTACACAGCATCAAGACATTATTACCGAAAAGCTAAAGCGACCAGTTGTCAAAACCTTTTTTTTTCCACACATGAAAACTCGCTGGACAAACTTTTTTTTTTCTCGGGGGGGTTTAAAGTAGACAGAGTAAATACGCAAACCATACGAAATATTAGGGTCAGACCATTTTTTTAAGGCGAAGCAGATGCCGTCTACTTGATTCAGACTTAAAAACGTCTGAAACTTGTGGGCCTGTTCGGTTCTCTTACCGTCTCCGCCGCCTCTCCCCGGGCCACCTTCAACACCCGAGACGCAGCTAGAGAAGCTCCACTGGGCCGTGGTGCTGAAAGAAGCGGATCGGGGGACCTTCGGAATCGGAGATTCAACGGCACCCAGGCCCTCTCTGTGAACTCCCGACCGGGGGGATATTTCGTACGTAGTCGCCCCGCTGTTGTTGGAGACTCGGGAATACTTTTTGACAAGTCTTTTACTACTAAACCCCCTCAACTATCCACCTTTTATTTTCTCGTTTCGTTTCTATAACTTCCAGATACGAATCAAAATACTGTCGGAGAATATGGCGGCTGCGTTAGCGAGCGCCTATCGCGAGAGAGAGTGAGAGAGAGAGAGAGAGAGAGAGAGAGAGACACATAGGGAGACAGAAACAGAGAGACACACACAGAGAGAGAAACAGAGAGAGAGAGGGGGGGGGGGAGACAGACAGAGAGAGTGAGGAGTGAGAGACAGAAAGAGAGAGAGATAGAGGGACATAGAGAGACAGACAGCTACACACACACAGACACACAGAGAGAGAGAGAGAGAGAGATACGTTTTTTTGTTATTGAGGGGAAGGTTGTACGAGGGAGAGGAAGTGTGATTGCTAAATCTTCTGCCGAGGAGCCAAGCAAGGGAAAAGTTTGGTGGTATTAGAATGGAAGCTATCACAGACGATGTAGGGGGATCTGCCTGCAGGTGGGGGTGGGTCCTTAGAACCTGGCTGCTGTACACAGGTAGAAGAGACGAGCTAAGTGGGATAAATCCACGCATAACGTATAAGCACTCCCTATTACATCTTATAAATAAATATGTGTATGTTAACTTTAAGGAAGGCATGCAGGCATGTTCAGTTGTGAAGTTTAAATGCAGATGTTCCATGTTTTGTATCGAGGCATGTAAGGTCAAAGTTAAATGACGCTTTTTCCTGCGCCCATAGAACACATATTTGACCTCGCTGCATAGATACAGAAGCCTAATGGGTAGGCTTTATGTCCTTACAGCAAGTCTACGGGATGCACATGGCCACTGTAGTGGGTTGGTCCTTTTCAGGAGACTGTAGGTGGAGGTCCGCGTGCATGGTTATGTGGGCGGAGCTCCAAAAATGAATTTGTAACACAACAACCAGTGGCTGTTTATCATAGGACTGATGGAAGTTTGGTAAATTGCGAATCTTTTATCGTTGTATGTTATTAACATGACCTTTAGGATTATTATTATTTTTTAACATTAAAACATGTTAAATCACATTAAAATCAGTTATTGTAACTGTGTGTTAGTGTGCTTTCATTTGTAATAAGCCAAAGATTCCTGCGCCAGTTAGTACAAATGTGGACATAATCAAATCACTTAGATTTATTGACTGATAGCCACTGTGGCTAATCCTGTGTTTGCATAATTATATTGTAAGGTAAATCAATCAATCAATCGCATTACTTAAAATACGGATGATCAGTGACCAATGACGTGGGCTTTTTTATTTTTTTATATAAGCATGTGCACACAGGTCCTGCCAGGTGAAATCACTGTTTCTCCCCTCAGGGTGAATGCTTTTCTGCTGTTCTGTATCACTTGGTCTGCCCCTTCAGGTGAAACAATGGTGGAGTTTGTTTGTAAGGACATCATAAACAGGTGTCCCATAAAAAAAGACTGCTTAATTGACGTGGACCAAGTGTCTAGTTCTGTGGCATTGTAAGTGAGAAAACAGAAGTCGGCACGTTTGTTTTGCAGTGGACTGGGTGGAAACATATGGCATCTTGTGCTCCTGCGTAATGGTGTGACTCACAAACACTCACATACACACGCACACTCACTCACTCTCACACACACTCCCTCATAAACACACACACATACTCACTCATAAACACACACACTCACACACACACTCACACACTCACACACTCATAAACACACACACTCACACACACACTCTCACACGCACACTCACACACTCATAAACACACATACAGCGCCTCCTGCTATCTGCCCAGACCCTGACCTCCTGACTCTGGGTCTGAAGCCAACTGAGCTGACAGCCTCAAACCACAGAACAGGCTCTTGTCTCACAGCGCTCTTAACGTTTAAGTATTAATTTCTCACAGCAAACACTGCTACATGGGTGAGGTGAGGTAAGAACTGCGAAGATGTGGCAGAAAGTCAGCTAAAGATTAGTTTGACAACTTTTCCCCCTCCCTATGTAAACATTATCTGGCACAAGGAGATAGTCAAACTCAACATGGGTTTTGTGTCATTCTCTAGGTGCCGTTTGTCATTCACAATCAAAGATCGCCCGGGAAGGAATGTATTGCCTGTCATTGTGACTCAACGGGGAAGAACGGTTCACAGATCGTCACAAGGAACTCTCTGTACTGGTTCCAAAGGCTCACCCCCCACCCCCACCTTCCTGCTGCCCCCCCCCCCCCCCCCCCCCCTCACTCAATCCACTTCATCCCTTTCATCCTCTGCTAAAGTTCAGTTCATCCCAAAGAAAACCCCATTCATTTGTTCCAGTCAACAAATGAATATGGCCGATTGATTGTAGTGGTGCTGTGTAGCGCGCTCCTCGGACAGAGTTCTTGTAGAGGTCCAGCCACACGCATTCCTCACACAGAAAGAGGCCTTTTTTCTCACGGTCTGAGGACGGCCAGTCACGGGTCAACAGTGAAGATTTCCTTCGCAGCGGGTTTTGGCTCTCTGGTCATTGTTCCACTGTGTGCTGGCCTGTCTACAGACTCTCATAATGCAGGTATGGTTGATGTTGTTCTAACAAGCGTGACACAAGGCAAGGAGGACCGCCCCCTTGGGGGTGGTTTGCCTGTTTGTGTCTGTGTGTGTGGGTGTGTGTGTGAGGAGGGCAGTCTAGGGGTGTAGTCAAAAGGGTGTAGGAATGTAACCAAGTCATCTTAAGTGGTCAGCTTAGAGGACATGTAGGACAGAAAATTCTTAACTGAGGTGAACACCTACACTCCTGCAACTCGTAGTTCTTAGACACAAATTTACCACAGTACAATCATCTTCCATTCAAAGCTAGCTTTTTTTGCACAGACCAGTCATTCAGAATGAGTCATTCATAATGTGTCGATATCATTCTTAGGCGCGTCTTTTATTCAAAGTACGTCTCATAAGTTGGAGGTTATTAATCTTGTTTGACCAACAAAGCTGTGCTGTGTCCGTGGTCCAGGGGGGTGAGGGCTGAGATCCAGATGCTGATCTCTGGTTCCCACATGGTCATACTGACCCTCGCTACATCAAGCTCAGCATTCCTCACAGCCCAGAGGTGGAAGACGGAACACAACCATCTCACTGCTGACTCTGGGAAGAGCTGGACACACACACATGCCCCAACTCCACAGACAGATTTCTCCAGTGCCCAATGGCGTGCACATGATTTGACATTAACCCTGGATATTGGAGATGTTTGAAGTCACCCTCCCAATCTTTGCCCTACCGACCATTCCTCAGTGGCACTTCAGAGCAGCAGTCTTGTCGGTAACTGATGTCCTCACGAGTCCTCCTTATCGCAAAGAGCCTTCGCTAATGCAGAGGTCTCTCCACTGGGACTGATAATGCAGGTGTTAGGGGGTCATTCTCCCAGCCAGACCCCAGACATGTCATGAATCTGGGGATTTACGACTGGAATGTGTCCCATGGGTCTGGAGAATCAGTTTGAGCTGCCCTGAGGGAAACTGCCCTGGGGCAACTACTGCTGTACTACTCAGGGAACAATCAACTTCACTAACACACAGACACAACGTGGGGTAGGTGTGTGACAGAGAGTGTGGGGTTGTGTGTGTGAGGGAATGTGTGAGGGTGTGTTGGTGGGGGGTGTGGCTCAATCAGAAATTTAGGGTTGGAGAGGGAGCATATTTTTGTTCATTCATTCAACTGAGATCCTCCCAGCTCTTACATTCCCTTGTGGTTTAACAGTAGCAGGTCTTGAGATTATGGGAGTTCACCTGATTTGTTGCCATAGCTGCATCATTGATGCCAATCTTCAGCTTGCCTGCACTGGTCCCACTGTCAAGTACTGGCTATTAAAAGGATCCGAATGTGACACCCATTAGTAGTTTTTTGAGGAGTCAATAGGGAATGATTACCAGAGTGTGGACAGTGCATGTTTGGGTTGGATATTGAAACAGCCACTTCACAAACTTCTAATTAGCCGGACATGTACTTGATGAATTTCAAAAAAATAAATACCAAACTGATAACGTAAAAAGACAGTGCAAAAGTGTCACAGAATACCAAAAATTATTTAATATTAGTGGGGAATTACATCTCTGAAAAATTGCAATACATTTTTTTTCAGCTTGATGGGGAATGTATATACTAGTTATTATTAATTTATAGTTTTTTTATATATTTATTCTTATGTGTGTATGTGTGCTTGACTTTAGTTCTTTGGCACAGATCAGATGTGGCACTTCAATTTGGTTGTACAGCTGTCCAATAAACTTCTGTTCCATTCTAGCGTGAAGACTATAAATGACGACAAATTGACTTCCTCTAGTGGCAACAAGTGGTAATGGAGAAAAGCAACACTATCCTAATAATCTGCTATGTTACTCAATTACATATGCCTCAGTTAAATCACCGGCAGTCTAGATGTTTACGTTGAACACTTTTATTCTGAAAAGTTCATGACTCAATCCAGGTGTTACATTTATCGTACTACAGTTGATAAAACAAACAGGAAGCAGGTCAGTCCTTTTATGTCAGAGGAGATTTCTGCACGATTGAAAGAGGCTGAAGCATAAAGCTCTACAATTTAGAATATTTACACAAATATGACCTTCTCATATGACAGTCGTTTGTACAATGAAATTAGGACAAAGTAGCTAGTAGCTCATAAATGTTGTATACTTTTTTATTATTTCCTGCATGACGTTATTGCAGCCTTACCTAGGAAAGCTATGAAGACAATACCATTAGGCCGTGTGTGTATTTTGAATTTAAGTGCGCGCACACACACACACACGCATATTTATACACAAAATACACAGAAAATGCATGAGATGACAAGACAACCAGACTTGCAAAGAACTCTGTTGACTCTGTTGTACAATAGAACCTGCTGTGAAAGCACGCCATTAAAAGGGAATTCCTTTCACGTCTTAAACAGAAGGAAAGGGGAATATTGACATCAATGCACTAATGCACAAACAATGTGACATTTCAAACAAGATTTGCATTTAGAAAAAAGGGAAACCAGTCCACTCAATACATGTTGTGCTCCGGTAAATGTGTCAGATTTCACCCGGGAGCGCTTTGCTTCTCGCGATATGAGTGCTGTGTTTGAATGAAAGATCCGGTCAAGGTTCTGTATCACGAGACCACCTTGCAAAGAGTGTCGTTCTGTACATACTGACAGAGGATAGTAAGTGCTTTAAGTTATGGATCGTAAGAGACAGAAACATGCAACATTACTATGGAGAAATGTTTCGGGGTTATGATCTAAGGGCACACTATGATTCATATGTGTATACTATCGTGTGCCTGTAAATATCTACACATACGTAAGAGCATAATGTGTCTTAAAACTGTCATAACTTTAGTGTCTAAACAAGACATTGAAAAAAAAAAAATATATATATATACTTTTTATTTACCACTAAATATTTCAGCAATAACAGTGCATTTAAAGACAATTATTCAATATTTAAATGTGAAATTATTAAAATGTGTTCTTATTTACAGCATTTTAAAACATTGAACTGTGTATCACCAATGGGTTAGGTCAATATCTATAAGAGAGTACAATCCTCCATAACCTTACATTGTATATTTTTGCGGTCTTTAAATTAAAGATAGGACAAAGGATTAAAAAACTCAAAGTAGATATTTAGCTGCTTGCTGTCACATAGTGTAAATAACCAGTCAGACTGTAGATGATAATGAACATAACAAAACAGGAACCAATCAGAGCCATAATCAAACTATAATAGACAGGAAGTCTACATAGGAAGTAAAAAAAGAGAAAAATTCTAATGATACAAAAAACAAAAAAAATCGTGAATATTCCACCAAGTAGTAAATAAAGATGAACATGAAAAAGGCACTGTCCACACATGAAAACATGTATCACTTCAGGAGAACTTGGAGGGCAGATTTACAACCCATCCCCCAGGTTTGGGTGTCGACTGCAGCCATCAAAAGAAGCAATGATGAGAATCAACCAATCACACACAGCCAAGACACGGACAAGGTGTGAAAGGGCCCAACAAAGCATCAAACACTGCTACTATTCTGTACAATCAGTCACAAGAGAATGTGAATTTGTCTCACTAAGTCAGTAACCAATCAGATATGGCTATTTCATTGGACTATAGAGTACAAACTATAAATAATGATGATGGTCTAGTTTAGGGTGGTGGGTGATTGCCTGACTGATTGACAAAAGGTCCCTTTCCTATTTCTACTGTAGTTAAGGCAGAGGACAGGCCTAAACATGGGTATCATATACTCATGAGCAAATAAATATGATTGTATACAATGATATCAATATATATGCATTTCTCTAACAATATTTCATCTATAGTACAATGAACCATTCTGTAAGAAACAAAGCTAAAACTGAATGCCATCTTTGATTACTGAATTCAATATTAGAATTACACAAGGAATGGATATCCCAAATCATTATTTTTTTAAACCAGAGGAAATTTGTGATTCGCATGCTCACATTGCAAAACAGAAGCCATTGAACAGGTAACAGCTTTCCTCTGGGGTTTTTGCATAGGAACTGTTTGTCAGTCATCGCCCCACTCCTACCTGTTGGAGCCTCAGGCTGAATAATACCTTTGACACCTCGCTTATGTAGATATAAGATTCACAACAGCATACTATAGTATCCCTAATGCTCCTCAACCAAACTTCATATTTCTTGTACACGTAAAAAAGGGAGATGAATAAACAACATTTTAGCTGCTGGTTTCGTCACAGAGAAAAGAGAGACACTGCTGAATTGACATGGTCTATGGGTCAGATCAGCAGTTCATAGATGTGAAACATCAAACAGCTCCAAACCAGAACAGCTACGAGTCAACATGCAAAACATTCTGCTAACTGTTAAGGTCTGGGACTGATCCTTTTAAAACTGGTGTGTTGAAAAGTCACCTGGTACAACATCTATGCTAACTGAACATCTTGTTAAACATGTTGCAGAGGCTGCTACGACCCAATACCCAGGGCAGGAGTTACATCACGTCCGCTCATTCAGTACGGGGAGGTACAGCTTCTACAAATCCACACCTTTCACATGCATACGATCCCAACTAGTGTGAAAGGGGTGAAATATGAATCTGTTGTTACTCTTTGACTGGTCAGAACTCCACCAGTCACCTAATGTTGATCAAAATGCACCAGTAGAACGAGGCTAGTGATTTCTGGACCGTCACAAAGGCAGTTTAAAGAATCAGAAAGCCAACATCTTGACGAAGACTGTCCCTTCGATGTGTAAAAGCACATTTGTGTCCTCGTCGCTGGAAGCAGGAAGAGCCATACATTTCTCTCCACGACCACTAGATGTCAGCGCTTGAACATCTCTTCAAAAACACACCGGAACAAGGAAATGAAACTGGGACCTCGTGTGTGCATGTGCGTCATCTCTGAGCACAGGGCACATCCAGTCTGCTCATCCTCTCATGAAAAATACTACAGAAAACCACTGCTGCCACCCCCCCTCTACCTGGGGTTCCACTCAGAGCACCGCCAGGGGGAGGGCAGAACAGGAGAGTGGAACCCATAACACACGTGTTCCAACTTGTGGATCTGTTCCAGCACTAGCAGTTCTTCGACCCCCGGACAAGAAACACAAAAACAGACTCCAAAGTGAGAAATGAACACCCCCACCCTCGACATCAGGCAGCTTCAGGACCGTAGGTGCACTTTTAGCTGCCCTGTACGATGGTGCGCACAATCAGTGACCTTTTGTCCACTCTTGTGTCCGTTCCTGGATGTGTCAATCAGCTGCGTCCGCAGACAGCTCCTCTGATAGGGAGGCGCACGTTTACAAGCCACCGGGCCTTGTGGAGGAGAGAGGAAAAAACTAAAAGGTTTCCTTTGTCACTGAATAAAAGTTCTGTGTCAACATCATCTGACCCCTGGTATCTGAAAAGCTTGGTTGTTGAATTAGTTCAGTGAAGGATAACTCTAGTTGCTGGAGAATATTACACTTTGCAGAAGTTGTAAAAGAGCATTCTGGAAAAGAGATACTGTACAGAGATATCTAGAAACGTCATTTCTCTCTCGAACGGACAACAGATGCCTAGGTATAAAACCAAAACAACCTTCAAAATAAATGATGTCACATCCCTGTAACTATGAGCCAATTAGCTCATTATTATGTGAACACGTGATTCTTAAAGGGGCAACGGAAGAAGTATAATTAAAAAAGTTAAAAAATAAGAGTCTTCTGTTCGCTGGGATCTACTCAGGACTCTTTAAAACGATTACAAACGATAACAGTAAAGGGTTATTTCGTGTGTTTCATCCTACCTGGTCGATATCGGACAATATTTACAAAAACATCCATTATCAATAGCCAACAAGCGAAAATGTCAATTGAACAAATAGGAAAAGGTGCAATATAGTTTACATCATGAACAGAGCTGCTGTCCTTCCATGTAAAGAACAAGTTTTTATAAGTGCCATGGTTCAGTATTTAGGTAGTAGGTGTTTGAGGCTACACCTAACCAATTTTACTCTCCATAATAAGACCAACCCCTTGAGTAAAAACACCATCATATTCTACACCGCTTGTGAGGCAGGGCTTGTTTTTTGGTTCCTATGTTGAATTTTGCCTCCATATTGCAGTACCCTTGACTTAAGTGTGAGGGCATTGTGGACGTGAGGCGGGGGAGGGGGGAGGGGAGGAAGGAGGAGCTGAAATGGCCTGACTGTCATCTAAATGTCTGATCAGAAGACCCTGGAGGGGAGCAGAAGCTGAGAGGCTGGTGGAGGGAGGAGTAGGGGCTGAGAGGCTGGAGGAGTAGAGGCTGACAGGCTGCAGGATTTAAGGAGTGGAGGCTGGAGGAGTGGAGGCTGACAGGCTGGAGGAGTAGAGGATGAGAGGCTGGAGGAGTAGAGGCTCTTGGTTGGTTCTGTGATGAGGTGGAGTAGAGGTTGAGAAGCTGTAGGGGTGGACGAGTAAAGGCTGAGGCTGGGGGAGTAGAGGCAGGAGGGGTGAAGGAGTAGAGGCTGATAGGCTGGAGGAGTAGAGGCTAATAGGCTGGAGGGGTGGAGGAGTAGAGTCTCTGGGTTGGTTCTGTGATGAGTTGGAGCTCCTCTGTTTGGAGCAGTCAGTAGCGGTGGGACTGGTGGGAGTACTGGGAACTCTGTTGGGATGAGGATGAGTATCCCATGGTGCTCTGGGACTGAGTGGAACCTTGGACGTTGCTTTGGTAACCAAGGCGGGAGCTGGAGTGCTGCTGTGAAGAGGAATGGAGAGAGAAAACGTTACGTCACGTTTGACGACAGCGAGACGCCACGGTTCACTGTTTGTGACTCGAGAAAACAAAAAAGATATCCTTGTTTATCTTGGATTTTTCCCCTCAAAATCCCATCTGCTAAATTAATGTGTCAGCAACTTTTCTCCTTTGGGCACCTTGAGAGTATCAGATTGTCACGAGGTGCCTCTCAGACAGTAACTGCTCATGATGTGTATACTATAAAACTGCACTTTCAAGCATTTCCTGCAGTTCACCCCCAGTTATACGAATCACCACGACCGGCAACCTCAATAAAAGTGATTTACCCTGACCTACAACCTTCTACCTACCTTAGACCTTCTATAACCTTCAATCTTCCTTGTCTATGTATTTCCACGGAGATACACATTTTATAAAGAAATAGAAAAAGTAGAAAAGGATGGGACTGACTTCGTCAAACCTGATAACATACGAGAGTTTTCGACAGTGCTCTAATGAACTGATGTGGAGTTTTAGACAGAGCTCTAATGAACTGCTAAGTGAGGCTCAGTAACAACAATGGTCAGTCATGTGCAGACAATCTACAACACGGTGACACCATGAATCTGTCCTCCCGAGCAAATATTTCAGACATACTGAAACTATATTTAGGACTTAGGACACTGCAATACATCAAACTGCCATCACAACACCACCCCCTTACTATAATAAACCGCCCACTAGAAATAGCTATGTGACCAGTGACATGTCATGCACCTGACCCACATGACTCATTGTTCTAGTTTGAGAACACACCTCACCAGGATTTATTTACCCGATTCCCTCCTGAATAATCAGGGGTAGGTGGAAGATCCGCACTGGGGTGCTCATATATCCACACCACCACCCTATACATCATGTGAGTAATGCAGAGGGGGACACAGAGCATTGCATTATGGGATAGCCCGGGGGAAGTGTGATCAATAAGGCAGAAAGTAGGGCGGTGAATGTGACGCCAAACTAGCCATGCTCTGTCCCATTCTGTTCCCTCACAGAAAGAGGGATATTTATACGCCGGCTGAAGCTTGACTGAAGATCTCAACAGCTGCCCACATGCAACCTCAGCCCAGGCTAAATATAGCACCTGCTCCCAGCAGAGGTAGAAGCAAGGTCAGAGAGAGATAGAGCCCATGGTTCCTAATCAGTCTGTCTCTGCCAGTCCCACACCCCGAGAATGAGCCCGAGCCAAAGATAGAGTGCGTGCTGGCACAGTGGGCCAGCTCAGTGTTCCACTATCCTTTATCACCAGGCTGGTGTGAACCAAAGAAAGGCCATTATCTTCCTGAAAAAACATGGCTGGCATTGCAGTGAGCCAGAGTCACACCTTCGTCCTGCCACAGCTAGATTGCTTCACTCTCTGGTCCCTCTTTGCAGATCCCCAGAGCTCTAGACCAAAGTTCAACACCTGGTTTTCCCTTCCGAAAGATAGTGTTTAAGGTGGCACACCTTTCTGTTGTTTTAGTCCACCCTTTCTATATTGACTATATATTCTATAAGTGTTTACCAGGTAAAACAGGTGTGACAGATCTGACCTGGTACTCTGACTGCAGGACTCCCGTGCCTGAGGAGGTTCCCGAAGGCCCGATGCGAGGTTTCTTGTTCGGGGGCCCCTGGTCCTGGCTGTGTTGCAGACCCCCGCCGGTGTTGGCCCCTGTGCCCCCCGAGGTGCCGTTGGTCTGGGCCGAGTTCTGCTGTGAGGGGGCCTGCTGGGCCGTAGCCTGCTGCTGTGTCTGGGTCTGGTGCTGCTGCGTCTGAGAGCACACACACACGCGCAGATACACACACACACACACAGAGACACAAACCCACACACATGGAGACACATACACGGACGGACACACACACACACACACACACACTTAAACAGATGTAAACATGTAGACACCACCCCAGTTGTACATCACTGAGACATGAAAGGACGTCACAAAACAAAGTTCTTCTGTTCTTACCACACATCATTTACATTTAGTCTTTTAGCAGACGCTCTTGACCAGAGCGAGTTACGGGGACAATCCCCCTGAGGAAAGTATTGTGAAGTGCCTTGCCCAAGGACACACCGTCAAGAAGCCACAGCCGGGAATCACAACCTTTCGATCACCAGCCCAATGCCTTAACCGCTGAGCCACATGACTCCCTACCAACATCGACAGCATTTCCAAGCAAACCATCAAACAAGCCCCCAATTTCCAGGATTTGTTTTTCAACGTGTAAGCACCTGAACAATAGCCCATTGATCAGTGCGTGTCATTGTTTACAGCCATGTGGCTCTGAGGCCTTGCAAGTATGAGCTTGAGGCGGCTTGCAGGAATCCCACTGCGAGGCCTCTGGATTCGTAGAACCAGAGAGGCCAACGTCCTTTTAACTGGAAGTCACGTGGCGCTCTCGCTAACGGACATGTGTTTGGGAAAGGCTGATGGGTGGCTGTTTGGTGTCAGTTTACATTTGGGCTGGCACCGGTGATTCAGTGGTAGGGTTCTTCCCTACCATCTGCAGAAGGCCTGGGTTTATTTCCTGGTGGGGGTTCGGATTCCGGCCAATGCATTGAATATGTGTGCGCCTGTGAAATTTCCCGTTTGTGTGACTAATAAGGGGTCATTTCTTCTTTACCTTCTCGGTTTTCTCTTCGGGTTCGTCTTCGTTTAGAAACTCTCGTTTTGGGTAAGGGATCTGACATCCAGCAAACACACTAGAAAAAAGGAAAGATAAGCTGGTTTATCACTGGGCCGACTGCCTGGAATAGAGGGAGGTTTCTTTATTTTTCTGTGATAAGAAACGTATTTCGTTCCGCCAAGTAAACCGCACCAGACATCCTAACAACACTAAATCACGATCGATGAAGTGTTCTATTCTTTTCTATTTCAATGCCTTCAGTTCACTGAAATAATGCCCGCCACTTCCTCCCTTTCCCCTTCAACACCTGGACTAGAGACAATCTCTCCTCTCTCTCTATGTGGTGGGGAAAGGAACTAAGACTCAACAATTCAAGGACAAACTTGAGAGATTCGGGGATGAAGTATAAAATCTTACTCAGAGGTTGGTAAGGGGTCCTCTAAGAAGTAGGCGTCCTGCAGAGCCTGTTCAGAAGTGATCCTCTTGGTGGGGTCCATAGTGAGCAACTTCTGAAGCTGCCATTATCAACAAACATCTTATCAATTCCAGCCTTGTTTGACTGTGTAGATAACAACAATGTTCACAAACAATCACTGGGTTCCACAGTCAGAGAATGCGCAAGAAAAAGTTTTGTGTCGTGTCCTTACCAACAAGAAAACTTTGCTGTCCGGTTTAACTTTATGCTTCTCCATGTATTTGATTAGGCTGCTGTTTGCATACCTGAGGAAGCGTGTGGAAAAACAAGACACATGAGCAACACAACTAGACAGGAGGCCGAACAACACACATCTGAGCTCACTTCCACTCACGTTGTTCTCCTGAAGTCCTTTTGAAGTGTAGGATACTCCGGCATCTTCCGAATATCTTCCCAATCCTTATCTGAAGAGACATTATAGAAACATAAAGCAAAATAACTGAATTGTTCCGGCCACAAACGCACTGACATGCATTTTTGTGTCATGACAAGCGCATCAAAAGACCCAAGATGGAGGACGGGGGAACTGGACAACATCTGGGAGGAGTCAGCCGTGGCGTGTGTTAGCACAGACCTGCAGGGAAGCCCATGACACTGAATATCCGGTCCAGCTGATCGTGGTGGAAAGGATTACTGGTCTTGATGTCTTCCTGGCGACAGTGAAAGATGGGCTCCGACGTCAGAAGCTCCGCGAAAATGCAGCCGATCGCCCAGATATCTGAAAGGGAACAGCTGTACTTATCCTGCCATGTGCAGCACTGTCAGTTCAGAACCCCCTCACCCTTCCACAGAACACAGATTAGAGGATATACTGTAATACTGTCACATCAGGATCAGGAAACGACCTTCATTAAGAAGAAACATGGCGACTAAACTAATATCTTCTCTCAGACGACCAACGTAATCGTAGCAGTTTGTGACAGAGTGAGTCATGTGGCGCAGTTGGGTAGGGCGTCAGGCTAGTAATCAGAAGATAACAGGTTCAAACCCTGGTTGTGTCAACATGACATTGGGAAAAGGCACTTCACCCTACTTGCCTCAGGGGGGATGTCCCTGTAACTGCTAAAAGTCGCTCTGGATAAGAGCATCTGCTAAATGACTAAATGTAAACGTATGCATCGTGACTGATGTAGTGTCTGAACACTAAAAGCAAAATTACCATACCTTTATGTTATGTGGGGTTATGTAGGCGGTGTCAAATATTTTAAAGACATACTTTGACTTGAAGCCTAACCAAGTCAACACTTGCAGAAGTGTTCATGGAATTACATCTAATTATACACAAGCATCCAAAAGATAAAGACCAAACTCAACAATACCCACAAAGAATATGGTTTAACCTTATTAGCTTCTTGGAAAACACATTTATGGTTTCAAGGAAGTTCAGAAAACACCTCCTCTCAAACAGTCAGAGATCAGAACTACATGTCTAGCTAGTTAACCAGTTTTTCTGCGTATTCTAGATGATTCCCTGCTCCAACTCACCTGATTCAAATTAAAGGCCTGTTTTAAAGCTAGGCAAAGGCCTTTCATTGTTTGAATATGGTGTGTTGGGGGATGGATACTTCTAAAACAGTGATCCCCAACCCTGGTCCTCAGGGCCCACTGTCCTGCAAGTTTATATGTTTCCCTGCTCCAACACACCTGATTCCAATAAATGGGTTGTTATCTAGCTCTGAAGAATCCTGGTAATGAACATGAATTAGAATCAGGTGTGTTGGAAGGGAGAAACATCTAAAACATGCAGGACAGTGGGCCCTGAGGACCAGGGTTGGAGACCACTGTTCTAAAACATGCAGGGCAAGGGGTCCTGAGGACAGAGAAAACCTGATTCAAGGCTGGATGATTTGGTTACTTATTTGAAAAGGCATGGAATTATGCAGTCTTATCTATGTATTTTACAGTCTTATCTATTCTGAACTACATCCCTCTAAAGTCTTGGTTCTGTCAGCTTACCGATGGCTTTGGTGTAGTGGCGGGCGCCTAGCAACAGCTCAGGGGCCCGGTACCAAAAGGTCACCACTACTGGGTCGAGGTCAGCTAGCGGCTTCAGAGGAGAGTTGAAGAGCCTTGCGAATCCCATGTCAGCTGAGAAACCAAGGAGATAGCGAGGAACAGTTATCAACATAATATCAACGTAGTACCGACACAGTAGTTACAGGAGCACGGTGCCCTCGTACAAGGCCACCTACAAGGCCACGCTCTTGGCAAGAGATCTGCCATAGGTTCAAATATCAACCAAGCCAGTGGGGCGAGCGCCGAACTGGGATTCAGGAATGTCAGAAGTCCATACCAAGAGGGACATGATTGTCTTGTTAACACCTGTCCTGCTGATAAGGTGTGCGCACTAGAGTGCAGGTGGAATTCTTGGTATGGGTAAGTAGTGTTGGGTGTTTTTTGAGAACTGTTCTTGTTGGCTCAAGAATTGGTATACGGTTCCTAGACTAACCTTTTGTCCAACCTCATGTTGGCTGACAGGAATGACTCCTGTCATTACTAACTCCTGGGCTCCATCAGAACAGTGTGTAGCCGGTGTGTTATTATCGTGTGTAGTGGGTGTGCGGTGTGTTCTTACGGTGTGTAGTGGCTGTGCAGTGTTATTATTACGATGTGTGGCGGCTGTGCGGTGTGTTTTATTACGGTGTATGGCGGGTGTATGGTGTGAAGTGGGTGTGTGGTGTCTTATTTCGGTGTGTAGCGAGTGTACAGTGTGTAGTGGGTGTGCGGTATAGTGGGTTTTCGGCATGTTTTTACGGTGTGTAGTGAGTGTGCGTTGTGTGTGTGTCTATTAGGGCCCTATCTCTGACCTCCCCTCTCCTCTCTAACACAGTGAAGGCTGTAGGGTTCTAAACACCACTAACAATTTGCATGCAACAATCCTATTTTCTATGGTGTGACATAAAAAAATCAAATGAAATCTGAAGGTGGTTAATCTCCGACCAGTTTAAACGTAATTAAAAGTATAACACTTGCTGGGTTTTTCTCCTGGGCAGGGCCTGCCAGGGAATGCCTCACCAAGCTGTGGCAAGCACCAGGGGTCCAGTTACACTGAGACAATAACCAAGCTCTGGCTTGGAATCGCACTCATACCTTCCCATTATAGCGGCACTTACGTAACCCTGCAGTGGGCACTGACACCCCTTATCCTTGTTTTCTTCACAGATATTCAGTCAGTGTGTTCAGGCCAAATAAGTCACTCACTCATGTTCTTTGTAGGGTGTTTAAACAGTCCTGTTTGTCTTCATAGTTTAGATTCAAGCACTGAATGCATGAGCAGGTAAGTGATGCTTGACTAGGTGTGTGATGAATGGCCAGGTGCGTAAACTATTTTTACCGATTTTCACTCGTCCTCGTTCCGGTCCCTCTCCCATCACCAGAATGTTGGCCGGTTTCTAGAAAAGAAAGACACAGAAGAAAAACAGGCTTCATCGATGGGTTTAACACCAGGCCCAAGATCACTGACATGACTATCTGTGGTATGCTGACACACTATAGAAATACTCCGAAACGCTTATTCGTCAATTACTTTTACCAAGAAAAAGTTGGAGGACGGAACGCGAGATTGACAGGCGGATCGGAAAATGGATGGATGGACTTTTACCAAGTAACTCCCATGATAGTTAACTTCACCTTAGGGGCACGTATGTGGTTTTCAGCGACACACCAATGATTGTAGGTCAACAAACCACCTTATCAATAAGAAAACATTAGTCAGATGGCTCAGCGGGTTAAGGCGGTGGCCTCATGATTGGAAGTTTGTGAGATCGAACCCCGGCTGTGGCTATGTGATGTTGTGTCCTTGGGCAAGGCACTTCACCCTACTTGTCTCAGGGAGAATGTCCCTTTACTTACTGTAAGTCGCTTTAGATAAAAGCGTCTGCTAAATGAATACATGTAAAACAACTGAGAAAAGACAGAGAGTTTAAAAAGGACTCTATATCTGGGAATGGGCCAGTAAGCACCTACAATGTACCGGTAGCTAATCCTACAATGAGCACTGAATTATACGACTGTCGGTCTAATTGAGTCAACATACGTCGAATCTCAATAAACTCTACTGTGGAACAGGGCACTCGTCATTTCCCCTTCCATCTGTTTCTCCAGAGTCACACTCCTGAAATCTCCCAGGAATCAGTGAGCTCCACACACACGGTCTGTTGCTATAGGAACAGCATTTGCAATGAGCTGGATTATTCAAAAGCGGCAAGAAGACACGCACGCAAACCGTTATCAACAAACACGAAGACAAAGGTTATTTCGATGCGCAAATGACTAGGGCCTGGTTCCTCCTTGAACTCCTAAACAGCTGGGTTAATAGGTTCAGCCGAAACAAAATTCATTTCACTGACCCTGTGTTTGAACGGCACAATTCCCTCAACAGGAAAACAGTCGTTACCAAAACACCTGATAAAACACACACTGAATGGCTGAAAAAATGTCAGCATAAATCGTGCAGATAAAAATGGACCAGGCAAGGTCGGTGTAAGGTATCCGTGTTGTTGATTTTGTACTGCTTGAACAATATGATCTCCCCCCTTGTTTCCAACCCCCCCACCCCCCCTGCGTAATAATAGGGGTAAGCTTTGCAGTCAGTAGCTAACATTCAGCAACTCAAGAGAGGGGAATTCAAACTGTAAGGGCCTGTCAATATGATTCCCATGGTCGAGCCTGCCTTTAGAAAACAATATTAGCGTGTCAAGTTGAAAGCAGCCTTGTGCCAGAGACGCACAGCTGTGTAGCCAGGTCATTATTAATTCAGCTCCTTTGTCCTGGTTCTGGCAGTAGCTAGCGTTTCCGTTTTCATCCTGGTACATGTCCCATGATTAAGTAATGACCCTGTGTAGTTTTCTTTTCTTCTGCAGCCTCCCACCTTTTCCATACTGTATGTGAATATTAGCTGTGCTGGCCTGCAGATCCCACAGGACGAAAGGACACAGACTCACACCAAGGACATCAAGCAGGGATGCTTCCCTCCCCGACACAGTGGAACTCACACAACTGGGGGACGAGCTTTGCACCGTCCAATAACCGTGACCTTGTGAGAGGACGATGCCTTCAGGAGGCTTGTGCATGAAGGCACAGGCAGGTGAGAAAGAGAGCGAGAGGGAGCTTAGACACTTGCTGACGGGCAAACTAAAAATTGATTTTATTCAATGTCCCCATTTCTTCCTGCCGCCTGTCGCTCGTGGATTTTCTGCAGGTTTGTGTTACAATCACCTGCATGCTTTTGTTCTCCGAAATAAGATAAGTTAAGAAAAACCTTTATTTGTCTCCCAGGGGTGGAAATTGCAGTCCACAACAGCAGCAGGGTACAGTAAAGCACACAGAGTTGTAGGGTAAAGAACAACAAAGGGGACACGATGTAGCACAATAAAAAAATACAATAATAGAATAAAGGTCAAAGTCAAGTACGAGGTTAAGTGAAATGGTTCCTGTCTCGAATGTGAAGTGAGAGACATATAGACAAGTTATTGGACATAAAGAATATTACAGAGTATTGCACGTTGTACGTAGGATCAACAAGACCACCATGGGAAAATACTGCATGAAGGCATGTTTGGTACGTTAGCGCATGTCGGGTGAACGAGACAGAGCCCCAGCTTGATGCTGCCAAGTCAGCAGCGTGGCAGAGGAGTGGTGACACTCGCCAGGCGTGGAATAGTGCTGTGATCTGCACTGCATGCTCTCTGTTACATAACAGGGGGCTGGAGGAGGGGGTGGGGCAGGCTGGGAGCTGCCTTCGGAAGCGGGGGGAGGGGAAGGGGGAGAAGGGGTGGGGAAGTGAGGAGGAGGGGGGTGGGTTTCTCGCTGCAGTGGTGCAGCAAGCAGCTTTCTCTCTCTGTGTGTCTCTGTCTGTCTGTCTCTATATGTCTCTCTCTTTCTCTGTGTATGTCTCGCTCTCTCTCTCCCTCCCTCTCTCTCTATGTAAGAGCTGAAGAGGAAGAAGCTTGAAAGCCATGCTGTTACCAGAATCAGAAATACTTTATTGATCCCCAAGGGGAAACTCTCTTGTTTCTGCAGGTCACTGTCACGTCAATGCACACAGGAATAAAAGTACTAAAAAAACTCAAATCGGGAAATACAAATTAAGAAATTAGGATTGGCATAAGAATACAATATACAAAAATATACATCCAGTGGGTTTTATAGTACAGAACACACACTTATGTCAGTTATGTCATTACAATTATGTCATTTTAAACCGGTGTCTCTTCTGTGGGTGCCGGAGAAGAGCTCTGCAGAACGGCCCTTCTAGAAGCTGTTACTGCCCACCTCTTCCCCTCACCTCCTCAGAAGAAGAACAGACCTACCCCCTCACCTCCTCAGAAGAAGAACAGACCTACCCCCTCACCTCCTCCTCAGTAGAACAGACCTACCCCCTCACCTCCTCCTTAGTAGAACAGACCTACCCCCTCACCTCCTCAGAAGAAGAACAGACCTACCCCCTCACCTCCTCCTCAGTAGAACAGACCTACCCCCTCACCTCCTCCTCAGTAGAACAGACCTACCCCCTCACCTCCTCCTTAGTAGAACAGACCTACCCCCTCACCTCCTCCTCAGTAGAACAGACCTACCCCCTCACCTCCTCCTCAGTAGAACAGACCTACCCCCTCACCTCCTCCTTAGTAGAACAGACCTACCCCCTCACCTCCTCCTCAGTAGAACAGACCTACCCCCTCACCTCCTCCTCAGTAGAACAGACCTACCCCCTCACCTCCTCCTCAGTAGAACAGACCTACCCTCACAAGATTAACAAAGCGAACCTTCTTAACTCGAACAAACATTCATCTTGAGCCGTAAGAATATGGAATGAGGAATTTCCCAAGAGAGGTCAGGGAGTTATTTATTTACTCCTTAGCATACAAATACGCTCAGCAGGCAAGGTAACAACTGACAACGTAAAGGAGTGTGATACCAACCACTGGAGACAGCATAATAGCAGGAAGCGCTATCTTTGAGAAAATACACTGAAACGCTGCATCAACACATCAGCCTTAGTCTCAAGTCAGATCCCAGCACTGCAAACAAGGAAATTCATCCTGCACGAAACGAAAACAACTTTTAAGAGCCGGAAGAGTTGGCGTTCAGATAAGAGCGCAGCTCCAATAATAAGAAAAGAAAAAACATCCCTGCTTACCGTGTGAATCTTATTAAAACACCCCCCAGCCCCCCACTGTGGACCCGAACTGAGCATGCGCGGAAGGACTCGACCCTGAGGTCGTGCACACAAGATATCCACCCTGCTCCCCTCTCCCTCCCTCCCTTCAGCAGACTGCACTCACTCACACCATAGACTGGTGGGGAGTCCTTGACACTTGTAATCCATAGCCCAAGGTCTTGCTTGCATACGCATGCATAGTCTCCTATCTGCCCATCGGCATGGACTGATCCAGACTGCTGCAACCCAGCCTGGGGGGGCGAGCGAGCACAGGGGAGGGAAGCCCTCTCTCTGATCCCTGTGTATTTACGTACACCAGCTGGTCCAGTCCCATCACCACCAAGCCATTTGGAAAGGGGGGGGGGGGGGGGGGGGGGGGGGTGGATGTTACGTAAGAAGGGATGGTCAGATGAAGGCTTAGGGAGAGTCCTGTGAGGGATTTGGTGGCCTGTTCAGCCAATCCAGTGTCGGAAGTCAAAGCCCATCAACTGACACACTGTACGCCTGGCCAGCGATTAGTGTGCGTTGGAAATAAGCAACAGCTGTGAATTAGACAGTAGATTGGATCCTATACTCTTTCTTTCACTTATCTAACATTACCCTGCCCAATGGAGTCATCCTATACGTGTCCTACCGCACTTACTTAAATGAATGCTGTGCTGTTGAGATTTCAAGCATTTGTTAGAGAAGGAATGTGACACTTTCTGGGTAAAACGTGTCCAAACGTTTTTTCTGTTGAGCTCACTATATAGTACACTACATTTATTTCCCTATGTAGGGTGTAGTGAATGAGGGAGTGATTTTGGACACAGCGCGTATCTCTAAGATTTACTTTAGCAGATTAGAGAGAGGAAGAGACGAAAAGAGTGAACCAAGAGTGAGAAAGAAAGGGAGACAGAAAGAGAGTAAGAGTAAGAGAGGGACAGAGAGAGAGAGAAATAAAGAGAGTGAGAAAGAAAGAGAGAGAGATAGAGGGAGTGAGAGAAAGAGAGAGTAAGAGAGGGACAGAGAAAGAGAGAAAGAAAGAGAGCGAGAAAGAAAGAGAGCAGGAGAGAGAGAGAGAGAGAGACGAGAACTCAACCTTGTGATATTGTTTAACTAAGGCCAGGGACTGACCTCTGGCACAGACAAGCCCAGGCGATAGTGAACAGGTGAACTGACCGCCTTTCCAGGAAAACACTGTGGGAAAACTGCAGGGGAGAAAATCTCACAGAAGTGCTACATATTGTTGGAAGGGATAGAAGGAGGAGGCAGAGGGATGGATCATTCACTGTGTTAAGACACCCAACTCTGCAGTCAAAGGCCCAGAGGAATGATAACAAAAACCTCCCTATGGAATAACAACACCTGTGCCAGAACTACACAACCTAACTAGCTGGAAACCCTCCAAGTGCCTTCCTGTTGCTCTTGGGAAAATATGATTATGTGTTTGTGTGTTGAAGTTGGGCATGTGTGGTGTAGGGTGTTTCGATAGCGTGAGTGTGCATCTCTCCTGGGCGCATGTCTCCAACCCTGTTCCTGGAAAGCTACCATCCAGACTGTTTTGGCTTCAACCTCAATGTAGCACACCTGATTCTACTAATGAGCTAGAGGATGAGCTGAACAAGGCAACCTGCACCCTTTTGGGCCTCGAGGGTTTGACACTCCTGACCTAGAAGATGGCGGCTCTCCAGGACACAGAGACGCTGGAACTGTACTAACCAGATCTCGGTGCAGCACCCAGTTGGCATGGAGATAGTGGATCCCATCTAGTATCTGATACAGGAGGGATTTGACCATCCCTCGAGGAAGCTGCATGGGTTTCTTATTGGCCTTGGAAGCCCGGTGGAACTTGATGATGTGCTGAAAAGAAAGAATCAGACCACACTAGTAGAACTTAGGCTATCATAGGACGGATGTTATAATATGTCCCGTTTCTTTATGAGTTCAACATGTTTTACTTGCACCCTTCCTTGTTTTTAACTGTGGCACTTTGAGATTTATGAAGTGCATTACAAATCAAATGATTTTGATTATTATTAATAATACTGGGGAGTCAGGTGGCACAGCGGTTAAGGCGTTGGGCTCATGATCAGAAGGGTGTGAGTTCGACTCCTGGCTGTGACTACATGACATTATGTCCTTGGGCAAGGCACTTCACCCTACTTGTCACAGAGAGAATGTCCCTGTACTTGCTGTATGTTGCTTTGGATGAAAGCGTCTGCTAAATTAGTAAATGCAATTTACATTTATTTCAACTTTTATTTGGGATTACAAGCTCGATATTGTGTTAATAATGCTTTGCTTACCCAGAGGTCATGTTCGGCATAGTCAAACAGCAGCCACACCTTCCTGTCACTGTGGGACAGGAACACTTTCTGCAGGGCGATCACATTGGGGTGTTTTAACTCTCGTAGCAGCTGGCGAGAGACACACAAGAGGAACCTTTATGAGTCGAATACAAGAATGAACGATGAGAAGAGTTTCATTTTAAAAGACAGTATTCTGACATTTATTCTCTGTACTAAAACTTTGATACACATTTGTATAGCACACAACCTCTTGATTACGTGCATTTTCTTTTAACGTGAAACTTGTTTGTGCAGTGTTGTTTGTGAAAGTTCCTTGATTGATTTTGACACAGCCTTCTTTGTCTGACAAATGACTAAATCCATAATCACCTGTGCCCTTTATGGTAACTACAGTGATAGTAGGAGGCCCAAGTGAGGAAAGAGATCATAATCTTATCCGAACAATGAATTATTCAACATTACTGTTAATGTGATTACTCTGTGTCACTTGACCTAAAACCCCACGGAAAAATACCTTTGCCCAGTCTTGGCGACACCTTATACTAAACACAAAACCAGGGCTGAGGCTTCCAGAACATGGCTGTAATTTCAGAGTCTGTCCATCTCCACAGACACAGTTACCGAGGAGACTCTCTCAGCACTTACTTGGGGGGGGGGGGGATGAAGACAGGCGTTATTGAGGCTGGGGTTTAATTCAGCCTTAATCCCTTAGCTATGACACAGCATTGTACTAATGAGCCCAAGGCTTATGGACATTCCATGCTCTTTGGTGGCACACTTGGGTCTCCGAGCCCACCCACTGAACTAACCACACCAGCTCTGCTAGTTCCACTGGTTCCTCATAACGCACGCAAACACATTCCCCCAAAATTGGCCTGTCAATTGTTTTCATCCATAAAACATAGCACTCTCAATGCAATCAATACCAAGCCAATGTGGGTTAGTCCAAGGTTATGTTAGGTTGTCAAACTGAGTACATTTCCAGCGCCAATCTTTGTTTGAATCAGTTTGAATATGCCAGTCCAGAACTAATTAATCAAATAAGGATTAATCTGGAGGGGAAAAAAGATTGAAGATACGATATAAAAATAAACACAAAAGGAAAACAGTATTGTAATTTACCAGTGCATTCCACAGTTTGTGTGGGAAGGGTAGTGTGATAACAAAAAAAACTGACCAATCCATTTGTCCCTGTTCTGGGGGAAAATGGGTCACTGGGTATGCTCCACACAGACCCAGCTCAGGCAGACGGAGAACAGGCCAACCATTACACCGATCAAGAAGGAACATAATACCTCAATATGTCTTCAGGTCACCAACCCTACCGTGAGGAGTACTTTCCTGTCCCCAAAATAGGTCCTGTGGCGAAAAGCCTTATGCTCTTCAAGCATGAACTTAGTTAAGAAAATCTTGGTTTGCAAGTTACAACTTGCTGGCTTTCGCTGGCGGAACAGATATACAGTTTTTGCTTCCAAAATATGGAATGGTTTTGTCTTTAACTGTCTCTCTCATCCTCACACACCAAACACACACAGACACACACTCACCAGAGAAGAAGATGCATGACATACAACCACACACACACACCAGAGAAGAAGAAGATGCATGACAGACACACACACACACCAGGGAAGAAAAAGATGCATGACACGCACACACACCAGGGAAGAAGAAGATGCATGACACACACACCAGGGAAGAAGAAGATGCAGAAGATAAACAGAGCAGCCTAGTGCTGTAAAACTCTGATTAATGACTTGGAGTGTCTCATGCAGCTCCAGAGCACGGAGTCTATAAATCCACAGCAGGCTGTCATGTTTGGGTCGGAGACTAGCACTGGACCCCGAGAAACAACATGTCTCTGTCTGGCTGTAGAGCGTGTGTGTACGAGAGACAGACAGACAGACAGACTGACAGACAGAGAGAGGGAGACAGAGATACAGAGAGAGAGACAGACAGAAAGAGAGAGGGAGAAAGAAAGAAAGAAAGAGAGAGACAAGACAGCAAGGAAGAGGAAAAGGGAGAGAGAGAGAGAGATGCAGGCCGAGCTGTTCTCCGAGACCGAACGACCAACTGGCAAGCATTCTCGACAGCAGCCATTTGCTGTGTTATTGAGACACACAGGTTCTGCTGACAGTGCTGAAAGCTGTGGTGTCAAGAATCCCTGGTCTGCTGGTCCGGGGAGAATTAACGTAGCAGCGTCTTCCACAGAGCAGACGTCATGATGCAGTTCTTAAGCTGCACAGAATGCACCAGGTTAGGAACGCATTCTGTATTTGATGGAACGATCATTGGCATATTACTTCTCTTACAAAACGAAATCAAATTGGCAAGCCACCTTTCTGAACTAATAAAAGCTCTTCTCCAGGGCGGACACCGAGTCATTAGCTGTCATTTAATACCATAGCAACTCAGTGGGTGAAGATGTGGACCTACTCCCTAAGCAAACACAACGAGAATATGTTCTTGTTTGCACGTCTATCTGGAGGACAGTTAGGGGGGGGGGTTAAAACAGCTGACGCTAGCTCAAATATCTTACAAAAACAACAGCAAAAGCCACTTAAAGAGAGAGAGAACCCACAGTGGATCATTCGGCTGGCCACATTTCAGATAATCTACAGTATGATTGCTACCACATGTCTCGTACGACAGCTTTCAACTGTACAACCTTTCATAAAGTCTCCTTTGAGAGAACTATACGTTCTACGGCAGTATGTTCAGAATGCCTTCCTTTAACTTCTCATCAACGCAGTCATTTGCGAAACGTGTTGGTTTGTTAACAGAGGGGAGGTCAAATAAAATCTTAATAACAACAACCTTCTTTGGGTTGTATCGAATAGCATAAGTAGTTCATATCTCCCCACATCTTTGAAAACAATACGAAAGTTAATACACACCTTGTTTTTTGCAGTGCTTTCAATCAAGAGGAAAAAAGAATAAAAATAAAAGGTGAAGGTCTTTTGTCTCACAGTAAGCCCCTAGTCATTTACTTAGACAAAAGCCATTGTTTCTACTTATAAACACAATGCAAAACAACTTGTTTCAGGAGTATAATTGAATTCATAAACAATGTTACAATCCACAAAGGCCTGCCTAAACTCAATAGACTTGTCCTCGGCCTGCACCTGTTAGATGTAGAAATAGGTTGAGTGTGAACGGACTTGCACAATACCTCAACACCCTAACCCTGACTGCACACAGTCAGATGTGTTCAGTTCAAACTCTCTCACTCACAGACAAGATAAGGTAAGAAATACTTTGAGATATACTACTACAAAAATTGGATCATGGTCACGTGCAAAAAATGTCATTTTCTCAGATATTTTAGGCAACGTAGTTTATTCAGTTATAGTTTTTGTGCATAAGTCAACCATCCACCACTGGAGAGGCTAACGTTTCTTTTGCCCCTGCATCATCCAAACATGGCATTGCTGTGGGTTTAAAGAGTGACGCTCAACAGGAAGCTTCATCCCTGAGACAAACGACACAACCAGCTGATGAAGTCTTTTTAACTGTCAGCTTGGAGGACAAGGCAGCATGGCTACATGACAAGACTGAGGGGCCAGGTGGTGTTGGAGGTGTTGCCCTCTGTTTAAAACACAAAGCATCAACAAGAGATGGGAAGCTGACTGCACGTAAAACTGCCAAACGGTTGTTTCTGTGGAACGCTCAAACATCTATAGTACATGCCTGAAAGTTTCCCCCCTTCCTCTCAGCGATTGTCTATAATCAAAGAAGTGCAATTCGCTTATGAAGCGGAGCAGAATTTAATGATTTTTCCACAACTTCTGAAGCGACAGACCAACATGGAAAAAAACAAAAAGATCCTTGAGCCATTTGAAGTTACAAAACCAATAACACATGGCTGAAAACCATCCACCCCCCAGCTCCCCCCCAGCTCCCCCCCCCACACACACACCTCCCACCCCCCCTCAATCGTGAATGTGGTATGCCAAAATCGGCTACACAGTTCGTTCAACTGAAATGGGAGAGGTGGCTGGGTTTGGGGGTAGGAATGGTGACACAAAGAGTCCATTGTTCTGTTACAGCGAAGCGGGTCTGGGAGACTTTGAGTGAAACAAATTTCTGGTGGCTCTAAGTTTCAGCAGGGGAGGAACCCCTCTGTGGAGCTTTCTCTGCTCTGACGATGAGAGGGGGAGAGGGGAGGGGAGAGAGGAGAAGGAGGGAAGGGGAGAGAGGGGAGGGTAGATAGGGGAGGGAGGGAGGGGAGGGGGAGGCAAGGGGGTACTAACCTCCTACCTTCCACTCACTCTGCTCAGCACCACCCCACCCCCGATACCTTGACAGTGCATATCTACTCCCCCCCCCCCCCATCTCCCCTGCTTGCTCTAATAGGAGGCCCACCATGTGGAAACATTCACTGGGATACTTTGTGGAGGCCATTCTGATACCAACAACATGTGCTTAGGCCTTCCTCTTAACTGCTCTTGTGAGTGTATGGTGGTTAAGTAAGGTGCAATAAGGCTACTTACAGACAGTCATTATAAAATGCTTGCGCAATAACCAGACCTACCCTATGACTTGCGCACTATGTTTGATGAGTCACATTAACAGTTTGTTGACTAATACTTTCAATTACATCACATAGGTAGGTGTACATTTACAATTAGTCATTTAGTAGACACTCTTATCCAGAGCGACTTAGAGCAAGTAAAGGGAAATTCCCCCTGAAGCAAGTAGGGTTAAGCGCCTTGCCCAGGGACAGTGGACACAGGTCTTGTTGCCACAGCCGGGAATCAAACTCGCAACCTTCTGATCACGAGCCCAATGCCTTAATCGCTCAGCCACCTGACTGGGTACAGTGTCATTCTGCTGTCAGCAAAGAAAGAGGGGGAGGGGATATGACACGTGATTGGCTGTGGACTGGCATAAGCTTAGACATTTAACTTAGCAGAAAACCTTAACTGTTCACAAATGCAAAAAATCACATCCACCCAAATATGTTTTTATTCTGTTGCCCTGAAATAATTTTGAAAATGTTATTCCAAATCATTCAATAACATGAGGTTTGTTTGAAAAACAAAATCTTGACTGAGTTATAAAACTGGGCATGGCTTTGAAACAACCACTCTATTGACAGTTGGCAAAATCATGCCAGTCTTTCACTATTATAAGAAAGTGCTCAAATATTTATGAATCCACAATCAGTCATTATCAAGTGGTGAGTGTTTGGTATAAAAACAAAAGTTTATCTCCACAGCTAATAGTTACAAATAGCCAGCGCACCTACATTAAGACTACATTCCTTGGATCGTATGGCTCATATCTAACACATGGCATGTGGGCAGTATAGAAACCAGAGTCCGTTACATAACATCCAGCTAGCTTGTCACAAGGGCCACATTCTTACCTCTGCTGCTACTTACTGAGAGCTGTTGAGTGACACATAGACCTAGCACACACAACTCCGCACATTTCAACTGTCCTAATTGGTGTGTTCTGCCTGAAACGATCAACCATGAAAAGATTAAACTAGCCACTCCAGATAAGCTGCAGTTTTGGAATTTTCTGCTTAGAACTGGGTTGGAATGAAGACAAGCCAGTTTAGTCAAATTTGCATGTATTCTTATTGGTCAAACAGTGTGTACATCATGTTCAGACTGTACTGAACAGATATTTCTATATTTAGCAACAGCAGCAGCCCAGTAGTGGTATAAGAGTGGCAGCTGCATTGCAGATCTCATAGTAGGAGGATAAAAACCTCTTATATTAGCATATTAATGGGTATGTGGTTTTGTCACATGACCAAATCCACGATTCAGACGAACCTGTCATTTCTGATGTTTACACAATAAAAAAGCATTCAAAGCCCCTTGAACAACAGCGGCACTCACAGCGATTTCTCTGCACGCAGACATTGAGATTCCAGTGCCTTCAATTTGTTTCAGTGCATACTCTTTCTCATCGTTCCTGCAGAAACAAAAACAAAGAAGAACAAAAGAGAAGAAAGTGAGTTATCACCTGAGAAAAGAAACAACATCACAGAAAACAACAAGCTAGATCGAACAAACCAAAATTCCCTGTGTTAACCGTCAGAATTTAAGGTCAAGTGTTTTGCAGCTGTAAGGAAGAGGGACCGGGGAATGAAACAGGCATTGGATGGTTGAGTGCCGCTCAGTCCTTCAGGGAAATGTGGAGTCCCTGCCATTAGTAATATCCTCTGGCTGAAGAGAGATATTCCCTCGCCACAGGAGTGCTCTGTTGTTGTGGAGAGGAGCCTGTCCGCAGAGCCCAGATCATTTTCCATCTTAGGTCTCATCCATCCATGCAACTCGGCTCTGTCTTCCAATACAGAGGAGGGCCTTTATTAGGCTGCTTATCCTGCTTCCTCACAACAGTAACGTCATGTTGAGAGGAATACAATTTTCATATTCTCTGTTAACATTCTGGTTGTCGTAGGTCCATGTCTTGGTCAAAATGCTGTTTGAAGACAAATAAACCCAAAGCTGAAATGTGAGATCTAATTCTCGTATGAAATCTGTGACTTTAGAACTCTTGGTTTTCTGAGATCAGCAGGTTTTCTAATGCGGGGAAACAATACCGAACGCAGATGCTTCTTCAAGTGAAGTTCATCTAGTTCATACTGAAAGGTGTAAGATTGAGTTGTTGAATGTATTCTCTGTGCTACGAGGCTTTTCTTCCAAACGTGAAACAGATCTCTCAGTGAGATTTCATCTCGGCTCCACAGTAATGGTGAATTACATCTGTTCTGGCTTTTCACATCTGATTAGAGTCCAGAACCCCAACAGGAGCTGGCGTGGAGGAAGAGTGGGCAGCCCACAGCCTACTTTTAGTGCCCCACCAGAAGCCCACAGCCTACTGTTAGTGCCCCACCAGAAGCCCACAGCCTACTGTTAGTGCCCCACCAGAAGCCCACAGCCTACTGTTAGTGCCCCACCAGAAGCCCACAGCCTACTGTTAGTGCCCCACCAGAAGCCCACAGCCTACTGTTAGTGCCCCACCAGAAGCCCACAGCCTACTGTTAGTGCCCACCAGAAGCCCACAGCCTACTGTTAGTACCCCACTAGAAGCCCACAGCCTACTGTTAGTGCCCCACCAGAAGCCCTCAGCCTACTGTTAGTGCCCCACCAGAAGCCCTCAGCCTACTGTTAGTACCCCACCAGAAGCCCACAGCCTACTGTTAGTACCCCACTAGAAGCCCACAGCCTACTGTTAGTGCCCCACCAGAAGCCCTCGGCCTACTGTTAGTGCCCCACCAGAAGCCCTCAGCCTACTGTTAGTACCCCACCAGAAGCCAACAGCCTACTGTTAGTGCCCCACCAGAAGCTCACAGCCTACTTTAGCGGCTGCACACTTTCACAGCTCGCAAAAGTGCTACTTTTGTCTGTTTCTTGCTGACAAGCGAGAGGAACATAAGACAACAGGCTTTCTACAAAAAAGCCAAAACAAAAAGGTGGATCGAAAAAGCAGGAAATTATATCTGAACACCAAATAAACTGGAACCAATGAAAGGCAATTTGCCAAATGCCACTGTAGTTCTTATCTCTCCCCCTGATTTCAAATGTGTATTTGTTACACAGATACAATTGAACTATTGAATAGGGTGTTGCTTAAAAATGTAGATTACAACCGTGTGAAAAGTTCAGTTCTCAGCAGTATGTTAACTTGTGCATGAAGGTATTCAGTCCTTTAGAAACATAAAGCACATGGTGTTCGACAGGGTGTCTGATCAAATATATAAGTGCAAAAGCAGGTATGTAGTTAAAAAGCATAGCATAATATAAAAATGTTATTCTATGACAAGACAAAAGTGGGTGGTTATTAACATTGTAAACGTATATATTTGTCCTTAAATACATTTTAGTTGTCCTTGCCCCCCCCCCCCCCCCCCCCCCCCCTCTTTCATTAATAAAGATAGATCTGTTTACGTATTTATTGAGTTCACTCTGGCAAAGTTAGAGGTCTGAAAGGGATAAAGACTGATGTCACGTATATGATGTGGTTAGCTCATGATTGGGACACACAATACGCCTTTTTCGTGGATTATAGCTTTCAAGTGGTGCTTGGCCAAAGATGACATTCTTTGAAAACATTAGTGAAAAGCTAAGTTGTTGAAGGAAATCAAAAGATCCTTGTATCAATATTGTACTGTCTATTAACCTCGTAACTTAACGTTGCAAGTTTCCTCAATTCCTATGAACAGTCTTACAAAAAAAAAGATCAACATCCCCGTGTTGTTTAGGGGGAGGATCGTTGTGAGTGAGTGCGTACATGAAAACAAAAACACAGACACGGGCAGCCCTCTGGGATGGTTCAAATCAATTCACCATCCATCCTACAACAGGGTCGTGTTTCTTAACGTAATCTGTCATCAGTTTATTGTGTGTAAACAATAACGTTTTCAAAATCTTACCCGTCTTTGCGTTTAGCTTTATAAACGTGCCCGTAGGTGCCGCGACCCACTTTGCAACCTTCATATTCGAACAGATCTTCTACTCTTTCCCTTTCGGCCGCCAGCTTTGTTTTGAAGTCGTAATCCATTTCAACCCATAAATATGTCTTAATTTACTATAAAATAAAATATTAATTATTACATGCATTAATTAAATAATCTTGGTCGTTTTATTCCCCCACCATTTCCTTGTTTAGGATTTTGGTCTGCTCCGTTTAATGTTCAGTGGCTCGTTGACGTTTCTAATTGGCACGCAAGGATTTCTGGGGAATGTCGTTTTATAAAAACACCAGCTAATAGACTGCGTGTAGAATCAAGATCTATAAAAACTACAACCCGCATTTCGCACTGCAGTTACTGTAGCTGCGTACTCATGAACTCAAAATATGCGGGAAGAACTGGTTCATAGTCCCTGTTAACACATTTAACTCATATGTACACTTGTAAGATAACGTTGTTTGGTATCTGGCAAACGCGCATAATTGTGCGTATTGAATTTCCTCAAACAAATACGTATGTTGTACTTACGAAATTCACTCATAATGTGCTTTGCAAGTGCATTTCTTTCTAGCTTCTATTTGCATCTGCTTGCAAACGATTCAATTTCAATCGAAACGTGTGCTTTTCTAATCATAAAGAATGCGCATTTAAAAAAAACGAATGTAAACCTTTCAATGCAGCAGCCAATTACATGTATAATCACACGAGTTTGGCTTCTTCAGTAAAATGATGGTTTTAGGAGCCAATCTACGTTCTACTAAGAAGAGCTCGCGGGTGCTTATTGGTTTAAATTTCAAGTGACGTCAGATACGTCGTGAATAAAACCAGTGCGCCCTGCAGACTCGGTGCTCTACACAGTATGGCCGGCGATATTAGCTAGCACTCGCTAACGGTATTCTCTGTAAAAGGGAAGACGGTAAAACCAAGAATTTACACCTGGATTGCTCAAGGACTGTACTTATAAATTATACCAATCAAGCAAGGACTAATTAAGTTTGAGAACGTTACCAACATTTTAATTTCTGTTGTTGGTTGTCTGTTGTCTCACGATGGAAGAGAACGGTGCACACTTCTTTGAGGGAACCGAGAAGCTGTTGGAGGTGTGGTTCTCCAGACAAGATGAGACCAAAGGAACCGGGGACCTCCGCACCATCCCGAGGTTTGTGTTTAAAGAAATAAACTTGACAGTGATGCCCACTTTTATATTTGAATCCAAGCAGCTCATTAGCAGTAACCAGTAGTCCAAGTGAGTGAAAACGACACCTTTCAGATGAAAAACCCTTCTGGGTAAAAATATCATTCTTGACCGGTTAGGCTGACTGACTCGCTGTAGCAAGATGGGTAATGCGGGTTTTATAAAGCCCAGCAGGCCTTCTGTCAGCATCCGGCTACGGAACGTCTGTCGGTGGTTTGTAACCGGCCGTCTGTCGTCAAACCTCTCGGGAACAGCGATTACAAGCCAGCTTTCGTCACCGAACTAGTTTAGCCAGCTAGTTTTAGCGTCGCCATAGCCTTCCACAGGTCGATTAGCAGGCTAGCTAATGTCGTTAGCATGCTAGCTTACCATCCCCCCACATTCGACCCCTTGCACTGCTAGTTGATGGCTAAGAAGCTGAGTCATTCATTCGTTCATTCATTCTTTTTGCTTCCCCCCTCATGTCACCTGTGGCTAAACGTTAGTCAGTGGGTAGTGTTAATGGCACACTAGCTAGGTAGTTTGTTAAATTATCCTAACTATAAAATTTTGACATTTTCGGTTGACATCCAAGTGTCAATTTTTTTAAGGATATTGACCGCAAGCGCGCGTGTCTTGCGCATGTTGAAGGGTCTGAATTTTCTTAGCGTTTTATATACACTTATACTACGAAGTAATGCTGAACGTGATGTAATTGGGTCATCAATGTTCGTAATTTGCTGTTGTCGGTTCGTAATCCTCTAATATAGTTATCAAAAGACTGAACTAATGGCTATTTCCCAGTCTGCGTCACGCACGAGGGCCCTCTCTAGCATGTGGTGCACGAGAGCTTTCCCTGGGGCTCGCGGTCAGTTGTTTTCGAATATGCCGCATTGGTCAGGAAAGATTTACAACTTCTGCAGTGCAGATAAAATCTGAAATTATATCTTAACCTTTTTTGTTTTGGCCCAATGATAATGATTTAATAAATAGTCAACTATACTTTAAAGGGGTGCGCATGGTTAAGATGGCAGTACATTGTCAATGTTCTTTTAAATTATATATTAATATATATTTATTTCTGTCTTCACAACAATTTTTCTCTTTCTTATTACGTAACCTGCTATTGAGTAGTCCGTAGTATTCGTACACACAGAGCACATTGCTGCTGTTAAAAGTTGAGGTTCATTTTTCTACATGGAAGAAAGCATCTGATTGGTCGGAGATCTTAACCTCGAACTTTAACCAGTTTAATTGCATTTTGATGCGTTAATGATTACGGCTTGGCGTGACACAAAATGTAACGCATACAAATGTGTGTGAATACGATCAGGATGTTGGCGCCCATTTACATGTTTTAAGACCTTATTCCTAATGATTTAGACTAGACCTACTAGTTTACAACGCCCCCTTTTTTCTGTGGCAAAGTTCAACATATCCTCTGCCCTGATAGTGAAAGCCTGACTTTTCTGGTGAACGTGTATCAACGGAGCTGGTTTTTAAAACGAGGATGTGTGGCCAGCGGGGTGAATGACGAGTGGTATTAATTTCCAGCCAGGGAAGATTAACGGCTCAGGGTGACAGTGTTAGTGGATCAGGGGTACTGGATGTCTGCCAATGTCCAAATAAGTCCACAAGGGCATCTGATTCACAAATCTGGAAGCGATCACACTCGCGCCCCTGCTTGGCCTGACTGACTTTCTCAGTGCTAGAGAGCAATTTAATTAGCAGCAGTTGTCAGTCTCTGCTTGAGCGCTTCACCATTTTGTGGTTTCAAGCTGCCTGGCCATGTTCTGTCCTCCGCTACTTGTCAGATTATTTTTGAACAGGTGCTCCTTTCGATTTGGCAATATGTTGATGGACTTTGACTTCAGTGCCACTCTGCCACAGAGAGGTGACTGTTGGTCACCCGAAATACTGTGTTCTGAACTGTCCAGCTGGAATGGGGCATGTAATATGTTCTAGGTAACACAAACTGGAATCACTCCAGTTATTGGTAACAAATTCATATGGGCTCAAGAATTGGATGCTGAATATAGAAACATGTAAATGTTTCCTGCCTGACTTTATACAGCTTAGCAGCTAATGTTGTCCTTGTCTTTTAACTGCTGCTATTTTGAACTGTCTGGCACCTCTACCTTGGTGTTTTTCAACAGGAATGTCACTAAATTATGTATTTAGCTTGTTGAAGTAAAATGGCCAGCTCAAAGCATCAGTTGATTAATGTGGACAGTAGATATGTCTCCGGGTTGTGCAGGGTTCATTATTGAGCAATCGCAAATCAATGCCAAATTCCCTATTGCGTGGCACGCCTCATTGAGCCGTTAGCATACAGCTCTATAATGGGGGGGGGGGGGGGGGGGGCGCTTGGCTCTCGCTCCGCACGCGCTCACTGGAACTGCTCTTCCAAGGCAGGAGTGGTAATGTGACACTACTGCTGCCGCCTCTCCTGCAGCTGTCCTTGAGTGGGAAGGGGAGAGGAGGGTGAGCAGCAGTGGGCCAGCAGCAGCTTGCTCTGTTGTCAAGCAGAAGAACCACCCTTCTTTTTCACCAGCTCTAAGCCAAGCAGTAAATATTGAGGCTGGGGGAGCTGTTTCACTCCAGCTCTGTACTCCTGGGAGTGACTGGCTTTCCTGCAGCTGATCCAACCAAACATTTCTTGGAAAAAATAGAAATTGCACAATAGACAGCAAAAAATCTGCCTAACGTTTGCTGATTTCATGATAGAATCCAGCTCCTGCAACATGAAACGATGTCCTTGTTAAGCTTGTGTTGCATGCTGAATAAATGCATTTTTTTGTTTGTTTGTTTTGCAGGTTTGAGTGGGACAAACTTTTGGAGAATGTGCACTGTTTGATCATAAGTGTGACAAAAACTGACAAGCAGGAAGCTTATATACTCAGGTGAGTCCAGCTTCCGTGTTTAATCTCGGTCACCTCATTACCTTTTTCCGACAGGTCAAAGGATTAGCCAGGTTGGGTTTAAATCTCCTTGCTACCAGCTCTGCTTCTGTGGAAACTTCCCCTTGCCTCTGTCCCCTGTGGGTGGGGGCTGAGAAGAGGCCAGCCCCAGCCTTACTCAGCCTCTGTTTGGACACTAGATGACCTGGCTCTTATCTAACTTCTAGTGGTGAATGCAAATTGACCTATCAGCATAGCGGCGCATACTGTACATATAGTCCAGTCATGAACAGGGCCAGTCTAGAGCAGTGTTGTGAGGCAGGCATGTTACCTGGCTAGGGATGCAGTTTGGTAACTGTCTACAGTTTACATTCTTATGTATAATATATCTTTCACACTGATATGTTATCACTGTAATCTGTATTTTCAGTAGCTATAAACAGAGGCAAAAAATCCTGTCTATAGATGCAGAGAAATGCAAATATTTGTAGCGAGCACCTGGTGATGTTTGTTTCACGGGGCTAATTGGAGGAGTCCCGTTAGAAGCCGGTTGCCATGCCGCTGACCTTGACAGGGCGAAGGCAGGGAACGGACAGAGAAGAGAGCCGCCCCCCCCCCGCTGACGTCTGTCGGCATGGCAACGGCCCAGCGCTGAGTCGGAGCCGTCGGGAGCGGGTGACGGATCTCCTGTGTTGACTCCTGGCTGCAGGGGCCGCCCCTCAGCCTCGTGAAGCTGTTGTGATTGACGGCTGTGATAAGGGAGGTCTAGTAACCAGTTTGCTATGATCTCAATGCCTCAGTAGGAATGTTGTCCTATTCTGTTGCCAAACCTACTCCAGCAATGTTCACGTGTTGCGCTAGACAGTGAGGACTTTAATAAGACGGTACTCAAACCATGGGCAGACCTGCCAAGTCTGTGGTTATTGACAAACAATTACATGACTACCACACCTACGATGGCAGTTTAATACGTTGGAGCTCTTCCGACTGCTATATAAAGTATATCAAGTCATCCAGACTAGGATCAGACTACTGTAAGCTGTTTAGTGTCTGCTGATTAGGTGTACCTTATTGAACAAGCTGTAAAGGGTCATCTGCGGTCTTAATGTTGCCTGTCATGTCAGCATTAAGCTGACTAGCTTTTTATTTGGCTTGTAAACAATGTGATGGGGGTTCCTATTGGCAGGTTGCCAAGGAAAAGGTTGTTTGTTTCATCTGAGCAAGTCGGTGTGACTCATCTTCAACTTTTTGTTTGTCTTCCTCCTGCAGTGAGAGTAGCATGTTTGTCTCCAAGAGACGTTTCATTTTGAAGACATGTGGAACCACCCTCTTACTGCAAGCACTGGTGCCGCTGCTGGAACTGGCCAGGGAGTACTGCGGCTTTGATGCCATCGAGGTGAGTGACGCCACGCCGCTCTAAACCTCTCCCTGTGCATGAGGGTGATCGCGGTCTGGTTTTTAACCCCTGCACCTTCTCTGCCTGCAGAATTTCTTCTATTCTCGCAAGAACTTCATGAAGCCTGCACATCAGGAGTTCCCTCATAGAAACTTCCAGGAGGAAGTGGAATTTCTCAACCAGATTTTCCCAAGTAAGTATATGGAAGAAATGTTGCACCTGATTGGTTGGTCTGCAGTTGGAAAGTGGGCTGTGATTGGTGGTAGGAGTAGAAGTAAGGGGGGGGGGGGGTTGAGCCAGTAATGCTGTTAAAGCTATGCTGTCAGAACAGTTAAGAGGTGGTGTCATCATGGTGTTTGACCAAAGATAACATGTTCCCCCCCTCCCCAGATGGAGCAGCCTACTGTATGGGCCGTTTGAATTCGGATTGCTGGTGAGTCCCCTCCAACACAAGACCTCAGCTCTTTGCGAGGGGCTAGAGAGGACATGGAATGTAGCAGCTCCTAAACCGTGTGCCGTCCTCAAGTTGAGCTTATCTTCTCCCTCTGCTCTATTCCACCAGGTATCTGTTTACTTTGGATTTGCCAGAGTTCTGGGAGAACAAGCACGCGGATCAGACGTTGGAAGTTCTGATGAGTGATCTTGATCCAGCCGTTATGGACCAGTTCTACATGAAAGACGGTGTTTCTGCAAATGATGTCACTCGTGTAAGGCCCACTACTAACTCTACTATCTCTTGCTCCTTTCTTCGTGATGAGAAAGGGGACACTTCTATGGGCAGCGTGAGTTGAGAAAGACCATATCATTTTGTCACTGATCCGCAGTGATTTCATTCATTTGCTTGGAGGGGACTCCGCTGGTACCCCATGCATTTGTTTTCTTATCGCGTTGTTCGATCTGTCTCCACCGTAGATGAGTGGAATTCGTGACCTGATACCAGGTTCTGTGATAGATGCTACCATGTTCAACCCTTGTGGATACTCAATGAATGGAATGAAGACTGATGTAAGTTGGGGTCTTTGAGTTGTTGTTGTCGTCTTGCCAAGCCTTTGGCAGTTAATGTGAAAGACCATCAAAGATTAGTGTAATTATAATGGCCCATTTTTGCCCCTCAGGGAACTTACTGGACGATTCACATCACTCCAGAGCCAGAGTTTTCTTATGTCAGCTTCGAAACTAACCTCTCCCAGACGTCCTACGATGATTTGGTCCGGAAAGTTGTGGACGTGTTTAAGCCAGGAAAATTTGTGACTACGCTTTTCGTCAACCAGGTATGTCTTGAAGGGAAGTAGCGGCAGAGGAGGTTCCTGCAGGTGTTGCAACGTTCCCAAACGTCTTTCCTCGGGATGTTCTAACAGCGCTCTTCTCGTCTTGCCTTCACAGAGCTCCAAATGTCGCAGTGTCTTTTCTTCCGCCCAGAAACTCGAGGGATACAAGCGCCTTGATCGCCAGTTGGCCCAATTCAACGATTACAATTTTGTCTTTACCAGTTACGCCAAGAACCGCCAGCAGAACCAGCAGAGTTGAGAGTTGAAAATGAAAAAGAAGCGTAAGAAGAAAGACGTCCGCACGGGGTTCGGCCCCTGCGGCCGGCGTTCTTCCCCAGCGGAGGGAGCCCCTTCCCCCCTCCGCTGCTCTGGATCTCCTGGTTCTGAAAAGGCCTCTGGCCCTAGTTTAACCTCCCGTTTGAAATGTATGCATTGTTGTACCTATGACATAGATCTCTTGCATGACAGCTCTTTTCTCTGTTTAGATATCCTAGCTCACTCTTGCTGTGATCTTGAAGTGCATGTAGCAGAATTAAACACGCTCTGTTTGAGGCTGTGCACCCAGGCCCCCTGTGCACAGTACGGTAGTCCCTTCCTGCAGGTCTCTCCTCTCATCCCCCACAGACAAGGCTTCAGAGCTCACTAGGCTAGGGCCCTGACATGCTCAGATCAGTCCCCTATCTCCAATGGATACACCATAGCCTTTCACAGCGCACTTTAAAAGGAAAAAAGAACAAATATTTTCTGAACTAAGCTAAACTTCTTGGTATGGTTTATGAAATGAGGCAAAACTCATTTCTCTCAAGTCTGAATGAATTTGTGTTTCAATTAATGTTATAAAGCAGATGTGCTTTTTGGCCATAACATTATTTGTCATGTTATGTCAACAAACCATTTAACTGATTTGTTGTGAAGAAAAGAAAATGCCATACTTGTCGTGTGACACAACCAGACAAAAGGTTAAAGGTCTGTGATGCGGTTTCTTACGGCTGTAAACTGCACTGGAGCTTGAGGAATTCCTGTTATTTGTGAGTCTTTGGAGCAGTACTGTGATTGGGCCCTGAACCTTCCAGCTTAACCAGCCATTTGACTCCACCTTCATTTATCTTTTGAATGTTCTCACCAAAAAAACAGGACTACATAAAATTTCTTAATTTAAGGCTTGCAGTTGTTGCTGATTCATATGGAATGTGAAATGTGCACATTCCATTTTTAAACTCAGGCTGTTCTTACAGCATACTGTATGAACAAGAAGCACTGGGTCTAAAAATTGCCAGCCGTTTTCACACTGAACTTACACATTCATAAAAATTTGGGTTGAATCTAAACTGAATGTGTCTGGAAGTTGTGGTAGCTTACCAGCCGAATTAACCTACAACTGAGGCTTTATGGTGGCCTGGGTTTAAATCCTACCCAGACTTCCCCTTCACCATGTCATCCATCCCTCTCCCTGAATTTCCCTGTCCTCTCCAAGCATACCATGTCAGAAATTAATAATAAAGGCAGACTTGCCCCAAAAACTCTTACAAAAAAAAGCCCTGTCCCTCCCAATACAGAATGTAGAGGTCTCTAGAGAGCTTTTTCCAGGGCTTTTATCTGAATGTATGAGCGTGAAGGAGAGACCCCCGTCCGCGTGTTTCTGTGCTGTGGGTCAGGACAATGCCCTCTGCAGTCCAACATGGCAGCCATTGTTCCCCGGACCCAGTCGGTCTCCCCTGCACAAAGTGAGACAGTCAGCTGGCCCCAGAACCATGCTTGACAGACCGGCCTCTCCTAGCTGCACCATGTGGGCCCTGAATAGGAAATAATGATTCAGACACTTTGCTTAGTGTTGCCCAGCAAAGCATTTTTCTTTTTTGGAAACAATATACATCCTCTCTCTCTTTCCCCCCTATACAGAAATTGGTATTGACACAATGGAGACCCTTCTGATCTGAGCATGGCAGGGTGATCCCGGATCATTCCACACATAACTGTTGCATAAACTGCCATTTTATTAATTTTATTGTGCACAGACGTTTTTGGGGGGAGTTCCATCAATGCCCTTTTGTTCAGCGAGGGAAAGCTCCTGTGACAACTGTTGCATGTGACTACTAGTGCTGTGTTGCTTGACAGTGTTGTGTTGCTGCGATCCGTTCCTCCTGTGTAAGTAGGTCAATGCGCTTTTACCATCCTTTTGTTTTATCGCCTAAAATGTAGATGGTAGCTAAGGCTTCCTGATTATGTTTGATTGAACAGTAATGGGCCTCTTAGGATTGTTTGGGGATGGGATTTGGTTGTATTTGACTTCTCACCGTGCTAAAGGCAGGTCCTGTTGTACTGATCTGACAGTGTTACCTTCAGCACAGAAAAAACTTTTGATATAGATACATTGAAGATTTTCTTCTCTTGAGTAACTGTTGTGATACTTCTCCAGCCGAATAATACAGATCGATTTTTTTTCCCCATTTGCAGACAAAGCTGGAGTTAAAATTAAACGGGTTAAATATTTTACCGTAGAAGAAAATTCCAATACTGAAACAATTATGATATGCCTTTAGCACTGTTGAGGTTGTCTGGGGGTGCCCTTTGCCCCACACACACAAACACTTTAAAAGTGGAACATCAAACTGTTAAAAAGAGCACCTGTAACATTGAGAAATGCTGATCACATTAAGGGCAGAAGAATTATGATTGGGCTGTCACAAAAAAAAGATGCCTGACTAGGGGACTACTGAACTTGTACGTTCCGGATTGTTAGGATTCAAGGCAGAGTTGATCATTTGAATAGATTCCCTCCACTATGTCTGATGTGGCTTTTGGAGTGGTTTAGTATTTTTTTCCTGAGGACCAACCTTTTGTTGAGTGTCCTTATCTGAAAGGCTGTAAGTAATTTTAAAATGCCTTCATTTATGTGGTCAATTGTCAGTGTGCCAGGAGCTATTTGTGACAGATTTGAGGATTTTCACCAGCACTGTTCACAAGTTAACTTTGGGTACTTGGGACAAAGTCATATTGATAATTTATGACCTGGGTAGTGTGTAGTCATGTTGTTGGTTTGGAACATTGCTTTTTATATTATTATACACTTCAAATGATTTTCTTCTTCTTTTTTTTGGCAGTTTAACGGTAATTCGATTTTTACAAAACATTTTGTAAGGAACTGCGGACCAATCCAATATTTTTTGTTTATTGTCCATATTTGTTGTTAAACCAGTGTTCCAAACTTTTTTTTCCTTTTCTGAAATTAAGGGTGACCTTTTGAGAGATTATCGTGGTGTTTTTATCTTTCCCCAGTTAAAAAAACCTTTTGGAAGGTTTCGTCGAATGGGGGAAGTCAAAAACCTCCCCGTTATGTGATCACGGGTAACATTGCAGGATGGTATTAGGATGTACTGAAGAAAAACTTTGCTGTTCTAATTCTTTTGCTATTCTTCTTTTGATGGTCAAAATGTGCTAAATATATCTGTACTATGAGCTAGATGCTTAAATCAATAAAAAAAGATTGCTCTTTTCTCTGGGTGATATTGTGTTTATTTGATCAAGAGGTTCACTATTAAACTATTGTCTCATTGGAAATTTTTACTCTGATCTGAATCTTATTAGAAATGTCCCCAAGTGAACACAAATTGAAACCTTAGTAAGGCTCATTCAAGACATTAGTATTTTTTTAAACTAATATTAGGTAGGATAATAAGTATTTATGGTATCTAATTTTCAGGCTAGTGTTTTAATTGTGCCTATTTTATCTACATTTAGAACGAGAATAAAGTTTTCCATTTATATGGGGATAAAATGGCTTATTCAGATGTTGTGTAAATGACGCCAATAATGGTATCTAATTTAACTCTTATCTCAATTAAATATGAAGGCATGAAAAAATAGTGTTCACACATTTTGATAATGAAATAGCAAGTTATTGACTGTTATAAAATAGTATGAGGCAAAGCATCTTTGAATTGTAATTCATCCAATTGATTAATTATGTAAATTTAAACAAAAATTATACATTCTACGTTCTAAGTAAATTATAAGTACTGTATCTTAAATCAAGTAGATCCACAGTGACTCAGAGGCAAAGATGTATTAAGAAGAATGGCGGCCCTTGATTTCAATGGAGTTGCTCGCCTGGCGCATAGGCGCATACCATGGATGTATAAAAAAGGAGGGATCCATGGCGCATACATAGCATGGATCTAAACTTCACAACCTCTTACTTGTAGCGACCAATCGCCCTCCTCGGTTTGGGCCTCCGCGTCCAATCGGTATGCGTGAATCCCTATGCTGCGCCCAATCGGATCACACTCTGTCTAAATGCGTCACAGCCGAGCTGCCAATCGGAACGCGGTACTCTCCAAATGCGTCAAGTCGAAATAACTATTAGCTATTTTCTTTGCGGTACAGGTAAAAACTTGATCGGTTTGACGTTTGAACGTTATCATTCGTCGGGCAAATGACAAGTAATACCACAAAATTACGAGTTCGCCCAAGAGTACCTGGCTGCGCTTTTATTTTGAAATTCTGCGCTTTAAAAAGAAAAGTATTGCGTCACTTCCTGCCGGACGGGGCAGCTGCCTCTCGGTGCAGCCTGCAAAAGTTCTGCCTCACAGTGCAGATCTGCAGCCAGGTGCCTCTCGAGTTCGTCGAGTATACAGTAAATGCAGTAACTATTGTAGACTGCGGCGTTCACTTCTTAAAATGTATACTAGTACAGTACTGTACTATAGCGACATATGTTATTTGGACTAGCAATTGCAATATTTAACCTGGTAAATATTATATATATCACTGGGGGACAAAATGAAATCCTGATCAAACGTTTTCACCGCACCTTTATTGATTAAGTCACCAAGAAAAAGTACCCAGCTACATTTATGGGATGTGTTACGTGTGGTCTTTATTTCAGTATTGTTTATGTAATGGTTGGCCAACCTGTTTTGTTATGTGGTGTTTTGTGTGTTTGTCTCCCTCTGTTGCCCGTCTTTTGTTCATCCCACAGAGTGGCGCGCCTAACACACCTGCCTCATTCAAGGTCCATCAATTAACCTGGTTCCTCCCTTTAAATGGTCCTGTCTGAGTTCAATTTGATCTCTCGGCTGGAGTGGTGGCAGAGCTCTGGGGAGAGCGCTGTTTGGTTTTAAACATTGATCTTCCTGCTTCATTGTGCTCTCACAGCGCCCTGGCAGTGCTGTGAGGATTACATTCTTTGACTTCTCCAGCCTTTTCAACACCATTCAGCCAGTGCTTCTGAGGGACAAGCTGGTGCGGGCTGGTGTGGATGTACCCCTGGCCGACTGGACCCTGGACTACCTCACAAATAGACCCCAGTTTGTGAGAACCAGGGACGGTGTGTCTGATCTCCTGACCTGCAGTGTTGGAGCCCCACAGGGGACCGTGCTAGCGCCCTTCCTCTTCACCCTCTACACTGCTGACTTCAGACACAACCCGGAGGGCTGCGTCCTGCTCAAGTTTTCTGATGACTCCGCAAGGAAGGAAAAGGAAGAAGCTGGACAAGGTCATCAAGAAGTCCAGCTCAGTCCTGGGCTGCCCTCTGGACTCAGTGCAAGTGGTGGGTGACAGACAAGTCCTGGCAAAGCTGACAACTATGCTGGACCACGAGTCACACCCCCTGCAGGACTCGCTGTCCGCTCTGGAGAGCAGCTTCAGCAATAGGCTGATTCACCCTCGGTGTGTGAAGGAGAGATTCCACAGGTCCTTCCTTCCTGCTGCTGTCAAACTGTTTAATGATCACTAAACACTGCTGTCCATAGCCACTATCATGTGCTACACCATTATTATAACTATTATCATCACTACCTCACCACCATGCAGTATTACTTTACTACGTGCACTATTAAGTGCAATATTTCAAGTGTCCTGTTGTTCAATATTCCCCCACGGTGGTCTTGTTCTTGCATGCAATATTCCCCATGGTGGTCTTGTTGTTCATAAGTACATTACGTGCAATACCCTGTAATTCTCCTTAAGTGCAATTACAATTATATTCTGTTGTAATAACTGTTTTGCACTTCTGGTTGTATGCTAACTGTATTTCGTTACCCTGTACTTGTACCTGTGTAATGACATTAAAGTCGAATCTACTGTAATCTAAAACTGTCTATATGTCCGTCTATATCTGGTTCACATTCGAGACAGGAACCACTTAACCACGTACTTAACTAACTTTTTTTTTAAATGTTATACGTTACTATATCGTGCCCCCCTTATTGTTATATTACTCTGCAACTCTGTGTGCTGTCCTTTACCCTGCTGCTGTTGTGAACTGCAATCCCCCCCCCCCCCGGAGGTCAAATAAAAGTTTATCTAATCAAATTTCATTGGTTAATTATTCTTGTGTTAGAGTTTTGCTATGTTTTGTGTCTTTTGTCCACACAGGAGCAGAAAGACAAGTTCAGCTGCCCAGGTTTTCATTTACACGACACAGTTATTTTCTGTATACTATAGTCTCTCAGTTTATTAGTGCGCACCGCCCATTGTATTTTGGGGTGCATCTTTGTGCACCTGTCAAGGGGGGTGGGATTATGTTTTATTTTGGTGCCACTATAACGTCGTTTCTGTTGTCCTGTGTGGTATATAATAAACTTGAATTACTTATGGCAAACGGGAGTAATGATTTTTGTGTGATTACACCCTCGCTGGTACTGCCCTATGTTGCGCCCTGCTTCCCCTGGTCACCAGGGGGCGTAACAGATGACAATAGGTTACTGTCTTAGTGGTGTCCTAGCAGGTCAGCAAGACATACATTGTACAACAGATATCTGTTATAGATTAACACACAATTAACCCTAACCCTTGGAAAACCAAAATGCTAAACTGTATTTCGTAACATAACTATAAGTATATTAAGCGAAAGAATACAGTGTGAGAAATCCCCTTCGATAGCTCAGTTGGTAGAGCGGAGGACTGTAGAGTAAAACTGATATCCTTAGGTCGCTGGTTCAAATCCGGCTCGAAGGAGGTTGTTTCTTTTACTTTTTGTAATTCTCTGTATATACATATGCAGTATTAAATATGTGGGCCTGGACCGACGCACTTTTGGGCCGACTTTTTTTTTTTTTTTACATTTCCCCGAGCACAATGCTATTTCCAGTTCCTGTAAAGTTTCCATTTTCCTTGAGAAATTATTTGCGCTGTCCTTAAATATTATTTGTTGCTTTTTAGTATGACCGTACACGTTTTCCCAGTTTGTTCTTCATTTTGTCATTAATTAATGTCCTGCATGGCCGGCCAGACCACAGGGCAGTTGTTGATGAGGTTAGCAGCTTTTTGAAAAAGCATTGTCAGACGTGCACGTGTTTGCTCTTAGAGTAACTCTATGTTTTTACATGTATTCTGTTTGGCCTTGCACTAATTTAGAGGCTCTTTACAGCTTCTTATGAAGCACACTGGTGGGATAAGGTTACAACATGGAACGTGGATGTGGCTGTTTGATTCAAAGCATGACTGCACTTGGGTTTTACGCACCTGACAAATGTGCAGAAGAGTGGAAACGCTTCACACAATACTGGTTTTCTTTGGATGCGAGCGAGAAAAACCACTAACTCATTTGACCAGTTTTTCCTCCAAACCAGTCTATGTACGCCATGCTGTAAGAGCCAATCAGAACGCGAATACTGCGTGCGCCCTTCACTCGGCTGGAAGAGCCAATCAGCACCCGGGTATTTGTCGCTCTGTTGTAGTGGGTTTGTTTGGGTTTAAAGAGCATCCTGGTGATCTGAAAGGACGCGAACGCCAAAAATGATTATATTTCACGACTAAGTAAGACAAATCAACTCATTCGGGCTCGACCAAATATATTTCAAGCCATTTTTTTATTGTAATTTTTTAGCGAGTGCTTAGATTGTCGAGTCCTTCGTGTTAAATGTCGCTTTTGTCCGTTTGATAGCGTAATTTAGCCTCCTGCTAGGCTAGCCACAGCAGCTCGAGCGCTTCAGAGCTAACGTTAGGGTGTTAGCATATTTCTTCCAAACAACGTATTTCTTTCAGTGCATGCATATGAATCAAAAAACGCATCCAAGACCATAGCGGGCACGTTCAGCTATTCCGTATTCAGCCCGCATATCAGTCTGTTTCATGCTAGTAGTAGCGAGTGACAATGTCAGCCAGCGATTATGCATGACGTTTATTTGACAGCAACTACAGATTGAGAACATTAGGGGCGCGTTGCGACGTTATCGTCTATACAATCAGTATAAGAAGTCCACAAGAGGCGACATGGTGGTTGGTAATTGTCAAACCGAGTAGCCCTTGACCATCGATCGAGAGTGGATGTGCCACCTCCCGAACAGGAAAGACGACTCTCCAGGTAATAATAACAGATAAGGCCCTCGCTTAAGCGAGAACGTTGTCATTGACTGTGTACTAACTCACGTAAGGTTTCAACTGAATTTTCACTTGTAAGATTAAGGTAGAAATGTGAGATTGACCTGCACAACGCCTATTGTTTGCTGCGTCTTCTTGAGCTGTGTGTTTTGAAGGTGGGGGCGTGTCTTGTTGCTCTCTGGTGTGGGGGCGTGTCTTGTTGCACTCTGGTGTGGGGGCATGTCTTGTTGCACTCTGGTGTGGGGGCGCGTCTTGTTGCACTCTGGTGTGGGGGCGTGTCTTTTTGCACCCTGGTGTGGGGGTGTGTCTTGTTGCACTCTGGTGTGGGGGCCTGTTCCCGAGTTTCTGAATCATGAATCCAAAACACTGCTACATCAATATGCCTCAGAATCGAGGCCGGCTCTACGCAGGGGCACGAAGGGGCACTGCCCCCTCAAATAAATGTATTTTGACCCCTCAAATCAAAATGTGATGCCCCCTTCACATTTCTGACTGCCCCCTCATATATGCCTGTCTAGAACCGGCCATGCTCAGAATAACATCCCAAATTGTGGGTTTTTGTAACAGGCAGCTCCTAAGGGGAGAGAGAGCTTGGCTTCATGGAGGCTCGGTTTGGCAATGTGGTGTTCAGCTCCCGTTTCGACTCAGGGAACTTGGCGCGAGTGGAGAAAGTGGAGAGAGCAAGCTCCTCCCCCTCTGCAGACCCTGCATCCACAGGGAACACCGCCTCGGCCCCTAACTCCACCCCTGACTACGAGTTCAATGTGTGGACCAGCCCAGACTGTGCTGGGACGGAATATGAGAATGGAAACAGGTAACCTAGCAACACTGGCAGAAGTCATTAGAACTTGGGTCTCTGGTTGCTCTTGCTGAAAAACTGCCTGCCTGCTGGTTTGCGCTAGATTCGTGAAAACCTACAGACAGATTTAATCGCTATGCAAAATTTACAAACATAGAATTCACTTTGGCAGAAAGGAGCAAACATAGAACATATATGTGACACACTAATAAAAAATCTAACAGGATTACAAAAAATATAATGTAAAATACAATACAATTTAGGTACAAATAACATGAAAGTACAAATAACATAAGTACAAAAGTGGGCACTAGCTGTACAGATGGGGGGGGGGGGGTGGGGGGAATATAACTATGAGAGAGGTTGGTTGGTTGAATAGGGTTGAACACCCCTGCTGTATAAGAATCAGAAGCACTTTCGGTGGATTTCATCTCATGGGGTGATGAAGATATAGTAGATATCATACCGTGTGTGTGTCTTGCAGGTCATGGTTCTACTTCAGTGTTCGTGGGGGCGTTCCAGGGAAGCTTCTGAAGATCAACGTGATGAACATGAACAAGCAGAGCAAGCTGTACAGCCAGGGCATGGCCCCTCTTGTACGTACGCTACCGGGCAGGGTCCGCTGGGAGAGGGTCCGGGACAGACCCAGCTCTGAGGTACGCGGCACGCACACACACATTCGCACATGCACACACATACACACACCGATGAACACATACTGTAGAATGGCTTCTTTATGAATTATTTTCTTATCTCTCTCCCTCTCCCTGTCTCGCTCCCTCTCCATGTCTCTCTCTCTCTATGTCTCTCTCTCTCCATGTCTCTCTCCCTTTCCATGTCTCTCTCTCCATGTCTCTCTCTATCCATGTTTCTCTCTATCCATGTTTCTCTCTCCCTCTCTCTATGTCTCTCCATGTCTCTCTCTCCATCCCTCTTTATCTCTCCATGTCTCACTCTCTCCATGTCTCTCTCCATGTCTCTCTTCATGTCTCTCTGTCTCTCTCTCTCTCTCCATGTCTTATCTCTCTCTCTCTTTCTACTGTTTTTCTCTTCTCTCAGTTGGTGGATAATCAGTTCATCCTGTCGTTTACCCACCGGCTGTTGGAGGTGCGAGGAGCAACCACCTACTTCTCCTTCTGTTACCCCTTCTCCTACACGGAGAGCCAGGAGTTACTACAGCAGCTGGACGAGAAATACCCCAGCTCTGCAGTGCTGAGCCCCAGCAGGTACACACAGACACACACACATGTGATGCACACCCAGACACACACACATGCTATGCACACCCAGATACAGACACACATACACACACACCCAGACACACACACACACATGCATACACATACACACACGCACACACGCACACATGCACAACCATCTGAATCCCTTTGCATGAAAGTGTACATTCATGACTACTTCTTTGTCTGCCAGCGCGAAGGACAGTGTTTACTACCACAGGGAGGTGCTGTGTCACACTCTGGATGGTAACAGGGTCGACCTCCTGACTGTCACCAACTGTCACGGGATGCAAGAGGAGCGGGAGCCACGCCTGCCCCACCTGTTCCCTGACACGGCCACACCCCGACCACACTGCTTCCCTGGCAAACGGGTAACACTCTCCCACAGAAAGAATATTTTCTGGGTGGCAGCCATGGCAGAAGTGGTGATATTGATGGAGCTGTGTGTGTGTGTGTCTGTGTGTGTGTGTGTCTGTGTGTGTGTGAAGGTGTTTTTCCTGAGCAGTCGTGTTCACCCTGGCGAGACGCCGGCGTCCTTCGTGTTTAACGGTTTCCTCAACTTCATCCTGAGGAAAGACGACCCGCGCGCTCACGCGCTCCGAAACATGTTTGTTTTCAAGCTCATTCCAATGCTGAACCCTGATGGGGTGGTCCGCGGGCACTACAGGTACACACACCTTTCCCCCCCACTTATAATAAATACTCATTTAGCAGACGCCTTTATCCAAAGCGTCTTACAGTAATCACAGGGACATTCTCCCTGAGGCAAGTAGGGTGAAGTGCCTTGCCCAAGGACACAACATCCAATAGCCACAGCTAGGGTTCGAACTCACAACCTTCCGCTCACGAGGCCAACACCTTAACCTGCTGAGCCATCTGACTCATGTTTGTTGACTTATCCATGAGATGTACAGATATGAACTACAGTCTGTGTGTGTGTGTCTGCAGGACTGATTCCAGAGGGGTGAATCTGAACAGGCAGTATCTCAACCCCAGCCCACAGCTTCACCCCTCCATATACGGGGCCAAAGCACTGTTGTTGTACCACCACACGCACAACCGTCTGCAAAAGCCCAACACACACCCCAACACACCCTCCAACACACCCTCCAACACACCCTCCAACACACCCTCCAACACACACTCCAACACACATACCAATGCCCCTCCCCTCAGCACTAAGACCACCAATCAACACCAAGCCCCTCCCCTCACCGCCCTTGAGCTCAGCCTAAACCAACGAAACTCCGGGAAAGACTCAAACCCCATCCTCCCAGAGGTCCCCATGGTGACGGAGGAGAATGGCTGGGTCACCACGGAGACGGGAAAAGGGGAGGAGACCAACTGCAATAAGAACCAAGCGCCCAGTTCCTCAGAGACCACGCCTCTTATTCCTCTGGAGCTGACACTCACAGACGGGGAGCCAATCCCTCCTCACGAGGGGGGCGTGGCTTACTATGTGGACCTCCATGGCCACGCCTCCAAACGGGGATGCTTCATGTACGGGAACAACCTATCAGACGAGAGCCAGCAGGTGAGTCTGAACACAGCGACTTCTGCTGCAGTTTGTCCCTCTCAGCTGTTGTTAAAGATGCTAACCCATAGTTAAGATGCTAACCCTGTGGTAAAGATGCTAACCCCATGGTAAAGATGCTAACCCCATGGTTAAGATACTAACTCCATGGTAAAGATGCTAACTCCATGGTAAAGATGCTAACCCCATAGTAAAGATGCTAACTCCGTGGTAAAGATGCTAACTCCATGGTAAAGATGCTAACCCCATAGTAAAGATGCTAACTCCATGGTAAAGATGCTAACCCCATGGTAAAGATGCTAACCCTTTGGTAAAGATGCTAACCCTTTGGTAAAGATGCTAACCCTTTGGTAAATATGCTAACCCCATGGTAAAGATGCTTAACCCATGGTAAAGATGCTAACCCCATGGTAAAGATGCTAACCCCATGGTAAAGATGCTAACCCCATGGTAAAGATGCTAACCCCATGGTAAAGATGCTAACCCCATGGTAAAGATGCTAACCCCATGGTAAAGATGCTAACCCTGTTAGCTGTCTTTCTCTGCAGGTAGAGAACATGCTCTACCCCAAGCTGATTGCCGTCAACTCGGCCCACTTTGACTTCCTGGGCTGCAACTTCTCTGAGAAGAACATGTACGCTCGAGACAAGAGGGACGGGCAGTCTAAAGAGGGCAGTGGGCGTGTGGCCATACACAAGGCTATAGGACTACTGCACAGGTAGGCTGACAGACACACTCAGACACACACACATGCTCAAAGACACGCACACTCACACACACACACGCTCAAACACACACTTTAACACACACTTCCACACACACAAGGTCAAAGACACACACACACTCACATACACACACACACTCAAACACACACATGCTCAAACTCACACACAGACATGCTTAAACACACACACACAGACACACACACACACACACACACACTGGTGGAGCTCAACACCTTAAACAACATGGCTTCCCTCTGCAGTTACACCCTGGAGTGTAACTACAACACAGGCAGAGGGGTCAACACCATCCCTCCTGCTTGTCATGACAACGGACGAGCCACGCCCCCTCCCCCTCCCGCCTTCCCGCCCAAGTACACACCGGACATCTACGAACAGGTACACACACACACACACCCTCCGTTCTTTGACTAACCCACCGAAACGCTGTTGGAACTACGCAGCGCTGATCCTTCCATCTCTCTTGATCTCTTTGGATGAACATCCGTTGAACCGTGTGTTTGTGACGTGTCTCAGGTGGGCCGCGCGGTGGCCGTCTCAGCCCTGGATATGGCTGAGTGTAACCCCTGGCCCCGCCTCGTCCTATCAGAGCACAGCTGCCTGAGCACCCTCCGAGCCTGGATCCTCAAACACGTGCGCAACAGCAAGGGCCCCAACGCACACGCTCAGCCCCGTGTGCACCGCAATGGCAGCAAGGCTTCACCTCCCAAGAGCTGCAGCACGTAAATGAACACACACACAAACACACACACACATACACTCAAGTCTCACAATCCTGATTGGCACATTTGGATTGGTATTGCCAAGCATTTTGTTAGCGTGTGTGTCAGCATTTGTGTGTGTGTGTGTGTTCTCAGCTACCTCTCCAGCTCGGTGTGTTAGCGTGTGTATCAGTGTGTGTGTGTGTGTGTGTGTGTATATATGTGTGTGTGTTTCCAGCTGCCTCTCCAGCTCGCTGTGTTAACGTGTGTTACAGCATGTGTGTGTGAGTGTGTTTCCAGCTGCCTCTCCAGCTGGGTGTGTTACCGTGTGTGTGTGTGTGTGTGTGTGTTTGTAGCTACCTCCCCAGCTCGGTGTCAGAGAACGCTCTGAGTGGTGTGGTCTCCAGCAGCCGCAGCAGCAGCAACCAGACCCCCTCCCCCAGGATCCACGTGTCTCCCAGCTTCACCTTCGGCTGCCCGCCGCCGCCACGCCCGCTCGCCCGCACCAACCAGCACACGGCCCGCGGAGCCCCCAAGACCCTCGGCCCTGTCAGGGGTAGGAGCACTGCCGCCTGGGCTCTCTCTTCAGCCCTGGGCTTCCTTTGATCCTTTAGATTTATCTATCTCTCTGTGTCTCTCTTCCGCCCTCTCTCTCTCTCTCTCTCTCTCTCTCTCCCTTCCACCCTTCCTCTCCCTTTCTCCCACTGTCTTACTGTCCCTCCCTCCCTCCCTCCCTCTGTCTCTCTCCCTTCCTTCCTCCCTCCCTCCCTCTGTCTGTATCTCTTTCTACCTTCCTCCCTATCTTTTCCTCCCTCCCTCGGTCTCTCTCCCTTTCTCCCACTGTCTGTCTCTCTGTCTCCCTCCCACTGTCTCCCTCCCTCCCTGTCTGTCCGTCTCTCTCTCTCCACCACTTGCTCTGTCTCTCTGCGGTGCCTGTTCACATGGTGTTTAGAAGTCTGCTGTCATTTGAGACAGAGGATGTTCGAACCTAGAATTGAACCTCATCTGCGGTTAGCTCAACTGAAACCCAGCATGGCTTTGACCTCGGGATCCAGCATGACCCCGCGACCTCTGAGATGGCAGTTTTGTGTGTGTGTGCGCGCATGCATGAGTTGCCGTGGTGAAAGGTTGACCCGAACCATCCGCTCGCCCATTGTCCCCCGACAGATTGAAGCTGTAGCACAAAGGCAGAGCTGAGGTCAGTGTGGCTGACCTCTGACCAGTCTGTACCTCCTGCATGAGGATGATGTGTGTGTGTGTTTACCTTTGCATGTCTCAGTCGCTGTGTTTGTGTGCGTTCACGTGACCGAAGGGTGTGTGTGTGTGCGCCCTTCATGTGACAGAGCACATGTGTGTGTCTCCCTCTTCAGACACTAAGGCACAGGAGAAGAGACGCCCCCACCTCCGCTCTGTCCTGCGGTCTCCTAGCAACAGCCACGCCCCCTCCCGCCCCCCCCTATCCCCCGCCTCCTCCTCGTCCTCCTCGTCCTCCTCCTCGGTGTGCGCTGGGGGCTCCTGCCCTCTGTCGGCCTCCGTCACTATGGCAGGTCTGTACTCCCTCCAGCCTCCCAGCCTGTCGGCCCTGCTCCCCTCCCTGCAGGCCCTGCCCCGGCCTGGGCTGCTCTCCAAACTGAGCCCCCTGCTCCAACAGGGCCTAGCACCTCCACTTGCCTTCATCACGGACGCCAGCATCTCCCAGACCGGGTCCACGCAGGACTGAATGAGTGTGTGTGTTTGTGAGTGTGTGTGTGTGTTTGAGAGGGTTTATCTGGTGACAGGAGTAAACGAGGGAGTTGTTAGGTATATATATGTGTGTGTGTGTGTGTGTGTGTGTGCGGTTCTGGTAGATGAGTGTGTTTAGTGCCAGCCTCCAACTTCTCTTTCGACGTTCCTCAGATTTTCTCGTCTCGTGACATCTGCACCTTACAGATTTATTTTCCCTAACACACGAACCCAGAAATGTGGCGATATTTTTGTAATGAAGCTCCTGAAGCCGGCTTTAAACAGCGTACAACCCTGTTAGAACCCCACCTTGCTTGTTTTCGTTTGAGTGGCCAAATCATGAGCAAAGACGATCTTCCAGGGACTGAAGGAAGATGTTAATGATGACGTTTTAACATTTGATTTCGCCCTGACGCACTTTCAATTCCAGTGGCAATGATGTGGGTGTGTTCATTTAGAATCAGACTCAATGCCAATGTTGCAGCGATTTGCTGTTGTTTTTAATGCACATTTACTTGTATGAAGCAGATTTAATTCTCGTTTTTTTAATGCTATTTAATAATCATGTGATCACATTCTGTGACTTTCCCATTTGCCGATGGTCTTTGTTATCTCCTCTTGAGATTCAAACGCTCCTTTCGCTTACTGAGCAGAAACCTGATGCTCCCTAGACCACACAGTGTAACTGTCAACACGCTAGCCTCAAACTTAAACAAACTTTCACAGGGTAACTTTCAACACACCAGCCTCAGTGTGTACAGTGTAACGTTCCTGGTACCAATTAGTCACAGACCACAGTTGATAAATATGATAGGTTAGAACAATGTTGGAATCACCTCAGTGGTTTCACTCAGTCCCATGATGCATCAGATAAATCTGAAAGCAACGGTTACTCACAGTTTTCAGCGTAATCATGCTAAACAACATCCCTGATATAGACCCTTTTTCATGTAGCGTGGATCCGTATCATCCTAGCTGTCAGTGTGTCTGTGTAGTTACAGTTAAAACGAAACGTGTGGCGAGTCGGTTGTAAAGAAGAGCTTAAGGCATCGATAGGTTAAAGGTCATGTGTTTTCGTGGTTAGCCAGGACTACAGTATCTGTAGATGATCTTGTAGAGTCACGTAATATTATGTGGAATTGTATGTGCGTGTAACAAAGGGTTATATTCCGTGGGGAGTGTATCGTATTGTATTTAATCCAGCTCTTGCAAAACTGGAGCAAGCCTGTTGACTTTCCAGCCAGCAGTCCAGCACTAGACTGAGCTATGGTCTGGTCTGTGTTCTAGGTGGACGACAGCTGGGCCAGTCTATCCTAGGCCTTAGCAGGCTTGTGTGAGTTGCGTTGTGTTGATGGCGGTGGTGTGCCTTGCCCCGCCCTCTCCCCCCGCCCTTCTCCTGCCTCAAGAGCGGAACCCTTTCCGTCCGTTTCAGCCATCTTTACCGCCTCCTTCCCCGCCCTTGTCCTAATCTCTTGGTATCGTCCTCTAAGGGGACGTTGACCTTTGAGGTCAAACGCTTTCCCATCCACGCAAGGGAAAGGAGAGAAGCTGGTCTAGACCCATCAGGACGTCTGGGTTCTGCTTCCAGTAACACTGTGAACTCACACGTCCACTTTTAAAGTGCCATAGTCTCTCTTTTTTTCACCATCCACACACTTACCTACTTGTCTTCGTATGTGACAGTAGTACTTCATCCTACGCACCGGTCTTCTTCAGTAATGTTTTCCTGTAAGATGAGGTTTCCTTGTCTGTGTGGCCCTAACCTATCTTCCTGTTCCAGCCTGTCATTGTGTAACTGTGTGTCAGTAACGGATTCTTACCTGTGTGTGACCGCCTACTGGGCTCATCTTCTGGAATAAACTATCCCTCTGTGGAGAAACTACAGTCTGCTGTGTGGGACCTCTACTCTCTCCTGTGTGTGTGCCTGTGTGTGTGTTTACCTGTATGTGTATGTGTATGTGCGTGTGCGTCTAATTAAATATATCCACAGACCTCAACTCATCTCGTCTTGGATGGACCACACACACACACACACACACACACACTGGCTCTCACGTACAATGAGGAAGTACCAGTGCTCAGTGATGTTGCCACAGCCACCATGCACATGCATCCCCCGCAGTCTCTGCTGTGATGATGATGTCATTACGGTCCCACTATTTGGCAGCAGGACCATCAGCATGGTAGCTGATGCAATTTTATTACCTGGCCTTTCCTCCTGTCGCCAGGCGTGAGCTGTCCTGACTTCCTGTCTGTAGTCCAGAGGCAGGACTTCCTTGTGCGCGGCAGACGAAGAGGATCGGGGGGACGAGCCTTTTCACACAATCAGAACCCCACAAAGGCCTGCACCCAGGTCAGCTCCTAACACAGATAGACACACACACACAGCTGAGCGACTAGCGCATACGCCACAAAGACACACACAGGTCAGCTACTAACACAGACACACACACAGCTGAGTGACTAGCACAGACACACACATCTCAGCGCCTACCACACAGATACACACAACTCAGGGCCTAGCTCATACACACACAGACACACACACAGGTCAGCTCCTAACACACACAGCGCCTAGCACACACACACACACAGCTCAGCGCCTAGCACACACACACACAGACATGTGATGTCCTCTCTCAGGCGTGTTACACGCTCCAGTCTGTGGTTCAAACTCCAGTCTGTGTTCCCACCTCAGACCAGCGGGACAGAGGGACCCCTTCACATTCTCTCCTCCATAGAGTTCAGCAGGTAAGTCTGCCGCCACTGCCCTAGGGGGCCACAGCTTTCCACCTGGAACAGCTGCTGAGGTCAAACTGATCCATCCCATTCCTGTTTCTACGCAACCGTCTAGATGCGAGCTCCAGCCCAGAGCCAGCCGCATTCCCATCAGGAAGATGGAAGCAGCCACGACCACGGCCCCGCCCCCTCAGCCCTCGCTCCCCTCCCTGTCTGGCACCAGCCTGGGCCCCTCGGCCGACAAGGAGGAGTCGACCACACTCAGGGTGTGGAAGCTCCTGCAACCAGGTCTTCGCCGACACCTGTCAGGTACGCTGCACACACCCACACCGTACGCACACGCAACCCCTTGATACAAGACTGGTTCTCACAATGTATGTTTCATAATCTATAAACCCGCTATGTTTTGGGGTCTATCACGTTGCTGTGCTCAGTGACCGATGCTCCTTTGTAAAGCTCTCTCTTGTAAATCCCTTTGGATTAAAGCATTTTATAAATGAATACATGTAAATGTAAGACTTGTAAATGACTGAAAACCAACATGGTCTACTGGTCTAACCTCAATACTGTTCTCCGTGTCTCCTAATATCATGTTGGGAACCCTTACCTAAACCCACCTAAGAACACAGATGATTGTGTTTCCTGTTCTCTGCTGTAGGTGTGTCAGGAAAGGAGGACTCGGTTCTGTGTCTGGCCTCCAGGGCTTTCAAGAGGAACTCTGACAGAAGTCACTTCTACAAGGAAGATTCCACCATTGAGACCGCAGAACCACCGCAGGTAACTTGGCATGTGTACACGACAAGGTGGTCATTTGTATGATTTTAGACTTTTCAGAGCAACTCCAACAGAGAGAGCTTCTTCTTTCTCCCCAGGTCCCGCAAGAGTCGGCCCCAGGAGATCCTGTGCCTGAGCCTGTGAACGTGTGTGGGACAGCGCCCCTCTGTGGAGAAGTTTGAGTTCAGCACATGTTCCTCACAGGCTGCTATCTATCAGCACACTTTAAGAGCGGCTCTAAGGAAGCATCTCAGAGGGCATGCGCTGCTGCTAAGCATTAAAATCTCCTGCACAAGTTCACTGCGACCTAGTACCTGTTAGCATTGATGCACTTTAAAAAAAAAACGGAACTATTTTGTTTTGTTCTTACAGCTTTTTAACTACAGTGATTTTTATTGATCGAGTTGAAAGTGTGTTTTGCTCACTCATAACCCATCTGTGGGGCCCTTTTGCATGAACAATGTACTCACGATGGATGCAAGAAGACCGTGGCACAACGTACAATATTTATAGAGCAGGTTTTCTGCACATAGCGGATGGGCTATATCTGTATGTTTAATGCTTTAGTGGCGTGCAGTTCTGGGATTCATATATCGATGTAACAGTATATTCCTGGATGCTATTGTGATCCGATGTCCATCTTGCAATATGACCAAATAAATAAGTATCCTGATTTAATCATGATGATAAACTGTATTCGCTACTTTCCGGCACTCCAGCTTTTTAATGATGAATACAATTATTTATTTCATGACATGATGACACTGAAAGGGAAGGTGCAGAGGTACCCATCAGTGTGAATAGAAACTGTGTTTCCAAAAAACCAACAACCTGAAAGATTCACACACATTTTTATTAGAAAGCACTCCTGTACACAAGGGGAATGATGTTTGTCTCTGTGGGAAAGCAGGAAGAGTTGAAAGATGGGGTTTGGGTAGAGAAAGCTGGAATCTTGTTGCTATGGGCACCAAGGAGCTTCAAAGTAGCCTTGGCCCCAATCTCACACACCTGTAAGGAGACAAACGTTCCCTAAACTGAGCAAGTGGAACAAAATCGAATCAATACTCCTTACTCTCTAATCAAGAGATCAGAATGTGAGCTTGAGGTCACTTACCCCATCAGTTACCAGGAGGGGGGGGGGGGGGGGCGTGGGGAGGAGGACTCACTCCAGTTTCTTGGGATTGTTGACGGCAACGTAGTGATACAACACGACCAGCAGGAACAACGACACGCCAAGCATGTTGGCGAATATCGCCAGCTGAACGTCCGTAACCATCCTGCACAATGACAAACACAGCTAGATATATCCCCCGTGGAAAACACCACAGACACGGACAAACAAAGTCTAGAAAACCGATGACGGTTAGCTTAGCAGCTAAAGAACCACCAACGCAGCCAGCTAGACTAGCTTAGCATCTGAGCTAGCCTTTGCTACCGCTAAATGGAAGAAAAGGCATGTAGTAAGATAGCTAAGACTCTGAGGCGTCATGGTTATATTTAGGTACTCTTTTTCACTTTTGTATATTTGTTGAAATCTTACCTTGTTCTTTTTATTGGCTGTGTGTTCAAACGGTAAACAGCTCTGCTACTGTCAGCTTGCAGATCAGACAAGAACCTCTTCCGCTGCTGGAAAGCCACGTCACGTAAACAGTCACGTCACGTCACGTAAACATTAACGTTACGTAAAGCGCACGTCACGTAACTTCGTTTACAAAGATTTTCTTAAGATTTTTTATATATATATATTTATTACATAATTTAAGGTTGAATAATTATTTTACAACATCAAGGCAAATATTAAACAAAATATTATTTATATAAATATCCAATGTGTCTACCGGAGATACAGTCAGGTAAGAAACGTATGCTTTTATGGCTACTCAAACTCAGCTAGTTTGTGAAACTTCAAGGACACGCGCCCAGAGCGCTCTGCACGCACCAAACCCTCTTTAGGAAACCGAGATGGCCAGTTCTTAAAGCGACAATACACATAATTTTCCTAGTCTACGTAATACAGATAATAATCTACGAGTATGAATTCGAATTATTTTAACTTTCCTAAATAATATTAAACATCTTAACCATGAAATATTCCTATTTACAAAATTATACATTTGAAATTACAAATATGAAATTATTTATAATTTAAAAAGAATATATACTTTGGCCGCTACAAATATTATTTCCACAAACCGATAAATATCAATGGCAGAAACATTTATGCAGGATTTTGCAAAACAATTTCCCCTCACTAGGTTTTGTGTTTGTTGTACACTTTGATTTATGAACAAAACGTGTCCCTCGCATGAACATAACTTTCACCAGGGATTTTGTTTGTCACTACTGCATATATCCATAAAATGAAATAGTATTTTGAGAAACGTAGTTTCTCGCTTAATTAAGTCTGTCTTTGAATTTATCACTTGGCTGAGCCAGAATAGTCGGTTGTGCGCAGAAATGTTGCGTTGAAATGTTCCTTTTCCATCTAATGATGCATGCTGAAAAGCGTCATTGGATAGTTACAATGTCCTTTAATACATCAAAGTATGTTTTATTGACCTTGGGAATCACGTTTACATTTCAGTACTTTAGTACGGTCGACGGAGCTTACGTCAGTTCCCGTGTATTTCGACTACAATGAATTAATACTCCTTTATATATTTAGCTGAAGATCTAATGATCTAGTGAAAACGATGATCATGCGATAATATACAACATATCATCCTCGCCAGAGGAGGCACCAGTGTCCCCAGGTTGTGTCAGCAGATGTGGCTGTCTGGATGAGGCAGGAGGGGCTGAATGTTTCGACATCACCCGGCGTGCTTGAGCAGCTAAAGCTGGATGTAGTGTCCCTGACCAGGGTGGCTGTTAGGGGATCTCGATCGACTCGATTTCAGGTTGCTGGATACCGAAAGCCTTGGGGATCATCGCCATCATGGCTATGTACGAATATGTCACTCAAGAGCAGCTGGCGGGGTTCGACAAGTACAAGGTAGGAAACGATCAGGGGGAAAGAAACTGCATGACTGTGGTGGGATCGGGATACTTCCTGGAAGAGAAACCCTTCATGGATCTTTTCAGATCATGTGTTTGAGCCGTTATGGAGTTACAGTCAGCCACCTTGAGCCATTTACCTGCTGTTTTTGAAAGCAGTGTCAAGTCAAACAAAAAACCCGATCTTTAGTAGAAGCGTTTAGGATGAATATCGGCTCTGTTATATGTCGTAACCGGTCCAGCGGATAGACGGAGCCCTGCTGGATGACAGCGTGTCTGTAGCTCCCTGTTAAAGAAGGAAATCTGATCACTTTGACTTGCTTTGACTCAGATCAGCCTTGTTGTGATCGAAAGGCGTCCGATCCAGATGTTAAACATTTAACACATCCAGTATTAATGACAGGAAAACAAGGGTCACGTCTTCCCTACACCCCAACGAGGACCCAGCTAACCCGATTATCAGCACGCCTATCCCGCAGAATAATGACAGATCCTCCGCTGAAACGCCAACCTGCTGAAATCAATACGACAACCTTGTTTTTGGACATGAGTAAACGTACGATCGTTAACGTCTTTATCCTAAAAATCCAAAAAACTCACCGGACCCTAAATGTCCTTAGCAGCAGGTAGAGGTGAGCTTCGTGTCCCCTGATCGTTCCCCCTGACCCCGTGGGGTTTCCGGGTGTGTGTAAAAGAGAGAGAGGTGTGAATCTATCAGCTACCTGACATTTTGGGTCTCTAAAATAATGTTCAGCCGTGAAACTCATTTATCTGATCCGGGTTTGACAGAGCCATGTCACTGCCCAGAATAAATGTTGGTTTTGGAGCTGTGGCTCAACAGGAAAGAGGCTGGTATGACTCACACGACCTTCTGATACCTTATCAAACCTCAGAGCCTTTTAGTTGATGTCCAAATCACTTTAGAAACCCACTAGTAGATGACTGTTTACGCTACTGGACGTTAAGCAGTGGATCACTACCAGCTGGTGCAGGCAGCAGGGGTTCCTGTTTGAGGGAGGGGGAAGAGGAGGGCTGTGTGAATGGAGATATTGTATTGACTTCATGTAGTCATCGGTTGTCTATCAGTGGTCCCCCAGCCCTGGTCCTCAGGGCCCACTGTCATGCATGTTTTAGATGTTTCCTTGCTCCAACACACCTGATTCAAATGAAGTTGTCATTATGAAGCTCAGCAGAAGCCTGATAATGACCCTTTAGTTGAGTCTGGTGTGTGGGAAGTGGGGAACATCTAAAACATGCAGGACAGTGGGCCCTGAGAACCAGGGTCATGGCTGTGTTCTGCTCAGATGTACAGAAGGATGTCAGGCTTGTGGGGAGTCATGTGGCAGAGCAGGGAGTCGGGCTAGTAATCAGAAGTTACCCAGTTTGAACCCTGGCTGTGACACATGATGTGTCTTTCACCCTACTTGCCTCAGGGGGAATGTCCCTGTACTTGCAAGTCGCTCTGGGTAAGAGTGTCTGCTAAATGTCACGTAAATGTTGTATTTAATGCTCTTTACATTCTCATGCATGCACTAACACACGCACAGGAAGGTTACACATAGAGGTCAAATGGCTGCTCTCAAATAACTCTCTCCCAGACTCTCACTCTCTCTTTCATTCTGTCACTCTACCTCTTCTTGGCACGCTCTCTCCATCTTTGTCATCCCCATGACGACCGTGCTTTGCTGGTGGACATGTGTGTCTGTATAAAACATGTTTGACAATAAGAGTTGTCTGTTTACGAAGATTCAATGATGCGATAATTGTGCTTGCCTTGATTTGACAACTGTGTCTGTGTGTGTGTCAAGTGGCTCAGCGGGTTAAGGCGTTGGCCTCATGATCAGAAGGTTGTGAATTTGATTCCCGGCTGTGTCTACATGACGTTGTGTCCTTGGGCAAGGCACTACACCCTACTTGCCTCATGTCCCTGTACTTGCTGTACGTCGCTTTGGATAAAAGCGTCTGCTGAATGAATAAATGTAAATGTATTGTAAATGCCTGTGTGTTTTTGCTTCTCCAGTACAGTGCGGTAGATTCCAACCCCCTGTCTGTCTACGTCATGCATCCCTTCTGGAACTCCGTCGTCAAGGTGAGGAGCGAGCGCGCGACCGTGTGACGATTTCAGACTAAACGTTTTCTAGCAGATGTTCTTTTCTGGCAGAGCGTCACAGCGTGTGAGGTCTCTATGCTAATGAGAGCTACATCATTGATGAGGTTTCCGTCACCTGTGGAGATACAATGACAAAGTGGACCAAGTCTCCTACTGTCTTCCGCTTCCCTGCAGTGCCCCCCCCCCCCCCCCCCCCCTTACACACACACACACACAACAACATCATGATGAATGTCGGTTAGTTGCAAAGGGGTTCAGTGTGTTTATAAAAAGTACCAAAAAGTGTTTAGGTCTGGGATCATAAACAACAATATAGCCAAAACATGAAGCATACATTTTGCATGAAGCATATGGTAAGATGTACCAGTCAGCCTCTCTGTGCCCCCTCTCTCTCTCTGTCTCTCTCTCTGTCTCTCTCTCTGTCTCTCTCTCTGTCTCTCTCTCTGTCTCTCTCTCTGTCTCTCTCTCTCCTCAGATCATGCCCACCTGGCTGGCTCCTAACCTCATCACTTTCACAGGGTTCATGTTCCTGGTCTTGAATTTCTTCATGTTGGCCTTCTATGACTACCACTTCTTTGCTTCAGGTGGGTCTCTCTCTCTCTCTCTCTCTCTCTCTCTCTCTCTCTCTCTCTCTCTCTCTCTCTCTCTCTCTCTCTCTCTCTCTCTCTCTCTCTCTCTCTCTATCTATCTATCTATCTATCTATCTATCTCTCTCTCTCTCTCTCTATCTCTCACACTGTCCCTCCATGTGTGTACATGGAGGGACAGTGTGAGCACATTAAGTGTGAGCACATTAAGGACAAAGTCCACTTCTCACTGGACATGTATCCTCATGACTAAAGGTTTATAGCCAACTCATAAGACCTGAGTAAATATCTTTGACACGCATCATTACCCGCTCCCTTCATGATACATCCAGTAAGATAGTCAGTTCAAGGTGTACAGGGGATTTATGCGCTCACACACCTGCCTGTGCACATTATAACACATTATATGTGTGTGTGTGTGTGTGTGTATCAGCTGAAGGACAAACGCATGTGCCCAGCTGGGTGTGGGTGGCGGCTGGGCTCTTCAACTTCCTGGCCTACACTCTTGGTGAGTTTTATACCCATCTCTCTCTCTCTCTCGGAAAGACAGAACGATTAAGGATTGAGTGTTATTCCTGTCAGCGTTTCAGAATGTGGGATGCTCACTCTAACTGTGGGTTTGATTGAAGGACTGGGATTATATTTTAATCCTAATCGTTAGGCTGTATTCGCACTGCAATAACGCTATCGCTTACGGGTTAAACTGTATGACATCTCCCTCCTCTCAGCTGATTGAGAACGAGCGTGTAAATCCCAGAACTCAAACTGCCACTACACCGTTGGTTTAGAGAATTTTCTTCCGTACAACCCTCTTCTTCCTCCTGTAGATGGGGTGGACGGGAAGCAGGCGAGGCGTACCAACTCCTCCACCCCACTAGGGGAGCTGTTCGACCACGGGCTGGACAGCTGGGCCTGCGTCTACTTTGTGGCGTGCGTGTACTCCATATTCGGCCGAGGGCAAACCGGGGTGGACGTTTTGACTCTGTACTACATCCTGTGGGTGGTCCTGTTCTCCTTCATTCTGTCCCACTGGGAGAAATACAACACTGGAATACTGTTCCTACCTTGGGGATATGACATCAGCCAAGTGGTGAGAACGCACACTCACACACACACCTTTTTGAACGTGCTCTAAAGTACATTTATTCATTCAGCAGACACTTTTATCCAAAGTGACTTCCAAGAGAGAGCTTTACAGAAGAGCAAAGGTCACTGATTATAACAACAAGATAGCCCCAAATATTGCGGGTAGTCAGAACCTGAAACAAACATCGCTTGAAACCAAACAAGTGCCAAAGGGAAGACCCACAAGAGCGTTCAGTTAAATAAGTTACAGTTAAACAACAAACTCAAAAGTAACTGTCTAGTAAAGTATTTTTTCCTGTGTTCTTAGACTATCTCCATTGTTTACATCATCACTGCGGTGGTCGGCGTGGAAACCTGGTACCATCCAATCATTTGGCACGTCCTCTACAGAGACCTCTTCACGTTCATGATCCTAGGTGAGCTGTGATTGGTTAGCGTAGCGCACGCAGACGCGCTCCGCGCAGTGCAATTGGTTTCTGGGTGATGGAGAGGGTGTGGTCTGATGTGTTGTCGATCTCACCCTCCAGGCTGTTCGTTCACCGTCACTCTTCCCATGAGCCTCTACAACGTCCTAAAGTAAGTCAGAAAAGCTGGAAACATCTGGAACCTCTGACATCACTCTCTCTCTCTTTGTACCTTGTATCCTCCTAGATTGGACATTGGTTACAGGGGAAATTAAGGGTTCTAAAATGAGGTAACATTCTGTAATATTGTGAAATGTGACTTTTTTGTATTAGTTAAGGTTGAATTGGGATTACAATAGTTTGTTGTTCCTTTGCAATGTTTTATAGGTGGACAATCCAATACATTAATAAAAGAAGACATGTATCAGTTAGTGGGGCATCTTATGGAATGTACAACTTTTTCTTATAACGTATGGATTCCAAAGTGAATGACAGTGTCCTGTGTTGTTGCCAGGGGTTACCGCAGCAAGACTCTGAAGCACAGCAGCTTGTACGAGGCCTTCCTCCCCTTCCTGTCCCCCGTCCTCCTCTTCCTCCTGTCCACCGTCTGGGTGGTCCTGTCTCCCACCAACATCGTCCAGCAGCAGCCCAGAGTCTTCTACCTGATGATCGGAACAGCCTTCGCTAACGTCACCGTGAGTGGCGCGCACACGCACACAAACACACACACAAGCACACATTGATGTTTATTCATTTAGCAGACGCTTTTATCCAAAGCCACTTCCAAGAGAGAGCTTTACAAGAGAGCATCGGTCACTGAGCATAGAATCAGAATCAGAATGGGGTTTATTCGCTATGCAAGATTAACAAACATATAATTCACTGTTGCAGAAATGAGCAAACATAGAACAGAAATGAGCAAACATAGAACATATATGTGGCATACTAATAATAAAAACAATGTAAAATACACTACAAATATGATACACATAATACAAATGATACACATAATACAAATGATACCATTAACATGGAAGTACAAATAACATAGGTACAAAGTGGAATGGGTATATATAGTACGGGGGGGGTGTATATACACAGTAGTGTAAACAGTGGTGCAAAAATCACAGTAGTAAGTTTCTAAAGCGTTTTGTGCTAAAGTGGCAGAGTGCAGTGGGATTCTGGAAGGGGGTGTTGGTGGATGTGTCATACTGAGTCCTTGGCCCTGTTGAAGAGGGCAATAGCAGAGGGGTAGAAGCTGTAGAATTCCTGTGGCGAGAGGTTGTGGTCCTGATGGACCGCAGCCTCCTGCCAGAAGGGAGCAGCTCAAGCACAGAATGTCCAGGGTGGGAGGAATCGGCCGCAATCTTCCACACTCATTTCAGGGACCTCACAGTGTGCAGGTCCTCAAGGGATGGCAGGTTGCAGCCTATCACCTTCTCAGCGGCTTGTTTGATACGCTGCAGTCTGCTCTTGTCCTTGGCAGTGGCAGCAGCGTACCAGACGGTGATGGAGGAGGTGAGGATGGACTCGATGATGGCAGTGTAGAATTGCACCATCATTGTCTTTGATAGACTGATCCTCTGCTGGGCTTTCTTTATGAGTGAGCTGATGTCCTGGGAGAGGGTGGTGAGGCTGGGGGAGTGAGGCTGGGTCCTTCCTAAAGTCCACAACCATCTCCACTGTCTTGAGAGCGTTGAGCTCCAGGTTGTTCTGGCTACACCAAGTCACCAGGTTGTCCACTTCCCACCTAAAGTCAGACTCGTCCCCATCCGAAATGAGCCCGATCAGGGTGGTATCGTCCGCAAACTTCAGGAGCTTGACAGATGGATGACTGGAGGTGCAGCTGTTTGTGTACAGTGAGAAGAGCAGGGGGGAAAGGACACAGCCTTGATAGCAAAGTGATAGACCACAAACACAGTGGGCTTATAGATTATGAAACATACGTTGTGAGAAACCGAACAACACACGTGCACATAAGAGGAGTCAGATGGCTCAGCAGGTTAAGGCGGTGGTCTCGCGAGCGGAAGGTTGTGAGTTCGAACCCCGGCTGTGGCTATGAGATGTTGTGTCCTTGGCCAAGGCACTTCACCCTACTTGTCTCAGGGAGAATGTCTCTGTACTTACTGTAAGTCGCTTTGGATAAAAGCATCTGCTAAATGAATAATTGTAATTGTAATAACACACACATTACATACACTAAAAGTTTGGACACACCTTCCCATTCAAATGAATGGGACGATGTGTCCGAACTTTTGACTGGAAGTGTGCATACACACACAAACAAACAAACGTATGTAAACACACACCCATGCTTGCCTGACCTTGTCTAAATACTTGTGTGCGTCTGTTTCTTCAGTGCAAGCTGATTGTGTGCCAGATGAGTAACACCCGTTGCCAGGCGCTGAGCTGGCTGTTGTTGCCCATGGCAGCGGTGGTGTTGATGGCAGTGAACGGCGTGGATGAGACGGTGCTGCTGTACGTGTGGACGGGCGGAGTCATACTGGCACACATCCACTACGGAGTGTCAGTGGTGAGTGGCATACACACACACACACACACACACATTCCCCCAGGATTTATAAAGTATTCTGAATCTGATGCACGCGCACACACACACACACACACACACACACATGTGTGAGCTGGTATGCGTTTGTCCCAGTGAGATGATTAAACTTCCCACTCGTTCACTAACGGAGAGCAAGGTTTAATGACTTCCTGTGCGCCCCCCCCCCCAGGTGCACCAGCTCAGCGACCACTTCAACATCTACGCCTTTTCTCTGAAGAAGCCCAACAGTGACTGACAAGACGAGGAGCGAATCGGCTTGAAGGAAGCGGAGGTTTAAAAGCCCCTCCCGCTTCCCTTTCGCAGCCAACCGACACTTCACTTTCATCATCACGGAAAACAGCTGCCCAGTCTCCGCCCCCCCTCGACCCCCGAGGACGCATCAACGTCCCTCACAATCCCCCTTCCCTCCGCACACACGCTTCCCCTAACTGGAACCCTGCACATTTAAGGGCAAGTCTTCTGGACTACAGGGGTGGTACTTTGGGTTCTGGGTTCCGTGATTGGTGAATCGGCCAATTGGTTGAGCCAATGAGGTGTGCTTGTTTCCTAAGGAAATGTGCTTCAGCCGCAAGGACAGAAGCCCAGAACAGCCTCACACACAAACACACACACACACATACACATACACACACAGAGCACTTGCTTGACACCAACACACACATTGACAGGTTGCTTGTACACAGACACTGTGCTGACACACACTACACATCTTCAGACTTGTGAAACAGACTCACAGTCTTATGAATGTACAGTATAATATTGCCTTGGGGAAACATCCTTTCGGTCTGATTTAGGATAGACAAGCTTCACATTAATGCAGCTCCAGTCCTGACTTTTTCACCTCGAAATCGTAACCAAGGTTACAACCGCACCTGCCCTTGGGAGGTGTGTCTAGGTCATGACCAGGGCATGAAGGCGGAGTTCAATCTATTTTGATCGGATGTTCAGTACGGTTGAGAGGAAATTATTAGGACATTTTTATTTATCGCTATCTATTGCTCCAAAAGATGGGTTTTTTATTTATAAAAACGAAATCTTCACTGACCCATTTCGCAACTTTTCTCACGCACATTTACATACTCAATGGTGATGGTTGTCTGAGTTTTAATAAGGTCATTTTCGACCAATCAGGGTTAAGCCTTTTGGAGGCAGGAGAATTCATACCACTAACCAGGTTGACCTCTGACCTGTCGACCTTTTGACCCGTGACCCCTGTCTGAACGCTGACCTCCAGGCTCTCCTTGCTCTCTGAGGTGTCGTGTCCGCATGCCGATTCGCTCTTAAGTTCTTATTGTTTTCAGTTTTATTTTGATTGTATGTTATTTTTTTTCCTGTGTTGCCGGGGGCGATGCTGTGCGACGGTTGCGCCGAGCTTGAATGAAGAGTGTGTCCCAAAGCCGTTTGCGGAGGGGACGTTCTCTGAGGGAACAAGCTCCCAGTGGTCACCGCTTACTCCACGCCGCCCAGTTCACACTCATCGCATGACTTTGCTCTCCTTATTACTGTCACGCCGGCGATACGGCCAGCAGCTTTTGTTCACTCCTGTGTTCTGTACGTCGTTGGTTCGTTTGTCGCATGTCTGATCGTTTTCTTTCCGTTGCGTTTCGCCCTCACGGTTTCCCTGGAGGAGAGAGCGGAGAGGTGGGTGTGAATCAGCCCTCGCCAGCCTCCCCTCAGCCTGTCTGCTAACAGGCTGGAGGACCAGGGGGGCACTGCGGGGCCCACTTGAGGGGCCTCGCAAGGGGTCCTCACGGCCTCTCAGCCTCCGCTCTCCTCACCTGGACTGATCCGAACCGGCGACGGTTGGTTTCGGTTGGACGGACGGACCCCTGCGGGGGGGATCCTGCCCAGACATGGCCCCCTGGTGTTCGATCAGTGCTGGTTGAGCGTTAGAGAGTTAGAAGGGAAGATGGTGCTGGTGTGAATTTTAACGTTCACCGAATCGGACTGCGGTCGAATCCTGAGGGCTGTGTAGCGATGCGACTGTGGAACTGTGACTGATAATGCCACCCAAACGATGTTGCTTGTGTGAGTAGGAAGTGTAGTGTGTGTTTGTGTGTGTGTGTGTGCGTTGTATGTACGTCGGAATGTTTTGAATGTTTGTGCGCCACAGACACGTGGAAGTATGTCTCTCTTTATGTAAGTATCGCTGTACGCGCATTTGTGTAAATATATTATTTTATTTTCCTTTTAATTTTTTTTATGGGAACTTTGAGATTTCCATCCAGATCCCCCCCCCACCTTCCTTCCCCAAGCCCTGACACCCCCCCCCTCTCCACCCTCCTAGTCTGAAAATGGTTCCTTTAGGATGGACCGGGAAACTGGGAGACCAGGGAGATGGAAAATAAATATAGAGCCTCTTCTGCTATTGGCTCCTAACGCCACCCATCACCCGTAGCAACAGTTAACAACTATGGATCAAACCGTGGAATCTGTGACTATGTTTGTTGTTGTCCGAGGTGACCGGGGCCGGATGCTTACGGAAACTTCTCTGGCCTGGGTGTGTGACCAGGGCCGATAATATCATGTTGTATTTAACCTGTGACAAAAAGGACTGTCCAATTGAATAAACATTTTGTTTAATCATTTGCTTTGACTCCCACCTACATACCTCATCCCTAATGGAGTGGCCAACTGAAAGGTAACAGAAGTCCTATCCTATTGAGGTTAAGGACTTTTTTGACCAGCAGGTGTCAGTATACAGCAGTACTTTCAGCGCTCAAATGTTATAAGATTGAAGAAAACAGCCTAAATGAATTGTATTACCAAATACTAGCAAAACAACTACTCATAGATGCATGTGGGAATCAAGTACAGCATATTCTCGTTGACTTTTACCTATGACAATTTTCAAATGCTCAGACTGCTGCCCCCGCAACCTGGCCCGGATAAGCGGCAGAAAATGAATGGATGGCATTTTCTAATAGGAATGAAATCCTATTGCATTAAACTGACCTTCCACCAATTACACCATCCAAGGGTGTCAAAATCCAGTCCACGAGGGCCACTGTCATGACAGTTCGAGATGTTTCCCTGCTCCAGCACACCTCCACAGAGCTTGATTGATAGCTTTTCATTAAAATCAGGTGTGCTAGAGCAGGGAAACGTCTAAAACCTTCAGGATAGTGGCCCTCAAGGACTGGAGCCCTGCCCTAGGCTATTGACAGCTTCACCTAAAGCAGGGGTGTCAAATCCTGGTCCTCAAGGGCCACTGTCCTGACAGTTTTAGATGTTTCCCTGCTCCTGCAAACCTGATTCTAACGAATGGGTCGTTATCAAGCTGTGTGGAAGCCTCATAAGGACCTATTCATTAGAATCAGGTGTGCTGGAGCAGGGAAACATCTGAAACTGTCAGGACAGCGACCCTCGAGGACTGGAGTTTGACACCCCTGACCTATAGGGTGTGAGCACCGGTGTGTTCCTGAACATCACCACCATGTGGGGCTCTTACCTAGATAAATTTTTACGATCGCAAGCTTCTGACCCGGTCCCAGTCTGGTCACATGACGACACATGAAGTGTTGCAGTAAGTGTATAATCCTTCACTGTGTCGGTCTGTGTGTGTGACAGGGATTTGACAGGACCGTATGGTTTAGTGACTTGGGGACCAAATTCCCACAGTTTTTTGTTTTTTTTGGTCAGAAAGTTTGAACAGCGTAAAAAAAGAGTTGGTGTTATGACAAAAAAAAATACTGTGAAAATGACTAAATGTAAAGGTTAAAGTAGAAACCTTTTGTTTACCTCAGTCAACACTGCTCTCGGTTACACAGACTCCATTAGTAATTGATCGTCGCCTCTCATCTGGCAGTTTGTCTTACCGTGTGTGTTTGTTATTATCTCGCCACCTTCATCAAGTCTTACTTGGTGTGTATGAGCAAGGATTTGTTTGTGTGTGTGTGTGTTTGCGTGTGTTTTTGTGTTAATCTATGTGCCAAAGTGTCAAAACAGCTGGCAGGAGGCCCAAGCTGTCAATTGTCTTCAAATAATCACTTCTATCACACCGTGAAACACATTGAAAATGCATTCCTCTAACTCAAGAATTCAACAACACTTTAAAATCCCACACTCTGGGCTTGAAATCGCTCCAACACCTAGTAATGAACAAGAACAAACGAACGAACGAAGGTCAAGTCTGATGTATCTTAAAATCGACACCAGCGTGTCATTCAGCAGGTGCGATATGGTAGAGTGGGTCTGTTGTGCAGCTGTGCGGGTTAAGCTCTCCAGTGAGCTGGGGTCAAAGGGTATCAGTGAGCCTTTTGGTTAGGGGCTCCTAGGTGAATTAGCTGGTGTTGATCCTAAACTGACAGTTAATCAGAGGTGGCATCAATTAAACAGCGTCCAGCTCCTGTTCCTGTCCCGGGGTACTGGACGTTTTGTGCGCGAGTGACCCCCATGACACTCATACACACACACTGACACTCACACACACAAACTGACACACACACACACACACACACAGGGGCCGCAGCTTATCTTGACTCCCTCCACTCTGCTCTCCTGCTAGGCAGCTCTCAATTATGGATGACCATCATTAGAAACCAGACACGCTGCAGTGCGCACACACACACACACGCAGAAAGCATGTGCTTTATTTCTCTTGTGACACAAAAAAAAAGATACCGAAAATCATACTTATAGCTTTGTTTCATTCTTTTGTTTGAACAGAATTTAAACATGTTTACAGTACAAACTCTGCCTGATGATGTGGGGGGAACAAACAGTATGGTAGTGTGTGTGTGTGTGTGTGTGTGTGTGTGTGTGTGTGTAGTGTAGGGGGTCTCAGAGGGCATGAACTCTGTCCCCGATCCTGGTGACACCTCTCTCACCACGGATTAAACTTGCCTGAACACTACACTGCTGAAGCCACACACACCAGACACACACACGCACACACACACACACACACACTGCTGCATCTACACACACACACTGCTGCATCTACACGCACACACACTAGACACACACACATAAGCACACACACACTGCTGAATCTACACACACACCAGACACACACACACACACACACTGCTGAATCTACACACGCATACACTTAAATACACTGCTGAATCCACACACACACCACACACACACACATACACACACTGCTGAATCTACACACACACTCACACACATACACACACTGCTGAATCTACACGCACACACACACACACACATTGTTCAGGACACCCTTCAACTACTCCACATCATGCCTTTCTACCTGTTACTCCTCTCTTCATATCTCTATCCATCTCTCTTCTCAGCCTTGCACCATTTCATGGAAAGGGGGGGGGGGGGGTGGCACTCCATGAATTAGTGACCAGACCATCAGGGGCCGGGCCGTCTGGGGAGTCCAGACCATCAGTCTCTGGTGGAACAGCCAGGCGAGTCCAGACATGTACGGGACTGTAGATGGTTAACGGAATCAAAGTGCTAATGGGCTAATCAATGACCGTCAGTAACAACAGCTAGCTGGGTGCGATGGGAAATGGACATTCCTGTCGGCTGGGGGCTGAAAGACGGAGATCTGTGTTTGATATGAGGAAAGAGATGCATTGCTTGAGCTTGGTTGGGATGGGGTTTTTTCCATCATAGGTAGAAGGTCAGAGTTCACAGAGTTCAAGGTTCACAGAGATCCTTCAGACAGGAGGGGGGCGAGGGTGGATGAGAGAGCGGATAAAACCTTTCTAACATCCCATTTACCACAAAAGGAGCAAACTCCAGATTTAGGAACCTTTCAGAGTTCTTACTGTATGTCTGTGTGTGTACCTGTGTGGTGATGTGTGTGTGTGTGTGTACCTGTGTGGTGATGTGTGTGTGTGTACTTGTGTGGTGATGTGTGTGTGTGTGTGTGTGTGTATTGGCTTGGTCAGTGCCAGTGAGTTAGAATAACAACTGTTAATGACAGGTTATGGCTGAGCAGGGCTGCCTGTGGGAGAAACCATGTTCAGAAGAATAAGATTAGATTAGATTAGATGAACCTTTATTTGTCCTCCAGGAGGTGGAAATTGCAGTTCACAACAGCAGCAGGGTAAAGTACAGCACACAGAGTTGCAGGGTAATATACATAATGACAATAACATAACAATAGCAATAACAATGGCAATAGCAATAGGCGGGCACGATAAGGTCAGATATCTTAAAAAAAAATAAGAAAATAAGTAATTAAGTAATTAAGTAATTAAGTAGTCTGGTTAAGTAGTCCAGTGTACAAAATAGTAAGTTAAGTCGACAAGTCGACATGCAGGCAGTTATTGCAGTTGAGATACAGAATTACAGTATTTTACAGTATGATAAAAAAATAAGTTAGGTAGACATATAGACATATAGACATCTACCCCCGTACTCCCCCGCAAATGGACTGACCTGCAGAAACCCTATTAATGACATTTCTGCACAGTAAAGAGGCCCAAGGAAAAAGTGGAACGGAGAAAGAAGCCTCTATGTACCCCCCCCCCCCCCCCCCCCCCCCCCCCCCCCCCCCCCCCCCGATTTCCAGTCAGTCTGCTCAGAGTCCAGCTTGATAGGCCGAAGTTGGACCTTTCCTAGAAGTTCTTACTGATAGCTGAGTGACCTCATGAATTGCAGACCCTGCAGAGTCACTGTCACAGTTGAACTCTGCACGACCTTGAGATGGACCCAGCGTCCACTGCACTGCCAGGGAACGACCTCCATCCTTCTTCTCGGATGACTTGGTATGGCTCTGTCTTGTCACACGCAACACATGGCTTTAGAACACGGAAAGACTGATGGGAAAACAGGTTACATGTCCTACACACACACACACACTTTCACTCTCTACACACGGCATATTTTTGCTCGTATCTCTTTCCCTTTGACTCTTTCTCATCCTCTCCTGGATACCAAAACACACAAACACACACACACACACACACATACAAACACACACACAGACCCCCCTCTGTTAACGGTGCCCTCCCTGGCATTCAGACTTTGGCCAGATGATTATGGAGGGAATCGGGTAATAAAGTGTGTCTGTGTGAGTTCATCCGTCACACGCAGCACAGACAGAGGAGACCGAGGCACAAAGCTTTCACCTTCAGCACTTCGCCATCCATCTGTGGACCACAAAGGCACAGACTGGATTCATTATGAACCACCAACCCCCCCCCTCGCCCGTCCCCTGCCCCCCCCCCTCCATTCTTTCACACACACACATCCTCTCCCTATTGTTTTCAGAGAGGGAGAGGGAGAGGGAGGAAAGGAGAGAGGGAGGGAGAAAGAGGGAAAGAGAGAGGGATGTGGGAGGAAGAGAGGGATGAGAAAAAGGCGAGGATGAAGCCTTGTCCACGTTTTACCGCTAGCTCTGCATCGACTTCCTCAGCGCTAACTATCTCTGCCTGAACGTGGACTCGTCGTCCAGCGTGTCTCACCCACTAGGGCCGGTCCGTGTTCTCTCTGGCCTCCCCTCCTCTCATCCGTGTAGTTAACGTGTTAGCATGTAAGCTCAAACCGTGTTCCCTTTCTGATGGGACTGTCTGCGTTGGAAGCATGCATAATTGATTCAGTTTCCATGTCTTATCTTCTTCCCATCATATAATACACTCCAATAAACTCTACAGCCCCCCTCTACATACTGGAGAGGGTCATGTATTCTCTACCCCCCCTCCTCTTCCCTCTCTCTCTCTCTCTCTCTCTCTCTCTCTCTTTAATCTTCCTATCCAAATATACACTTGATAAACAAGTGGCACTGTAACAGCATTACCTGTGTGTGTTGGTTTGTGTGTGCTGGTGTGTGTGTGTGTGTGGGGGGGGGAGAGTGTGTGTGTGTTGCGTTGTGTGCGCCTACTGATATCAGAGCTACCTGGTTCATATCAGTGTTAAGTAGCAGCAGAGGGTAACAGGAGTGGGGGCCAGTTCACCTGAATGGGCTCAATCTGTCCTCACTAGCATGAATACGCACACACACACACACACACACACACACACAGAGACACACACAATACCTCTCTCGCTCTCTCATACACACACACACACACACACACACATACACACTCTTTCTCCCCACTCTCTCTCTTTCTCACACACGCACACACACACACGAAGGATCGAGTACCACTACACACCCTTAATAATTCAGCAGTCCCTCAGAACCATAAGACAGCCACCAGATTATCCCTCCCTTTTGGTACCTGTACACACCTCATTATTAATGACCCTGGGATGGAGGGATGACAGGAGAACAAGGGAGTTTATGAAAAGACTCAAGAGATTTGGAGGAGGAGTGAAGTATCCGTGAAATAAGAGGCTATGTTTCAGACCTCCTCACATAAAATACAAAAAACCTTTTGTGCGTAAAAAAAATCGTATTTAAGTACAGTAAATACAATCCTTAGAAAAGGGGTTTACAGCACCTTACATCAATCATCGGGACATACAGATGGCAGGAATCTGATTCCTGGTTTGTAGAATTCCTAACTGAAATGGTTTCTTTTTACACATCTGAAACTCAGGGAGAAAACGACAGCATGAGAATAGAGTTTCATCAGCCAGTCCTGATTCATGTTTTGGCACAAGATCTGTCAGTGTGTTCTGGCGTTGGGTCAGTCATGTTGTGGTGTTGGGTCAGTAGTGTTTTGGTGTTGGGTCAGTAATGTTTTGGTGTTGGGTCAGTAGTGTTGTGGTGTTGGGTAAGTAGTGTTGTGGGGTTGGGTCAGTAATGTTTTGGTGTTGGGTCAGTAGTGTTTTGGTGTTGGGAAGGTAGTGTTGTGGTGTTGGGTCAGTAGTGTTGTGATGTTGGGTCAGTAGTATTGTGGTGTTGGGTCAGTAATGTTGTGGTGTTGGGTCAGTAGTGTTCAGGTGTTGGGTCAGTAGTGTTGTGGTGTTGGGTCAGTAGTGTTGTGGTGTTGGGTCAGTAGTCCCTGTGTGTTGTGGTGTTGGGTCAGTAGTGTTGTGGTGTTGGGTCAGTAGTGTTTTGGTGTTGGGTCAGTAGTGTTGTGGTGTTGGGTCAGTAGTGTTGGGTCAGTAGTGTTGTAGTTTTGGGTCAGTAGTGTTGGGTCAGTAGTGTTGTGGTGTTGGGTCAGTAGTGTTGGATCAGTAGTGTTGTGGTTTTGGGTCAGTAGTGTTGTGGTGTTGGGTCAGTAGTGTTGTGGTGTTGGGTCAGTAGTGTTGGATCAGTAGTGTTGTGGTTTTGGGTCAGTAGTGTTGTGGTGTTGGGTCAGTAGTGTTGGGTCAGTAGTGTTGGGTCAGTAGTCCATGCCGTGGAGCTGGTTCTTGCGTTCAGCCTTGCTGCTGTGCAGCGCTGCGGGGAGGAGGGGCAGGTTCAGGTCCGTCACCCTGCGCTGCAGGGACGGGCGCAGCTGGACCGTGTTCCTCTTCACGCCGCTCATCCCTCCCCCGTGTCCTCTTTCCCCCCCTCCTCCGCCCCCCGGCCCTCCCCTCTCCCCTCCACCCCCTGCTCCCCCCCTCCGCCCCCTCTCCTGCCTCAGGCTCTTGATGACCAGGGCGTGCTGTCTCTGGGAGGGGAAGGCTGGCGGCTTGGACCCGTTCACCAGCAGGCCTGGGGGTCCAGGCCGGGTCAGACCCACCCAGGTGATCTTCCTCCCCGGGCCATCTTTCAGCCCGGCGTTCCTGAGGCGAGGGAGGGGGGCTGACACGCCCGTCTTGGCGGTATTCATGACACCCAGGAGGTCTCTGTCCGAGGGGTGCGGTTCCGCCTCCAGTAGCATTCTGGGAGAAATCCCGCTTTTATCCGTGGAATAGAACGTCTGCAGTTTCTCGAGCCGGTCGTTGCCCAGGTGACGAGGGTCGTCGCGGTGCTTGTTGTCGTGGTAACAGTCGCTGGGGTCCGCCCCGTCCGAGTGTGTAGTTCTGAGCGCGTGCGGTCGGACCGGTCTGACAGCGCTGTCTCTGATTGGCTCGGCGGTGCCTGGGGCTTGGCAGGGGGCGGAGTCGCACAGTTTTGAGGCGGAGCTTTTGGGTGGAGAGAGGTAAACCATCTCCCTGTCTCCAAACACAGACACTGCAACACACCAATAACACGTCACACACAGGAATCTACCATAGGTACAGCATGTGTGAGTGTGTGTATGCGTGTGTGTGTGAGTGTGTGTGGATCCAGGCCGTACCCTCAGGGAACAGGGTCTCCCTGGTGTCCACGGTGATGGCGATCTCCTCGTCGGTGATCCCCTCCACCGACTGGGGCCTGGGGGAGGGGGAGGGCAGGCGAGGCGGAGGGGAGGAGGAGGGAGGCAGCTGGGGGAGAGAGGGAGAGGGCGGCCGGTTCTCCTCATCCTCCTTGTGGCTCTCTCTGGGCGGAGCCTCTGCTCTCTTCCTGCTGCTCCGGCATTCCGTGGCCTGTGGTTGGCTCCTCAGGGGTTTGCTGGCCGGCTTGGAAGCCTTGTCATTGGCTGGCTCGTTGTGCTGAGGCTTGGGGGCCATGTTGCTCTTCTCCCTCCAGGTGTTTTTACTGGGCAGGTTCCATTCACTGCTGTCCAGGGTCTGCAACAGCAGCACAGCTACACTCATCACACGTCTGGCTTGTATGTATGTGTGTGTATATGTGTGTATGTGTGTGTATGTATGTATGTATGTGTGTGTGTGTGTGTATATGTGTGTATGTGTATGTATGTATGTGTGTGTGTGTGTGTGTGTGTATGTATGTATATATGTGTGTATGTAAATATGTGTGTATGTATGCTCTCTCTTGTAAGTCGCTTGGGATAAAAGTGTCTGCTAAATAAATAAATGTGTATGTATATGTGTGTGTGTGTATATGTGTGTATGTGTATGTATGTATGTGTGTGTGTGTGTGTGTGTATATATGTGTGTATGTATATATGTGTGTATGTATGCTCTCTCTTGTAAGTCGCTTTGGATAAAAGCGTCTGCTAAATAAATAAATGTGTATGTATGTGTGTGTGTGTGTGTATGTATGTATGTACAGTATGTCACGTTGCTATGCTCAATGACTGATGCTCTTTGTAAAAGCTCTCTCTTGTAAGTCGCTTTGGATAAAAGCGTCTGCTAAATGAATAAATGTCAATGTAAATGTATGTATGTGTGTGTGTGTGTATGTATGCATGCGTGTGTATCTGTTTGTCTATCTTTGTGTATCAGTGTGTGTATCTCTGTGTGTGTATCTGGATCAGTGTGTGTGTGTGTATGTGTGTATCTGTGTGTGTTCCATAGCCACCTTGCTGGCCCTGGCTCCTCTGTGGTTCCTGCTCAGCTTGCTGCTCAGCAGGTGGTAGGAGGCCATGATGGAGGACGGCCTGTTGGAGGTCAGGGTGTGGATGACATCAGCCAGAGAGTAGCCCAGGTTCTCCGTCATGTACGCCAGCACGGACGGGTTCAGCTCCTCTGGACGCAGCCTGGGGAACTCCCACAACTTCAGTGTGTGTGTGCGTGTGTGTGTGTGTGAGAGTTGGAGGGTGACAGTCACATTTAAACTTGATGTTATGGGGTTTGAGATGGCCTTGGTAACTAAGAGGACCGTAACTAAGTGGAAACATATAGGATTCCGGAGTTTTCTCCTAAAGTCTACGACTATAAAATCCATTAAACACACACATACACCATACTGTACATGCTCACACAGATACACAGACATCACAACATGTACAGACTGCTCACCACATAAATTCTAATTTCTGTATATAAGTTTCACTGTGTGTGTGTTTTTCACATGACTGTGTGTGTGTGTGAAACCTATTTCTTTTTGACTGTGTGTGTTGGGTACCTGGTCCTGTGTGACTGTGTGTGAGTTGGGTACCTGGTCCTGTGTGACTGTGTGTGTGTTGGGTACCTGTTCCTGTGTGTCTGTGTGTGCAGCGGTCTCCTAGCGTAGCCCTCGTTGATCCACTTCTCCTCCATGGCTGCTCTGATGCTGGGTCTCTTGGCCGGGTCAGGCTCCAGCAGAGACAGGACAAACCCCACCGCCCCTGCAGGGCGTGGGGGGGGGGGGAGGGAGGTAGCAGGGATGGAGGGATGGATGGGGAGGGAGGGAGGGGGGGAGGTAGCAGGGATGGAGGGAGGGGTGGGGAGGGAGGGGGTGAGGTTAGCAGGTAGGGATGCCTCCCTGTAGAGACTCCGTCCCGAGGTGCCCTTTCTCTTCCTGCTGAGGGCTTCCACAGCGCTTGTCTTTAGCTGACCTCAGTTAAGGATCTTGATGACCTCCGCTGCCCCCTCCAGCAGTCATCTTGCCAGGCCCAGAGCCGCACACCGTGTTCCCCCTCTGACGGTCACTGTGTCTGGGCACCCAGATTGGATATCGCCCCGTAATGCCGCCCGGGCGACGCTAATCTGTTGTCGTCTGTTGGAGAATCCAATCTGATCCTATCGCTCCCAGCATTCGAGCTGTGGTCATTATCGCCGCGGTAAAATGAGCTGTGTGTGTTGTGGTGACACACTGGGTTCGTGTGAGAGTGCGTGTTTGGGGTCTGAGGCGGTGGCTGCGTGAGAGTAACTAAAGAGTTCCATCAGGGATATCCCCCCCCCTCCTGCTCCCCCTTCTCCTCCCCTCCCCTCTTCTACCTCCTACCCACCTCCCCCCCACTTCTCCTTTCCTCCCTCCCTCCCTCCCTCCCTCCTCCCCTCCTCCCTCCTCTCCTCCTCCTCCTCCCCTCCTCCTCCCCTCCTCCTCCCCTCCTCCTCCCTCCTCCTCTCTCCTCCTCCCTCCTCCCCTCCTCCCTCCTCCTCCCTCCTCTCCTCCTCCTCCTCCCCTCCTCCTCCCTCCTCCCCCCTCCTCCTCCCCTCCTCCTCTCTCCTCCTCTCTCCTCCTCCCTCCTCCCCTCCTCCCTCCTCCCCTCCTCCCTCCTCCTCCCTCCTCTCCTCCTCCTCCTCCCCTCCTCCTCCCTCCTCCCTCCTCCCCTCCTTCCCTCCTGCCTCCTCCCTCCTCCCCTCCTCCCTCTGCCTCTCCTCCCCCCTCCTCCCCCCCTCCTCTTCCCCTCCTCCTCCCCTCCTCCTCCCCCCTCCTCCCCTCACCTTTGCTGATATCGCTGGGGATGCTGCCGATCTCCCCGTTCACCATCTTCAGGTGCAGCTGCTTGATGTTGAAGGGTTCCACCGTGAAGGGCAGGGTTCCTGTCAGCATGGCAAACATGCTCACACCCCTACACACACACACACACACACACGTCAGTCAGGGCACGCGCACGCAGACACGCATGGACGGAGACACCCTGGACACACGCACCCGTCGGGGGGAAACACGTGCGGACGTTTCCCCTGGGGACTTACACAGACCACACGTCCACCTTGGGGCCATACTTCCTGTGAGCCAGCAGCTCTGGAGCAGCGTAGGCGGGGCTGCCGCACTGGGTGTTCAGCAGATCCAGAGACAGCGCCTCTGCTTTCAGCGTGTTACTGAGGCCGAAGTCTGCAACACACACACGCGCCCACGCGAACACACCATACTGCTGATCGGTTACGCAGTACCGGTACAGCATTGAACCCTCGACTTGTTAATCCAGCCGGAACTAGATAATGAACCACCTCAAATGCATCCCTTCAAGCCCCTCACTCAACATGCCTCATTTACTCCATGACTGTGTGCGTTTGTGTGTGTGTGTGTGTGTTGCTAGAGGCTGAGTTCCGGGGTGGTGTCTCCGTGGTAACGTTCTTGGAGGGATCCTGTCAGATGTTCCGTGGGGATCCGCACCACTTTGTCACAATGTCAGGATTAGGGTAGAACAGCCGTTCTATCATGACACCTACCCACTATCTTGATGTTGTTGTGCTCATCCAGAAGAAAGTTTTCAATCTTTAAATCCCTGAAGGAAGAGGAAGAGGAGAGAGAGAGACGAAGGGGCGTTTACGTTGACATTTAATCATTTTCTCTCTTATCCAGAGCGTCTTACAGCAAGTACAGGGACGTTGCCCCCTGAGGCAAGTAGGGTGAAGTGCCTTGCCCAAGGACACAACATAATGTTGACGCAGCCGGGATTTGAACCAGGTACCTTCTGATTAAAATCCCAACTCCCTAACCGACTGCGCCACGTGACGCCTAGTGATTTATCGGTCAAGTTTAGTGGTCGATAAATCACCCTGGATTCAATAACCTCGTTTAAACGATCTAACATGGTTTAAGCGGTATAACACAGCTCATCTATTTTAAACCTGGTATAACTGGTTTACTCCGGTTTAACGGTTCAGCCTTGGTGACTGTGTGTCGACCCCAGCTCCACCACATGGCCTGCTGGAACGTTCTACAGAGACCCGAGACCCTGCGGCGGAGGAGTCGGGAGGTCTTGTGGCCTCCTGGTCCTGCTTACTTTCATCTGCTGCCAACGCTCCCAACCTCCACCCTGCCAGCCAGCGAGCGCCTGCCCCTCCGAGAGAGAGGCGAGGCGGGAGGGATGGAGGCAGGGAGGCAGGCAGGGAGAGTGTGAAGAACCAGGACACCCTTGTAAAAAGGGGAACTGCGTGTGGTAAACCTACCAGCAGTGTGTGGTAGTAGTGTTGGTACATCCAGTGTGTGTGTGTGTGTGTGTGTGTTGGGGCACTGGGTGGGTAGCGCTGTTGTAGTGGGACTTCATTATAGAGGAAGTCAGTGATGATGTGTGAACCGTGGCAGCGACACACACCGATGATGTCATCGCCTGGCAGTCCTGTTCCCACCCACAGTGGAGCCAGGGTCTTAAACCAGGTCTCAGCCCTGGGTGTGTGTTTCTGAGTCACATGTAGAAGAACATTACCCACCAGCACACACACTAAAACTCCTTCACACCCACTAAGCACCCGACAGCAGTGGGCACACACGCACTGTTTCCTCGGAAACAGAACTTCTCAAACACTGAAAAGTCCTTATTTGCACAACCAGGGTGTGGGTAATGGACATGAGTGTACGCACACGCGTGTGTTCTGACCTGCGCACGTGTGTATGTGTGTTTTGACCTGTGTACATGCATGTGTCCTGACCTGTGTAAAGTACAGGCATGTGCGTGTATTCTGACCTGTGTATACGCATGTTTGTGTGTTCTGATCTGTGTACATGCGTGTGTTCTAACCTGTGCACATGCATGTGTGTGTGTTCTGACCAGTGCACATGCGTGTGTGTGTTCTGACCAGTGCACATGCGTGTGTGTGTTCTGACCAGTGCACATGCGTGTGTGTGTTCTGACCTGTGCACACGCGTGTGTTCCAACCTGTGCACATGCATGTGTGTGTGTTCTGACCAGTGCACATGCGTGTGTGTGTTCTGACCTGTGCACACACGTGTGCTTCTTTTCTAACCTGCGCCCACGCATTTGCCTGTGTTCCGACCCCTGCACACGCATGTGCTCTAGCCTGCGCACGCGCGTGTGCCTGTGTTCTGACCTGTGCACGATGCCGTGCTTGTGCAGATGCTCCACAGCAGACAGGATCTGCCGGGTGTAGCGTCTGACCTCCCTCTCCTCCAGCCGCTTGGTCTCGCAGATGCGCTCCATCAGGTCTCCAGCACACAGCTCCATCACCATGTAGTAGCTGTTCTCTGTCTCCAGGGTCTGGGGGCACAGCAGGCGGAGGGGAGGCAGGGGACGGGGGGGAAGAGGTGTGGACGTGAATGTCGGTGTGGATGGGGGTGTGGCGTACGTGTGTGAGTGTGTGTGTGTGTACGGGAGAATGTGTATGAGTGTTTGTGAGTGTGTGCGTGTATGAGTGTGTGCGTGAGCCTGCGTGTTTGTGAGTAGTGTGTGTGTGTGTATGAGTGTGTGTGTGAGTCTGAGTGTTTGTGAGCATGAATGTGTGTGCGTGTGTATGAGCATGTGTGTGAGCCTGCATATTTGTATGTGTGTGCGTGTGTATGAGTGTGTGTGTGAGCCTGTGTGTTTGTGAGTATGAGTTTGTGTGTGTAGAAGCGTGTGTGTGGCAGCGTGTGTGTGAGTCTGCGTGTTTGTGAGTGTGTGTTTGTGTGTGTAGGAGCGTGTGTGTGGCAGCGTGTGTGTGTGTGTGTATATGAGTCTATGTTACCTCCAACAGCACCACTATGTGAGGGTGACGGATCATCTGGTGAATCCGAGGTTCTCTCTTCATGTTCTTCAGAACATAGGAATCCTGCCTGGCCTTCTTTTTATCTATCACCTTTATGGCCACCTGACACACACACACACGCACACACACACGCACACACACACGCATACACCTTTCTTAATATGGTGTGACTACACTGTTGTTAAACTGTTATTAAACGATCCTTACACTGTTAAAACAATACTAAACAGTCACATGGTGTATATGGGAGTCAGGTGGCTGAGTGGTGAGGGAATCAAGCTACTCATCAGAAGGTTGCAGGTTCGAATCCCAGCCGTGCCAACATAACGTTGTGTCCTTGGGCAAGGCATTTCACCCTACTTGCCTCAGGGGGGAATGTCCCTTTACTTGCTGTAAGTCTCTCTGGAGAAGAGTGTCTGCTAAATGACTAAGCATAAATGTAAATGGTGTGAACAGCTACTGTATGTTTGTGTGTTTTCAAATTCTCCTCTCTCCACTCTCTCCGGGGTCACCAGGAAGTCAACGGTCACCTGACTGAGCTAGGTCATCACCCTGGTGACCAGGCCAGGCACACAAGGTCGAGGTCAGAGACTTAGTGACCCATGAAACCTGGCTACACACAAACACACACACACACGCTCACACACACACGCTCACGCACTTACACAAACACACGCACACAAACACACTTACGCACGCACGAGCACACACCGGTGCAAGCACACACTCACAAAACACACACAGACACACATGGATAAACACACAAGTACAAACTCGCACGCATGGCAGTCTGACCTTCTCTCCAGTGTTGATGTGCAGACCCTCCATGACCTTGGCAAAGGAACCCTTGTTGATCATCTTGCCCACCAGGTAGGAGCCCACTCGCTTGGTGTGAGGGAAGCTCCGGAGCAGATCCCGGGGAACCTTCAGAGAGGGGAGAGGCAGCCGCTCTCTGCCCAGCCCCGAGGCCTCCCACTGGGCCGCGCCACGCTCACTGTCCCCCGCCTCCGCTACCATGCCCTCCAGAGACGGCTTCACTGCAGCAGGCATGAACGATGGATCTCAGCCTCCATGTGGCCACCGTCCCCCCCCTCGCACACGCACACAAGTGAACAAGTCACCCCCACACCTCACCACGCAAAGACTCAAAACACACACGCTTACACACTCCTTCCAGTACGAGGAGGATTGGGAACAGTCCAGAATTTGACAGGTAAGTCCTGCAGAGTTACAGATGGGCTGTTCGGATACGCTGGACGTCCCATACAGCCGTCCGACAGTCAGCCAGTCAGCCAGTCAGCCAGGCAGGTAAAGACTCTGTCTGTCTGTTTAAATTCCACTGGTACTGTAGGTATCCTTCTCCAGTCTCACAGAGAAAAACTTCTGGTCTCACAGTGGCAGGTGCTGCGATGCGACGCTCCCTCTCTTTCTTCCCCCTGACAACTGGCTTCTCTCTCTCTCATCTCTCTCTCTCTCTCTCTCTCTCTCTGGTTAGTGGATGATTAACCATGGTGCTCCTAGGTCAGAACCCATGATGAGATGGACACCCTACACCGTAATTACCCCCCCTCCTGCACACACACGCACGCACGCGCATTCTCACACACACACACACACACACTCGCGCAGACACAGGAACGCTCACACACAAAGTACGTTTTCATGGCTTGAATGTATTTGTGTATATTCTCTCTCCTCAGCAGCATTGTTACAGAGTTGAAGCATTCTCTAACTACCTGTCCGTCAGACGGGAAGCTCCACCCCTGGGCGGGGCCTAAGCCTTTGTGGGGAGGAACTTCGTTAATGACTGACCAGAAGACGCCAGAGTCCTCCTATGAATCAGATTCATGTTTTGAAGAATTATGTGTGTGTGTATGTTGGTGTGTGTGAGTGTGTGTGTGTCAGGTTACAAGGCGGATGTGTCGCTCGATCCCCCCCCCCTCATCTGCGGAGAGAGGAATAATTGAGCAGCAACGCACCGCAATCTGACCCTGTCACACACACACACACACAGCTCCATTCAACACATACCTGCCAAGTGACAGTTTGAATCTCTTGAATGTTATACAGTTACCCTGTTTTATTTCTGTCTAATCGGTGATTTACAATTTCAGTGACAAGTTAGACACCGTAATAATACCCTCTGTTCTCAAGTCGATGGATGTGTGGGTTTATAATGGAGTGTACATATGTGTGTATGTGTGTGTTTCGTATGTGTGTGTGTATCCTCACAGCCCTGGTGTGTGTGTGTGTGTATGTTTGTGTGTGTGTTCTGGTTCCAGAGCAGTCCTGGTGTGTGTGAGAAGGTGACCTGTGGTAGGTGTTAACACACCCGATGGATGTGTGTCTGGTGCTGGGAGAGAGGGATCACTCTGCTCCTCAACATGAGAGAGAGAGAGAGAGAGAGAGAGAGAGAACGAGAGAGGGGGAGTGAAGGAGTGGAATTACTGAAAAACGAATCTGAATTAATAAGACCTCCAGAGTCTTCTTATATAACCTTAACAGCTCTATTTGGGCGTTTTAGAAGAGGGTTTCTGTGTGTCACCGTGAGTGTGGACGTGTACGTATATGTGTGTATGTTTTCCATGGTTCAGAAGAGGCCATGTCACGAAGCCAGGTCCCACAAAGTGTGTATGTGTGTGTGTGTGTGTCACATACAGGCAGCATCAATGTGTTGTGCTCAGAAGAGTGTGTGTGTGTGTGTTGCGTTGGTGCTGCGGAATTCGGCCTGGCCTATAGGACTTGGCAAATCGCTTGGCGGTCAAATTAACTGAGAGAGAGAGAACCCCCCCCCCCCCACCCCACACCCCCCTACTTCCTGCCTGTAATAAATGGATCCCCAGCAACCATTAAGGCATATTTTAACACCAAATAACTCCCCGAAACCACAGCAGTGAAGGCTTCAGCTCCCCCTCACGCGCTCCGGCTAACGACAGGGACAGGAGAGAGCAGAGCCGTGGCCAGCTGGGGGCTGGGGGGGGGCGGTTGGGGGCTGGCCTGGCCGGCGGCTGGCCTGGCCGGACACATGCTTTCCTAACAGCTCTTTATGTGAGCTTCATAGGTATTGAGCGGTGAAGGTTTCTGATGGCGTTGGTGTGGTAATTCAGACTCCGGTTACTTAAACCACCGTATCCAGGTCTTTTTTTCCTACGCCCACTCACCTTCCGCAGTCACTAATGCCTCCTCAGTGTGCCTCCTCTCTAACTGCTAGTCACATCTACTGGCTGCTCCTGTCCACTGCTGCCTGGGCGTCTGGTTGTTAGCTGCAGCTGTCCCCCTCTGCCCTCCAGTGGAGAGGCGAGGGTACTACAGGGGGTTCCTCTTTCCTCTGTAACTTTCTCTTATATTCTCTCTGTCTCTCTCTCTCTCTTTCTCCTTGTGTCACTATGTCTCTCTCTCTCTTTATCTCTCTCTATGTCTCTCTCTGTTTCTCTCTATGTCTCTCTCTCTATTTCCCTCTGTCTCTCTCTCTCTCTTTATCTCTCTCTATGTCTCTCTCTGTTTCTCTCTATGTCTCTCGATGTCTGTCTCTCTCTCTCTTTCTCTCTGTGTGTCTCTCTCTGTTTCTCTCTCTCTGTCTCTTTCTCTCTCTGTGCTGGTTGTTTGTCAGACGGTGAGAAGAGATCTGTCCCTCGGCGATGACTCCATCTGCGACCGCAGCCTCTCCTCGCGCCGTCCTAAGCGTGTCGTCATTCAGCACCCTGGTTTCTTCTGACGTATCATCCGTCAGCGGTGGTTGCTTGTCTTCTTCTGCGGTCTCCGGGGCTCGGTGTGGTTCTCTGGTGGTGGCGTTCCGCTTGTGACGGGCAGACCCAGCTCTCCAGTGAAGTCCTGAGGAGAGAGCAGATCCTCAGCTGTCTCCTGTCAACGAAAACCCGCCTGACTACGAGAGTGAGATATGTAGAACCACAAGTGTGCGTGTGTGAGCGTGTGTGTGCGTAAGAGAGTGTGTGTGTGAGAGTGTGCCCGTGTGAAAGTGTGTGCGTGAGAGAGTAAGTGTGTGTGAGTGCGTGTGCATGAGTGTGTGTTTGAGAGTGTGCGTGCGTGTGTGAGAGAGTGTGTGCGTGAGTGCGCATGTGAAAGTGTGTGTGAGAGAGTGTGTGTGAGAGAGTGCGTGTGAAAGAGTGCGTGTGTGCATGTGAGAGTGTGTATGTGTGTGTGTGTGTGTGAGAGAGTGTGTGTGTGTCAGCTGTGTGTATGTGTGTCAGCAGTGTGTATGTGTGTGTGTCAGCAGTGTGTGTGTGTGTCAGCAGTGCGTACAGGGCTGCAGGGAGCTCAGCAGTAGCTGTGTCCGGGCTGCAGGTCGACACACTGCTAATCCCACTGAATCCTGAAGCAGCCTGAAATGGGAGTTTGTGTCACGGGTGGCTTAGAGGCTTTCTGCTGTCAACAACACACGGACAGAGGGGGGGGGGGGGGGGGGGGGGGCGGGGTGGGGGGGGCGACGCTGAGGGAGGAGAGACAGTGGAAGGAGGGGTGGGGACGGTGGGGGGGGGGGGGGGGTGCGGGGGGGGACGGTGAATGGAGAAGAGATGGATGAACAAGCCCACCCCCTCAGAGAGGCTGAGAGGGGAGCGACTGCCTTCAGACCCTCCCACTGTCGCTAATGCAGACCGTGTGTGTGCCTGACTGTGCGTGTGCGAGTGTGTGAGTGTGTGTACGTGTGTGACCGTGTATATAAGTGTGTGTGTGTGTGTGTGAGTGTGTCTATGCATGTGTGTCTGTGTGTGACTGTGCATGTATGTGCATGAGAGGGTGTGTGAGTGTGTGTACGTGTGTGTGTCTGTGCGTGACCGTGCACATGTGTGTGTGTGTGACCGTGTATGTATGTGTGTGTGTGTGCGTGGGACTGGCGCTGCGCTCCAAATTGAAATGTGAAAGAAACGTGTTGGAAGGTGATGACAAGAGTGAAGTGAACCAGTGGTTTCCTGCAGGCCAGGCCAGATGTGTCGCACACAGAGCCCCAGAAATGTGCAGCGCATTTAGATTTAATAACCAGGATATTCAGCCTGGGGCTGGAAGCGGGGGGGGGGGGTGCGACCATGGGGGATGGTGGGTGGGGAGCGGCGGGGGGGGGGGGGGGGGGGAGGGCTCCTACAAGCGGGGGCGGGTTTCCAAAAACCAGGTGCCAGACTCTTTGGCAGGGACAGAGGGTGAGGTTGTAGTCAGGTATGACCGTTAGAACTACATCTCCCTTCTCACCACTCGGCCTTTCACCACACCACTCAAGACACCAGGGGCAGGATGTAACCAAGTACGAATACTTTGGTTGCGGTACTTTTTGGTAGATTTTTCTGGAATTGGTACTTCACTTCACGATAAATTGTTTGGACAAATTACAATTTTCCCTCCTTTTTTCGCCCGGCTGAAGATAAGACTTGTAGAAAATACAATCAGAGCTCCTGTTTACAGTGAAGGTGTTAGACCAAAACTCTTTTACAGCTCTGTCTTTAAGCATGCATACACGCGTTTGTGTAAATAATAGCTTGCGCTGTACAGTGTTGTAACTCTGACTTCATTGTTTGAGTTTTAAGGATGGCCATTAATGGGGCCAGTAAAATATTCCTCACCACCGTGCCAAAAACTCTCTCCCTGTTTCCCTCCATCGCTCCCTCGCTCTCTCTTTCAGTCCTCATCTCAATCCATCCTCTATACCTTCTCTATCTTGCTCTCACCTCATTAAATCGAGAGTTTATTTTTCTCATTAAAGCAATTTTCTTAATATTCCCAGGTGAGTGACCCGAGTTTTTTATTTATTTTTTCCCATATTCGTCCTTTTTCCCCCCTTCTCCAACGAACCTGCATAATATTGTCAGAAGTGCTGAGAATGAAGTGCTAAGTGTTGCTTTTTATGGGGAGGAAACAGACTGGAACAGCAGACCTGTGTTTTCTGACACACGCGCACACGTACACACCGCACACACCTCCGCAAAGGCAAAAACACAGTTATGAATTATAACCTGCTCGTTGATGAGCTGCCTCTAAAGCTTACACTGGCTTGGCTAATGGTGAGCGTGTCTAGGTGTGTGTGTGTGTGTATCATCTATCAACTGGAAAAGGGTGCCAGAGTAAAGAGAAGTTTGTGGGTGCGGATATATGTGTGTGTAGTAAAAAAGTGTGTGTGTGGGGGGGGGGGGGGGGAGGGGGGGTGACACTGCCATTAGGGTGCCTTAGTGAAAACCTGGTGCCAATTGTTGTGGGTGTTACTGCAGTTTTAATTTGGACATTAAAGTTGCTGCTAGTTTGCCCCGCTGTGGAGGACTGAGTTCTGAACAGCACATACAACAGGGTAATTCTAAACTCAGGGTAAAGACAGGTAATTATACTTGTAGAAGTATTCATTACCTTAACCATCATTTTTTGTCAAACGGGTCCAGAACGTGTTAAAGCTTTGGTCTCTGTGTTGTCTGTTGACTGTTTTAAACACTGTGAATTGGTGTGATGCTTTTTAAAGTTGAGGTTATGGTTTAGGGTAAACGCCTCTTTAATTCAAGTGTGCGTTCGTGAAAGTGTCCCGTCTGACTTGTGTCAGGGCCGGGTCTGGTTTGCCTCCATCTCCCCCGCCCCTCTGAAAGCTCTCTCTCTCTCTCTCTCCAGGAACGGACTCTCACTCTCCCCATCTCCATAGACTCATCCGCCGTGTCCATGGTAACAATACCGGCACTTCAACGCTCTTCAGCTACCCCCACCCCCCCATCTCCCCCCCCCCCCCCGTCTCCCCCCTTCTTCCTCTCCCTTGTTCCCCAGCTGTGGAGGAGGAGTCACTGCCTGCCCGAGGGGAGGGCTGGGGGGCGAGGGTTTGGAGGGATTTAGGAGAGGGAGGTGTCCTGGGGGAGGAGGCTGGTGGGGTCTCGGGTGCGGGCTGTAGCGGAGGGTAGGGGGAAGGTGGAGGGAGGGGAAGTGGAGGGTGAATGCGGAGGGGGTGGTGTCTCAGGTGTGGGTTATAGCGGTTGGGGGGGGGGGGGGGGGGGGGGCGATGAAGGTGGAGGGGTGGAGGGACCGAAAGCCGAACCAGATGGAACCTTGGATGGCTCCGAGTTCCTGCTGCCAGCAGGATATGGAATTATGAGCACCTTAAACACAACTCAGAGCTTTCGATCTACACGTAAAGGGTTATGATACCTTTGTTTTGACGTGGGGGGAAAGAAGCATGTGTGTGTGGGGGTGTGCTCGCGTTGGCGTGCGTATGTGTGTGCTCGCGTGCACACGCGTGTGTGTGTACGTGTGTGTGTGTTTGGGTCTTCGAGGTGTTGGGTAATAAAGTGGGTTGTTAAGTCGGCTCTCTCTCATTACAACGCGTTAAAGCAGGCAGGCAGGCAAGTCTTACTGTGTGTGCGCGTCCCGCCCGCGTCTGTGTGTGTTTTCATGTTTGTGTTAGTGTGCGAATACGTGTGTGAGCTCTTATTCATTACAAAGTGTTATGTTGTTAATAGCACACCTCGTTGGCCAGGCAAAATGAGAGTCGTTAAAGTGTGTGTGTGTAATCTGTGTAGTCTGTTTTTTAGGACGCCACAAAGAGAGCTTTCTGTGATTGTGCGTGCTTGCGTGCGGCTGCAGGTAGGAGTGTGCGATGAACTCATTCCGCATCTTCGCAGCTGCGGCCTCTCGTCTTCTCCTCGCAGCCGAGGAAGGTCGGCGATGGGGTGTGGGGCGGGACCACGGTGATCTGCACCAATAGGCTTGGGGTGTTGGCGGTGATGATTCGTTTCCTGTGGGTACGCAGCTGCAGACTGGGGCTGTTTTAGCAGCTCCTTACGCCGCACCTCGCCACAGGATACGCTTTATTACGACACGGGCGTGCACGCGCTCACACGTGCACACACACGTACAAACACACACACACACACCTCCCACTATAGTCTGGCAGCTTTGTTCTTTCTCACAGCTCTATTCTGTTGAGTCATAAAACTCTGGGGCCAAGAAGCAACCTGTGGCTGTGATAGAGATACCTGCACCTACCAGCCATCATCCTGCCCTCCTGAGAGAGAGATGGAGATGGAGAGAGGGGGAGTGGGAGGGAGGGAGGGAGGGAGGGAAGGGGGAGGGAGGGAGGGGAGGGAGGGAGATTAAAATAGAAAAACAGACTGTGAGAGACTGAGAGCGTGAGAGAGAGAGAGAGAGAGAGATAGACGTGGAGATGAGAATAACATGAAGTATAATGTTCAGCTGTGAGTTGACAGTCAGACAGTCAGACAGTCAGACAGTCAGACAGACAGACAGGCAGTAGCTTTGAGAGGAAGCCTTGTCAGAGTCACAGTGTAACATTAGGGCCTATATCCCATCAAGCTTCTCCCAGTGCTAATGTGCTAATCTGCTGTTTACTCCATCCAGATGGAACTTACCCACACTGGGGGGATAGAAGGGGGGAGTCGAGAGGGAGAGGAGGGGGGAGAGAGGAAGTTACCTGCAGAGATCTCCCCTCATTAAAAAAACCCACTCTAAATTACACACCCCTCCCCCTGCTCCCCCTCCACCCGCTCCTCTCATCCTCCCCCTTTTCCTGGCTAACACGGAACATGTTTATTTGTAGGCGATGAGGGAAACACCAAAGTATTTCACATCTCTCTCTCTGTCTCTCTTTCCTCTATCTCTCTCTCTCTTACTCTCTCTCACGCTCTCTCCCTTTCCTCTTTCTCTCTCGCTCCCTCTTTCTCCCGCTCCCACTCTCGCTATCTCCCTCTCTCCCTCTCACATTCTCTCACTCTCTTGCTCTCGCTATCTCTCTCTCTTGCTCTCTCCCTCTGTCTCTCTCTCACTCCATATCTCTCAGACACAAAGACATTCTGTGGTTGTGACAGGCAGTATGGGTGTTGTAGTCATAGTTTGGCCTCCACATCAGAGCCTGCACTGACTGCATATAAAAGTAACACATTCCTCAGCGTAGACAAGGATCCAATGAGAGATGAGGAGATAAAAGCCACCAGGGACGAATGCTTTGATTGATACTGTATACGTGCAGAAAGATCTGGAAAGAGTGGTATACAAAATAATATGAAAGAGGACCATAAAGACCACACACAGAGAAAACGATCTGGTTATCATGTTCTGACCATCATGCATGAATGCCTTCAACAAGCAGTGGGAGGGGATGGGTGGTGGGCTGAGAGAGAGAGAGATGGGGGGGAGAGAGTGAGAGGGAGAGGGGGAAGGGAGAGGGGGGGAGAGAGAGGGGGAGAGAGAGGGGGAGAGAGAGGGGGAGAGAGATGAGGAAGTGAGAGAGAGAGAGATAGGGGGGAGGGAAAGGGAGAGAAAGAGACAGAGAGAGAGAGAGAGAGAGAGAGAGAGAGGGGGACATAGAGACTGAGAGCGAAAGAGAGGGAGCGCGAAAGGAAAGGAAAAGAAGAAGGGCGGAATGAAGGAGACGGGTGGGTGTAAAAACTTTCTCTGGAGGGCAAATGAGAAACGACTGTTTAAAGGCCTGATTAAAATTCTTAGGTTTTATTGCCCTTTCTTTGAGAGTTCTGTTGACAAAAAGAAAGTCGAAGAAAAGAAAAAAACGTCTGCAAGAGCGATGCTGAGAGCCAGAGTAATTCTGCATGGACATTTTAACAATGGAAACTCCAGTTAAATAAAACCTCAGAGTTCTATCAGACTTCCTCTCATATCATGCAAGAGACAGAGAGATGGAAAGAGAAGAGACGATCCTATATAACAGCTGAGCATCTTAACACAGTGCTGGAACTGTTTGTTTTCCTTTAGGAAACACTTCCTGGGTCCAACTTTGGGATTCTGACCTCCGGTTGGTCCTCGCAGCGTGGCGAGGATGAGGGGCGGGGCCAGAGGGGCGGAGCCAGTGACCTCCTTGTGTCCGAACTCCGAAGGAACGCTTGAGTCAGGCCCTGACCCAGGCTCCGCCCCTCTGGCTCCACTTCTTTGGTATTTATTCGCTTCAGATGTTTTGATTCGAGGCAGAGGACCTCTGTCACCAAAACCGCATAGCAACACACTCGAACCCACACTCGGACTCCGACACTCACGCACACGCGCAGACACACACCGACCGCAGGGCTAAAAATGGAAATGTCACAGCCTATTAGGAGGGAATCTGCTGTGTCCGCATGGGACAAATCTCTTTCTCCCTCTTCCGCCCTCTCTCTCCATACTGTCTCTGTCTCTCTCTCCCTTCATACTGTCTCTCTCTCTCTCCATACTGTCTCTGTCTCTCTCTCTCCATACTGTCTCTCTGTCTCTCTCACTCTCCATACTGTCTCTCTGTCTCTCTCACTCTCCATACTGTCTCTCTGTCTCTCTCTCTCTCTCCATACTGTCTCTCTGTCTCTCTCACTCTCCATACTGTCTCTCTGTCTCTCTCACTCTCCATACTGTATCTCTCTCTCTCTCTCCATACTGTCTCTCTGTCTCTCTCTCTCTCTCCATACTGTCCCTCTGTCTCTCTCTCCCTCCATACTGTCTCTCTCTCTCTCCATACTGTCCCTCTGTCTCTCTCCATACTGTCTCTGTCTCTTTCGCTCTCCATACTGTCTCTCTGTCTCTCTCTCCCTTCATACTGTCTCTCTCTCTCTCCATACTGTCCCTCTGTCTCTCTCTCTCCATACTGTCTCTCTCTCCATACTGTCTCTCTGTCTCTCTCACTCTCCATACTGTCTCTCTGTCTCTCTCACTCTCCATACTGTCTCTCTGTCTCTCCCTCCATACTGTCTCTCCCTCCATACTGTCTCTCTGTCTCTCTCTCTCTCCATACTTTCTCTCTCTCTCTCCATACTTTCTCTCTCTCTCTCTCTCTCTCTCCATATTGTCTCTCTGTCTCCTTCCCTCTTGTTCCCCAACAGTCAGGCCTCATATCCTTTCAGTCCACCGTGTGTGATGTCACCCCATCCCAGAGCATCCTTCACGTGAACTCCCAACCTCGGGGGCCGCCGCGCCCCAGAGCCGTCCAACCCAAACACGGATCAGAGGCTGCAAAGCTGCGCTGGCCCCCCGGGTGATACAACATCAACATGGAACCAGGGAGTATCGCTGTCCTGTCCTCCCCGGCCGAGCTGCCGCTGCCTCTGGCTACGACGCTGTGGAGCTGGGGGTCCTGTGGACAGCCACAGAACGCTTGACTTGCTCCCTGCCAGCGTTTACTGGGCCTTAACGGGGCCAAGCTCACTCTCTGAACCCTGATTTATGGAAAGATTACAGGAGAGGGAAACATATCTGTTTCCCCACCGTGCCTCCATGCACAACCTGAGGCAGCAGGCTACCCGAGGAAGGTAAACTGCTATGCAAACCCAGGGATGAGAGAGGGAGAGAGAGAGGGAGAGAGTGAGAACGAGGGGAGAGAGAGGGGAGAGAGGGAGAGAAGAAAAGGGAGAGAGTGAGAGGGGGGAGAGAGGGAGAAAGAGAGAGAGAGGAAGAGGGGGAGAGAGGGGAAATAGAAAGAAAGAAGGGCAAAAGAAAAAACTGAATAATGTCATGTGACAGTAGGTTTGGCGTGGGCACCGACACTCATGCTGTAATTACCGACAGGCCAGCGAAACACACAATCATCTCTGTCCAAGACCGTGTTGTCCAATTATCCGCGGTTCTTAGTCTGTTATCTAAAAGCAAACAAACTGCCGCGTAAGCCAACTTTTATCAACCGCTCCGCCAACAGAAGGGTGTTTAAACACAACATAACGCATGCCTTTTCTCATCCCCAAGAAGCAGCGGCGAGGATGCTAATGCTGGCGGCCCGATTTGATCTCAGCAGACGGTAACACCCTCTGACAACTTGGATCCAAACAAACAAAACAATCATTCCCTTAGTGATTCGTAACAGATACTCGGTGACAGTCATGGTTGCTCCCACAGATTGTCGGTGACAGTAATGGCTGCCCCAGCTCGTGTCTGTTTAACCAGAGCAGAGCTTCTCGGGGGTAGGAACCCACAGAGGCCTGGATTTTATTGACAGCTTGCAGTCAGGACCTGGTTTGAGGACGGACCGGTTTGAGGTTCCGTCTCACTTAACTGCGCTCCCTTCAAGAACTCGGTGTGCGTTGGGAAATCCTGTGGCGCAGGCGGTTAGGGAATTGGGCTAGTAAACAGTTCGAACCCTGGCTGTGCCAACATGACGTTGTGTCCTTGGGCAAGGCACTTCACCCTAGGGGGGGGAACGTCCCTGTACTTGCTGTGAGTCGCTCTGGATAAGAGCGTCTGCTAAATGAGTCAATGTCAACGAGTCTGTTTCAGTATCAGCCGTAGGAGGAATGACTCACCTGTGGAACGTGCGTCTCGAGAACAGGTTCCCACGCGGTGAGAGAACCTGACAAGGAGTCAGCCTCGAAGCATCGACATGTGGACCTCAGATTGATCGTGCTCTGAGCGAAAATCCAGGCAATAAAAAGCCTGCCTTTGTCGGTCTGGTGTTGAGCCTGTATGAAGAGCGGTCCAGGAGAACTCTAATTACATCACGTGATCGACTAACGAACAAGCCAACTTCGAGCTTCGCAACCTGGTGCGATGATGTCACCAGGCGTGTCCTCCGCCGGCCAGCTGCATCCTGATGCAGGGGGTGTAAACAAGTCATAAAACCCTCCTGTGTGTGTGTCTGTGTGTGTGTGTGTGGTGGAGCTCAGATGGTCAATGCGTGTTAAAGATGAAAGGCTTGGCTGTGACTGTCGCGGCGCACCCGCATGCACACGCGTGTTTAAGACGCACGCACACGCACTGCGACACCTTTTTTTCCTCGCCGCGTACTGAGACCGCGCCGTTCCGAGGGGGGGATCATCCGAGGGCCCGAGGGTTAGAGCGCACTCGTTCGAATCGAGGACGGGGACGAGTCGGCTCGGCCCCAGGCAAACGTTCCGGCTCATCTCTGAGGTCGAAGGTCAGGACGAGGCATGAGGACGTTCTGTACGGGGGAGAGGAAGATCAGGGGTGTCACGGCAGCCAATCACGAGCCTAGAATCGCCCATCGAACCGCGAAAGGGTGTGGCCTAAATCTTAGGATGGGTTCTATAGGAAAGAGCATGCATCGGACAACACCGTGGAAATGCACACCGAACCACATGCGTGTGTACCCGCACGCACACACACACACATGTGCTGTAATGTGTTGGGCCCAGCAGGGTGCCAGGCTGTGCCCATTAAAGGCTCTAATGTGGCAGTGGTTTCATGGTGGTTGGCACCGATCAGCAGGATGAGGGCAAAAAGAGGGATATAAAAGAGAGTACGAAAGAGAGAGGGATAGAAAGCTGGGCAGCAAGCGAGAGAGAGGGGAGGAAGGCGAGACTGCAGGCCGGACACAGAGAGTAAAAGGGTGTGGGGGGGAGAGGGGTTAGAGGAGGAGAAGAGACGGGGAGAGAGAAGGAGAGAGATGAAGAAAGACGCCTACGGTTACACAGGCTGACCGCAGGGATCAAACAGCGGAGAAACCCAAACTGTTTTTTTTCTCTCTCGCTTTTCCACTCTTTGCTTTCCCATCCAGCCCCTCTTTCTCTCTCCCCGCTCTCTCCCTCCTTCCCGTCCTCCCTCCCTCTCTCCCTCTCTCTTTCCCTCATACCCCTCTGTCCCTCCCTTCCTCTCTCATTCATCCCTCCCTCTCCCCCACCCCCCTCCTCTCCCTCCCTCTCTCCCTCCCCTGGCTCTGCTGTACTCAGGGGTGAATGGCTCATTCAGACTGTGGTCCTGTGGTGATCTCAGTGGATCCTGCCCTCTCTCTCTCCCTCTCTCTCTCCCTCCCTCCCTCTCTCTCTCTCTCTCATTCTTTACCTCACTTTCATCCTCTCTTTTCTTTTCTTTCGTCTGCGGAGAGGGTGGAATAAAAAAAAAAGCTTGACTTCCTCTGCACTCATATTTTATTAATCAGAACTCAGCGGTGTGTCAAGGGGAGTGACGCAGCGATGAAGACAAGTATATTTGTACATGTGTGTGAGTGTGTGTGAGAGTGTGCGTGTGTGTGCGCGTGTGTGTGTGTGCGTGCGGAGATATAACGGGTTTCAAGGCGTTTTCAGAGGAGCATTTAAGATGGCGGCTGTGACATACCTAAGGGTGTTTCATATGTCCAGCCTCCAAACTCAGACCGTCGCAAAAATCGATTTCACCGAGGGCGTGTTTGTGTGTGTGTGTATACACTAGAACACGTAAATGGTACTCGTGTAAAACATGACCTGCTATGCTCCTCCATTCATGAAGGAATGGCATTCACACGCACGCGCTCCCGCGCAGAAGGAGCGGATATTCTGGGTGGTGTTATTCCAGGTGTGGAGTGGATAAGGTCTCCACGCTGTGACCCTGTTATCCTGGGAAGAGAAGGAGCATTAGAGCCAAGCCGGGAAGAGGAAGAGACGCAATATCAAAAACACATTTACCCTCAGGCAGTATCACTGCAGCACCGGGCACACACTCACACACACACGCACCCCCAGCACTGACACATACCCACACTCTCTCTCTCTCTCTTTCTCTCACACACCCCCCCACACACACACATCTGTAGGCCTATTCCCTGAAAACGGTGTGACCAGTGTGTGGACATATTTATTTCGTTCATTTTTTTATTTCATCCACTAACTCTTGTAAAGCAATTGACTTTTTGACCTACTACATTCATGTGTGTTTGTGTATGAGTGAGTGAGTGAGTGAGTGGTGCGTGCGCATGCGTGCATGATCTTTATTCTAGGCCACAGTAACTTTGATGTACTGACTCTTAATCCAAGTTTGCTGTTTCTCTCTAGTGAGAACTATCATTATCATCAATTAGACACCCAGACATGTTTAAAATAGTAATTGGCACATTTTTGAACAGGATAATAAAAGTGTGTGTGTAGCTTAAAACACATTCTTTAAATGCAGTAATAAAACAGCATTCTCTAAATCCACACTAAATGGTAGTTATCGCTGGTCTGACTAAAGCACAGGAGGGGGATACCGGACATTTCCACCGCCGGCCGCCAATTTAACAACAACCCCTCTTTGATTAAAACACGACTAAACGGTTCCAGTCGAGCCGAAGAAGAAGAAAAGAAAAAAAGAAACATCTGAGAGATGAAAATAACCGTTGTTCTGCGTTTTTAAGGCGCACGTGCGCAGGGCCCTAAGACAGTCCTGACAAGATGCAGATGTTTGGCGGGAGTTTATGATTGTTGTTATTTTCAAATTGTGGCGTTCGCGAGCGCTCGTTAGGTCAACGTGTGTGTGCGCGCGTGCGTGTGCGTGTTTCTGTGCGAGAGTCCTTTGAGCTTAATTAAAACAGAATTCTAATCCCTTTAGCAGCTCATTATGTACACTAATCACAGGAAACTATGGAGGAGATTAAACGCCAGAATGAAGCCTTTGTTCTCTACGGCGCTTGCTCTTTTTCACACCAACACACACGCGCGCACCAACACACACACACACACACACACACTAACACACACTCACTAAGTCGTACACCTGAGGCTGACGTGTTTAAGAGTGGCCCGGTGTTTTGCCAGCAGGGGGTAGTCAGTGCCTCTGCACAAACAACCCAACCCAACCATGACATCACACTCCTCTCCCCCGATGGCGTGTCTCCCCCCTCCCACCCCCCCTCCCCTCCTCCACCGGATCAAGTCTTCGGGTCGTTTTATTGGTTGTGAGAGGAGAAAATGTTTTCACCTTTCTCTCCTAAGGAAGAAGAACTCGTAAAAAGAGCACCTGCTCTCTTGTTCTACCTCCATCTTTCCCACATGTCCTCCCCAATTTGTATTCCCTGTTTGAGGGGAAAGTGTGTGTGCGTGCCTGTGTGTGTTTGTGGGGGGGGTTGACTGGGAAAATAAGAACAGACACATTTACTGTATCAGGTTACCATTCAGGACTACGCCCCCTGTAGGCTGGGGTTGGTACAAATTAGCCCTACTTTATAAATCTCTGAGGTGCATAACAGATGTCACAGAGATAATCCCAAATATCATCCTAACTGTAATCCTAACTGCTGGAGTGATTGAAGTTAACGCTCCATATGAGGTAGAATTTGAGTGACATTTTCATGCCCCTATGAGGACCCTCTCACACACACACTCACACATGGCAGGCTGCATGCATGCACCCACCTCATAAAGCTAAACCTCATGCCCACATCCTTACAGACCTGTGGGGCTACCTACCACACCCTCCATACCCCACCTCCATGCCACCCTCGGGCCCCCTGCCCTACTGCCTCGCCCGGGTGGAGGCCGTGGGAACACACACAGTGTTTCTGTGGTACACCCAGCGTTCTGTTCATTATTCCCAATTACAGAGCGACGATAAAAAATGGTTTACACTTTGTAATAACGTGCATAAAGTAGAACAATCATAGCCATTACAAACTGCTTACTGCCGGTTAATAAGATAATGACAATGTTAACTCTAAATTCAGACATATTTCGTTTCGAATCATTATACGGTGGGCTATTACATCGGAATTAGAATAAAATTATAATGGAGAAAAAAAAAGTGCGACCACGTGCAGACGGCGGAGATTTCTCAAGAACACTTCATATGAACTGAGTGGAGAACAGCACTTAACCTACAGGGAAATGGTTCAATTTAATTAACATTTTGATCGAATAGAACGAATATCCGTGAAATATAAAATGTCAACATTCCTATCTTTTCTTTCTATACCTGACCTGACTGTGTATTTGCGTACCATGCTTTTGAGAATGTACAATGCTTAAAACGATACATGGTGTCATTCAATGTGAATACTCTTTTGTACTGCTGTTTTTTTTTAATGCTATGCTGTTGGAAGAAATCGATGCGAAATAAATTATGTAAATAACATATTTTTTTTTGGTGTGTCTTAAGAAATACAATAAAATAAATAAACTGAAACTTCACTCAAATGTTTAGGTTTAGATCTTGAGGGAGGCATATTTTTTCTAGACAAACCATGAGGATTAGACCTGAAATCCAAATAAAATAATATCCCAGGCGCTCTAGTTTGGGTGTGGGTCAGCGTCTCGACCAGACCCGGCCCATTAACGATCCAATAAATGTCCTGAATGCGTTATTTTATATCGAGCGCATCAGCAAATAGCGCGTTACAATGGAATGTTAACTTTAGACCAACGAGGTTAGGAGTCATTGGCGTTTTTTTTCTTTCTTTTTTTGCGTACAATTTAATCTGGTTTTCTGGCGAGAAAAGCCTCAACTTGGCTTCTTTTAGATGTTTGCTTTAGAATGTTGGCACCGCAGCACGAGCACTAAGACGAGTGCCCGCGACTTTAGACTCTCTGTGGACCCATTCCGGGGTTCCGGCCGCTCTGGAGCCGCTCTCCCGGAGATGAGGCGGCGGGTGCAGGTGAGCGGAGCCAGGGGAGGGGAGAGGGGAGAGGGAGGGCAGTGGGGCACCAGGACAGGAGTGGAGAGAACCTTTCTCCCACATCTCTCTCTCCTTCTCACCTCTCCTATACACCCCAAACTCCCTACGCTGCCACTTCCGCAATAAAAAGCCCTGGCGGCGCTCCACGTGCCCATTAGCACGCGCTAAATAACTGTTAACAATATGTTATCCAGACTCGCATGCTTCAGCAGTAATGCTCAACGAGCCTTCAAAGCTCGCGCGAAATTATGCCAAAGGTCACGAAGGTTATTTTCTCAAGATCTTTTAATTAAAAAAAAAGGGCTGTGCAGTTGTGACAAGCTCATCTGAAGGAGAGGAGATTTAGACCTATCTGCATCTACGTGAAGAATATGTGTCAATCCAATGTCGTTGAGGAGTTTTTTTCACGGGTGGAGTAAAAGGTCTGCCATATCACACTGCCGCTAATCACACGCCTGAAACTTTCCAGGAGCGACATAGAAGCTCGTCGGTGGAATATTGTGGAATAAGTGAAATGTGCAGAGAAATGAAGCTGTTAATACGTTTTGTCTTCTCTTCTGGATATCATATCCGCTCCACTGGAGCAATCAGCCATCTGCTGAATTATCAGAATACTAGATTATAGGCCTACAACTGGAATTCCAGTGAGACAAATGGCCAAACGGGAGTAAAAAATCACATATATTATCCCGACACCAAAGAATTTTAATTTAAAGAATTTCTACTCCTCATCCTAATCTCGGGAAACGCGCCTGTAGTTCTGGGTGCTGAAATATGAATGACCATGATCATTTCACAACAGAACCGTCTGTGTCAGGGAGCACGGAACGAAAACAAACAATGTGACAAAATTATCTATTTCATTTGATAAAAAGGTCGCATTATTAATCGAAATGTAACGAACGCAACATGTGGTTTAGATGAGTCCTCTGAAGTGTATCAGACAGATAACCCGTTATCACCTTGGGGGGCAACACAATAACACTCCCACGAGAGCATGAAGGGTCCGAGGCGCGGGAGAATGATGGCGCTCGTGGTTGTCTGTCTTGCACGGATGTCTTTCTTGTATCAGGTAACCAGGGCCCAGAGTATTGTGCGCCCCGCTAGACGGTAGATGGCACAGTCCCCTTGCCAGTGACCTCAGAATTTATGATGTTGTTGAGCACCTGACGACAAACATGGAACAGAGAGTGAGATAAAAAAAATCTGATGCCAAATGTGACACCGAAACGGGTTTTAAATTATCTTAATATTCAGGAATTAAATAAAGTATATGTTGGAATAAATGCGTTGATATAGTACCAATGTTTCGCAATACAGTCAATAAACATCTAATACAAAATGCATGGGCCGGCAGCACATTAGTTTATGAAACACATAAAGATTAAAAGCACTTCATGTTCATATGGACTTTAGGCCCACCGTCTATTTAAATGGCTTGTAGAAAAAATTGTATTTGAACAATATTTCACAAGACTGGCCCAACTTAATTGCACGAACTCGAAAAATTCTATTTATGACAATCATTTACAGTGTAATTCGTTTTTTGGGTCATTTGTTTAGTAATTTTTTTGTAGTGTACAGTAATTAGGCCTATTTATGTGTAGCCTAGTGAAGGTATTTCAGCTTTAAATTTGTATTTGTTAGGGAATTGGAAACAGAAATTCGTTTAGGACTAAATCTGCAAAAACATAGCTCAAGTCTTAATTAATCAATGAAAATAAAGTACACCCCCAAAAAAATCAAAAGGGACGAATAGTTATGACACTGTTTAGATATAAACGGGCCTATGCATACAGTGTTGGACATATTAAAGTCCATGGCCAAAACAATTCAATAATGCATTTCATATTGTTGGATGTCCTATAACATTGTCTTAGCGGTGATAAATAGGTTATTACCGACAGCCTACTGCCACTTCCAATGACATTAGAACCGGTAGGAACATTTCTAATTTTATGAATACAAAAAGGTTCCAGTGGTTATTTAGACACCTGGCTTGCTTTCAATGTAAACCACGAGAAAAATGTTACCCTCCATTTAAAGGGAAGCTTATTTTGCTCTGAAAGCTCAAAGGCGTGATTCTAAATGTCGTTCAGCCTCAGGGGGTCACACGGGCACAGAGCTGCGTTTGATCTGATAACCTCGATGAAAAAATGACATCGACCTCCCCGTGACGCTCAATCATTTACATTCAATTCAAAACCAATAAACGACAATGACGTGTTGTTTATAATATTTCCTCTGGTTTGTGTACACTGCGCGAGGAGTGAAAGCGAAGCCGCGGGACTGTCCTCGCGCTTGTTTATTTATAGGCTCGCTCCATATGTCTTCACGTGCACGGGCCGAAACGGACACGCATTCCCCGCATGACCACGCGCTAATTTACACGTCCTGGACAGAGGGGATATTTTCAAACGCACTGTGGACAGACCAGCTTCCATGATGCAACACGGTCACAGCATATGAGACTAATCTGTTTAACTAAATTACCAATTTAATAATTATAGGGTGATATATTACCAAGGACAAACACATATGTGTTAATATTGTTCATACAATTCATGAAAGGGTTGAAATCTATTGTGTATATTTCTCCTATAGCTTCAAATAAATCAGTGCGTCCCAAAAGCACAGCGGATTGATGCACTTAATGGGGAGAAGGCTTTAGGATTGTAACAACACATTCGACCCTCATGAGGGTCCACTGCTCAGGATGTAATGCACAGATATGTTAAGCATGTCAGGCCGCGGTGTGAAAATGCGCGCAATGCCCGAGTGGACTGCACCGGAGACATGATTCATTCACTAGCGTTCTTTAACCACATAAGGCGGCACGAGCACCTCAAAAGGGAGGGGTCGTCGAAGGACCGAAAGCTCCCATTGGCCAGCCGGACAGGGTGAGTGACAGTCTTCTGCCCAGCCCTCTCGGAGTTTTGGATTATTGACACTTTCCCAAACTCTAGCCACTGCACCCACCATCCACACGTGCTCAGATAACGAGGGGGCTGCTTCCTAACGTCCGCTCACTCTACGGTCCCAATGTCAGAGGTGCACACGGACCGTTACTGAGAGAGGTTTGTCTCCGCGACATCACCGGGGAGCGTTGCCGTGGATCCGCTTTTGGGTTGAACTTTTTTGGGTGAACTTTTTATTTTATTTCAAAGCTACGCTACTCTTTCTCCCTCCCAGCTCGCGACCTGAGGAATGGCAGATAAGCGGCGCTCCCCATGCACGCTGAGCGTGAAGGCTCACGCGTTCTCGGTAGAGGCGCTCATCGGTGCCGAGAAGAGGCGAAAGCTCGAGGAGGACACCGGGAGCTGCTCGGAGGAAGGGATCGAAGTTTCTGACCTTACCGCGAGCCCGGGCGCGCGAGCTGAGAGAGCTCGCGCCAACGACAGGGGCAGAGAGGTAGAATGTGCAAGTAACGGCTCGCGTAAGTCCAAGACAAGATTCATCTGACCATTAAAATACTATTAACGACGAAAATAAACTGTAGACTAGACAAACGACTCGTCAGACGATTAAGTATTTCTTATTTTAACCATTGGTCATACAGTATACTTAAAAGGCTAAATCAGAAATAAAAGGCTATTTCCTATACGCACATATAGACTCGATACTATCACAACATTAATTTAAAGTTGATTTGTGTTCTTATAACCCAGAATCAAGCTACTTTATTAAATTCGGACAATTCTATTAAGGTGAAATTATAAATGTTTGTAGGTTTAGCGTTAATCGTTTTAGCCGTAAACTGACAGTATATGTATGGCTATTAACCCTATATCTGAAAAACATTTTAATATTGAACATATAGCCTATGTCTAAGATAATAAGGACTTTACCCCGAACCAACAAAAAAAAGAAAAAAACTGTGCAATATTTCAGAATAATAATGCAATTACATTAACACAAAAACACACACAAGGATTTAATTGTGGATTTTTTGAATGTGATTTAATAGTTGGCTATGGTCTAGTTAGATATGACCGTGGTCCGCATGACTAATCTGAGGCGCTTTATGAGTCTTGTTGCAATCATAAACACCCCCAATTAGTATGGGACACTAAACAGATTTACACTGGCGTTTATAACTCAAAATTACACTCATTGGCATCCCTAAAATATTGCTATATATATTGTCAGCTCAGCTACAGCCTTGCAAGACAAAGCAAATTAGGAAAATATTGTAGTTCAGCCTGGTCATGTTAAGCTACAGGCTATACCGTTGAACAGAAGGCCGTTTTGTGGTTGTTTTCTTTGGTCTTGACAGCAACACAATGCATCTCACCTCGTGTGTTTTCGATAAAGCTCAATATGGATGCAGACATTTACGAGATATTAAGCAGCTGTAATAGTGCTACAGTTTTATTTCAGTCAAGGCAACAGGTAGTTTAGTTTTTAAATGTTATGGGCGGACGGTCTGCAGATAATCAAAAATAGGCTTGTGCATTTGTGTCAAAGGGTAGTTATTGTTTAAATTTTATTATTATTATGAATAACCGTGCCTAATCACTCTTGGTGCAGCGGAGCGCGAGGACGTTTTGTTGGAGAGCCCGCGCGCTGACTCGCGCTGCACGCAGCTGGCGGTAACCGGGCCAGGGGAGGAGATGCGCGTGGACCTGCAGGGTTCAGATCTATGGAAACGATTTCACGAGATCGGCACAGAAATGATCATCACTAAAGCTGGGAGGTGAGCGGAGAGAAAGACGAAGGAAAACGTAAAACGTCGCAGGCCTTTTACAAAACTGTCCGTTTGCGTGAACATATGACCAAATCCTACAACTTTATACCATAATCCTATTTTATTTTATTTTTTACAATTCATTAAGATCTTCATTTTTGTCATTAAATACAAATAATACTGATAACATACCGATAGAAAAACTGCTCTTTTTTATTATTATCCTACAACCAAGACCATGCATTTAGATAACATCAGCCCTGAGCTTTATTATCTTAGCAGTTTGATGTTGAACAACGCAAAAATGCCTTAAATGTAATGAACGATTCAACGCTTAGAGATGTTGAGAGCGAATTGTTTTGTTTAAATAAATAACGCACGGATTCATGTCAACCCCTTCCGACAGGCGAATGTTTCCCGCCATGCGTGTGAAGATCGGCAGCCTGGACCCTCACCAGCAGTATTACATCGCCATGGACATAATTCCGGTGGACAACAAACGCTATCGGTAAGCAGTGCAGGTCCACAGCAAATGGCGCCTGGTACAGCCACCATCGGTCTCAATATGTAAAATGTTTATCCTCGTCTTGCCTTTTGGGAAAGTCCTTTTGGGGGTGCAAAATAACCTCTCAACCACGAAGGTCACCGCACAAATGTTAGGCCTGCTATACTAGACGGCGAAAAACAAAACAAAAACCAAAAAAAACATTAGATTGACCGTTATTTTCGTTGGGAATGAAGGTACGTGTATCACAGCTCCAAGTGGATGGTGGCCGGGAACGCGGATTCGCCTGTGCCGCCACGGGTCTACATACACCCCGACTCTCCGGCCTCCGGTGAGACGTGGATGCGTCAGGTGATCAGTTTCGACAAACTCAAACTGACCAACAACGAGCTGGACGACCAGGGACATGTAAGTGTGCCTGTTAGTACAAAACCTAAAATATTTTTGCAAAAACACCCTAACGCACGTAGGCCTTAAGCTAAATCACATTGCAAACATCAAGACCAACTGGATAAGATTGAGCATTGTGTGTGTGTTAGTACATTCCAGTGTGTAGCCATTGAGTTACATTCATAAAAATGTATTTATTTATAAATATAAATCTGTTATCATATAAAAACTAGGTGGTCTTTTTACTAATATATTTCTAGATATTTGTAGGCTTACTTGTGTGTATCCTGAATGTAGGACCTTCATGTGGACATGTGTGTGTGTGTGTCTGGACTTGTGTGTGTGTGTGTGTGTGTGGACATGTGTGCAGGTGTCAGGTGTTCCCTGAAGTGTATTACATCATTATTACTATCCAGTTACCTAATAGGAATGACACTATCATGATCATATTAGCATCTGAGCGCAAAGGGCGTTAAACCTTTCCTGTTTAATTGCTCTCTAAATCCCTATACGCGTGTTTTTACACATTGTTCTAGATCATTCTCCACTCCATGCACAAGTACCAGCCGCGGGTGCATGTGATCCGCAAGGAGTGTGGCGAGGAGCTGTCCCCCGTCAAGGCTGTCCCTCAGGGGGACGGCACCCGGACCTTCTCCTTCCCCGAGACCGTCTTCACCACGGTCACCGCATACCAGAACCAACAGGTAACCTGCAGGAAACATCCACAGAACCTTCAACCTTGAGCCTGGTTACTTTGTGAGAGCGAAAAAAGAAATTCGTTTTTCTCAAGGTTCTTAAAACTAAAGAACTTAAAAGGTTCTAACGTTGTAAAGGTTCTAAGGGGCATCGTGGAAAGGTGCAGGGGAAATTGTGAGCGAGAACAGAACGGCGGCCATTTTGTCCAGACCCAGTACCAGGTTGTGAAAGAGGGTTTAGCCTTAGCAGCTACATCATGCAGGGCTTCTTACTAGAGCTCAGCTGCCTTAACGTGGCCTGAAGGCAGGGAGGCCAGACTTAGACCTGAGGGTGCTGGGGGCTAGGAGAGCTGGTGCCCTGGAGGTTTACTGGGCGTGGCGGCTGGTGTCAAAAGGAAGGAGCGGGGCCCTATAAAAGTTTCTGGGGACGCGGGTCACAGGAACAGACCTGAGTTACCACCCACAGATGCAGCGGCAACCGACGCTCGCTCAGAACAATGTGCTTGAATGCAGGCGGGCATATGGACGCAAGCTTGCAAACACGCACTCTCTCTCTTTCTCTTTCGCTCTGTCTCTCTCTTTTTCTCACACACGCACATGCACACACACTTAACTATAATAGACTTAGGAAAAAATTGCCCAAACAATGCCAATGTGTATTCAAAGAAGTGATGTATCTTATTATCACTTTAGTAAATTTGCTGTAACTACACAACAACAAAAACATCATCGTTATTGCGTGCTACACAGGTATTATTTGAAATAACTGTAAACTGGAAAAGTGAAAGCTTGCGGTTTTCTCCTAAAACATTTAATATCGCAACAAACAAAAAAAAACATTAGTTGGACTGTTGCGGTTTTGTAGCGGATTGCAAAAACTCTTGACATTTCGATGACTCCACTGTTCTTTTGTCTTCAGATCACAAGGCTGAAAATCGACAGGAATCCATTTGCCAAAGGCTTCAGGGACTCTGGCAGAAACCGGTGAGTTCATCTTGATCCTCAGCAGAGATTTACTCTTAATTTAAGTGGCGAGTGACGGCACAAACGGCTGCGTTGTGTTAAGGCCGAGTTGCGGGTTTCAGTCGTGGGCCATTTTGATCAGGTTTTATAAGGAGACGATAAGTTCTAGTTGTTGTTTATGAAAGCAAATGACTACAAAGAGGTGGGGGGGGGGGGGGGGGGGATCACGTAACCGCTCCAGATTGAAAATATTAAAGGTGATGCACTCTTCTACCTAAGTGTGCGTTAACTTTAAGGGCACGTGGATTTGCACGAGTTAAACACAGCTATGGCAACAGAGGAGAGGTCGAACCTCAGACCAAACCCAAACGGAGCTTCAGATTCCTGCTAGCCACGGGAACATAAACATCAACAGCAGAATAATAAAAGTCACGACTGTCCAGCAGAAAATCTATATAAACACATTTATAAACATATATATAAACACAGTATTAAAACAACACGGCAGTAAAACTCCTACAGTCCTGAAACAGCCACTCCCCTGGGGCTTTCACAGAAACCATTAGAGGAGAAAGAGGGGGAGAGAGAGAGAAGAAGGGAGAGAGAGAAGAAGGGAGAGAGAGAGAAGGAGAGAGAGAGAAGGAGAGAGAGACAGCAGGAGAGACAGAGCGGGAGACAGAGGAAAAAAGGGAGAGCGAGGAAGAGAGAGAGACAGAGGGAGAGAGACGAGAGGACAAGAGAATGAGCAGAACAAGGCGAAGGAGAGGCAACATGGAGAAGCGAGAGACCCTGACGAGTGACCCTATAAAAGTTAAACTCAGGAAGGCAGAAAAAAAAACCTCCCCTTAAATATTACAGGAAGAGTTAAGCAGTTTGCTAAATAAACTCCTGTTCTGATAGGCTGGTCTGGTGCGCACAGGGCCGCCGAGGGCAGCTTGTCTAAATTATCACCGTGGCTACGACCCTGCGGGGGGGTGGACTTTTATCCTCACGCTAACGAGGGGTAACAGAGTGCTCGCATTACCCCGCCACTGCACCCCTCTACCCCACCTAGGGAGGGGAGGGGCGGAGGGGAGAGGGAGGGGGGGAGAGGGGGAGCCCCACCTCATAAATCCCGGCTGTGGCTTCCTGCTCCTTCATTCTGATTCGCCCGTAAAAGCCGTGTGAAAGCAATTACCTCGGAGCACAGGGCTGGCAGCGGCCAATCGCGACGTAGCGTTTATGCCCCTCATTACCTGCGGTCTCCATGGAGACGGCGAGAGGCCCCGCCGGGCAGCTAAGATGGCCGCCAGGTGCTCGTGGTAGCATTAGCCTCCGTGAGACACGCAGGGTTGGGTCGGTGGAGCTCTTAACGTACACAGGCTGTGTGTTAACCATGTGAACATACTGTAACTCTTTGCATATGTGTGGTTACGATGTGAATGTACTGTAACTCTGACCGTGTTTGTGTGTGTGTGTTGCAGGATGGGACTGGAGGCTCTGGTAGAGTCCTACGCATTCTGGCGTCCGTCTCTAAGAACCCTGACGTTTGAGGACATCCCTGGCATGGCCAAGCAAGGTCAGAGGTCACCCCTGTTCGCTCTGACTGACACACACACTTGCTTTTGGAGGACCGGAGTGTGGTTGCTGGTTGAGTTGCTGTTTCCTCACGGTTCTGTTTGTGTGTTGGAAACAGGAATCCCAGGAGGCCACGGGGGCATGGGGTCATCATCTCACCTGCTCTCCTCCTCCCCATGCTCCTCCCCCTTCCAGGTGTGCCCGCTCAGCCCGCCAGATTACACCTGCAGCCGCCCGACACACCCCCTCCATCGCTATGGCAACCCCCCAGAGCCCTTTCCCCCTCCACGAGGTCCGTCGGCCTACGAGAGCGAAGGCTTCTGCTCTCTGTCCCTCCCCCCCTCTCAGATTGGCTACCTCCCTAACCCGTCTCCTCAGGGTTACGGGAGTCTCCGCCTACACAGCCCCCCTTATGGTCTCTATGGTTACACTTTCCCTCCGTCGCCTCGCTTGGCTGCGAGCCCTGACAAGATGGCTGCTGCCGCTGCAGCCAATCATCAGAACTCTTTCCTTGGCTCCTCCCCCAGCGGAACGCTAACAGACAGTCTGGGCATGCTCAGCGGAGGTCAGCAGGGCTTCCTGTTCGACTCCCGGACTTTGGGCTTGGCTGGCAGCCAATCGGGTGGAGGCCAAGTCACCGCCCACATGGGCTGAACCTCACGTCCGACCTCCGCGGTTGTCACGGAAACGGGGTGCTGTTGTGGAGAGGACGGGGGGATGGGGGGGGGGTTAAGCTGCCGCAAGCAACAAGACGGCACGCCCCTCCCTCCCGTCTGTTCACCAAAGGATATTTTTTAACCCGGTACCTGTTTTTCCTAAAGTATATTCAGTGGGACTAAAACGTGCTGACTGGTCTGTGGCCCATCAGAGCGGACATGTCTGGACAAGCCCAGACAAACCTGGCAACCCAAGCGGCCGGACTGGGGGTCAACGTCTGGGAGCCTTCCCATGGCCGGAGAGACAGACGGGGACGAGACCCAGGCTGGCCCCAGACGCCAACGGGACGAGCACTTCAGCAACCTCGCAGAACCTCAGCAGCCTCCAGCACCCCCCCCGCCACCCTCCAACCCCCTCCCCCCAACCCCCGGGGGCTGTCTGGTGCACGCCTCGGATCCGGCTGAGGTGGACGGGACACAGTGACTTTGAGAGCACGCCCCCTGTCAGGTCCTCTCAGAGAATGGAACCACTCCCGAGCCACCAGTTCCATTTCGACGGTTGAACTTCCCTACAGCGCTGGTGGAGGGCTGTTTTCATTTGCTTCTAACTTTGCTCTTGTCTGTAGCACAGTGACTGGGGGGAGGGAAACTGTGTATATAGAGACTGTGACCCTTCGCACTTACATACCCAAGCACCTGCTTCAACCCTTCTGCCGGGGGTAAGGTACGGCCATGGCCAACTAAAACCTTTCCCTGAACAAAGAGTCTTTCCCTGCAAACACATGCGTACGCGTACACCAGTTGGCCTTGAAGATGAAGACGTTCAATGACGCTTTTTGAGCCAAATAAAATATATATCCAAGAAAGAAATACTGTTGTGAAGAGAAGTCTTGTGGTTCAGAGAGTTTGATTGTACATGACTCTGTGTGGCTGGCTCAGAGGACTAAATACGCTTTTGTTTGTGGAAGTGACTGCAGTGTGGTTACAGTGGTCCCTGCCATCCTTCTGTAATGCTGTGATCAGAGGTTATAGAACATATTAGTTTTATTCAGAAGAGACAGGATGGTCGTGTGTGTGTGTGTTTGTGTGTATGAAGTGTAGTCTGTCAGTGTTAGCGAGGTCAAAGTAGTTAGCCATGCATGTGTATGATAACCCAGCCTGCGCTTACAGGCTTAGGATGCCTGAGAAATGAAAAAATACCACAAGAGACAGGGAGAATTGGAAAGATGGATTACAAACACTCACACACACACACTGTACAGACGCACACGGAAACTTAAACGCACACACGTACTCGCACCTATCACGTGTGTTCTGTCCTAGATGAACGCTGAATAGACCGTTAGACTGGTCACTCCTTTGAATGCTGAATGGTGGTTGTGTAGTGTGGTGGTCTGTAGTGGGGTGGTCTGTAGTGTGATCGTCTGTAGTGTGATAGTCTGTAGTGTGGTGGTCTGTAGTGTGATAGTCTGTAGTGTGATGGTCTGTAGTGTGATAGTCTGTAGTGTGGTGGTCTGGAGTGTGGTGGTCTGCAGTGTGGTGGTCTGTAGTGTGATGGTCTGTAGTGTGATGGTCTGTAGTGTGATAGACTGTAGTGTGGTGGTCTGTAGTGTGGTGGTCTGTAGTGTGGTGGTCTGTAGTGTGGTGGTCTGCAGTGTGGTGGTCTTTAGTGTGATGGTCTGTAGTGTGATGGTCTGTAGTGTGATAGACTGTAGCGTGGTGGTCTGTAGTGTGGTGGTCTGTAGTGTGGTAGTCTGTAGTGTGGTGGTCTGTAGTGTGATGGTCTGTAGTGTGATGGACTGTAGTGTGATAGTCTGTAGTGTGGTGGTCTGTAGTGTGGTGGTCTGTAGTGTGGTGGTCTGGAGTGTGATGGTCTGGAGTGTGGTGGTCTGTAGTGAGGTGGTCTGTAGTGTGGTGGTCTGTAGTGTGGGGGTCTGTAGTGTGATAGTCTGTAGTGTGATGGTCTGTAGTGTGATGGTCTGTAGTGTGGTGGTCTGTTGTGCGGTGTGTGTAGTGTGATGGTCTGTAGTGTGATGGTCTGTAGTGTGATGGTCTGTAGTGTGATGGTCTGTAGTGTGGTGGTCTGTTGTGCGGTGTGTGTAGTGTGATGGTCTGTAGTGTGATGGTCTAGTGTGATAGTCTGTAGTGCGGTGGTCTGTACTGTGATGGTCTGTAGTGTGATGGTCTGTAGTGTAGTTGTCTGGAGGGTTGTGTGTGTAGTGTGTGTGTATAGTGTGGTGTGTGTATAGTGTGTTTGTCTGTAGTGTGGGTATGTCTAGTGTGGTGGTCTGTAGTGTGGCATATGTCTAGTGTGGTGGTCTGGAGTGTGGTGGTCTGGAGTGTGGTGGTCTGTAGTGTGGTGGTCTGGAGTGTGGTGGTCTGGAGTGTGATGGTCTGTGTGTGGTGGTCTGTAGTGTGGTGGTCTGGAGTGTGGTGGTCTGGAGTGTGGTGGTCTGGAGTGTGGTGGTCTGTAGTGTGAGGGTCTGGAGTGTGGTGGTCTGGAGTGTGGTGGTCTGTAGTAACGGTCTGTAGTGTGATGGTCTGTAGTGTGGTGGTCTGGAGTGTGGTGGTCTGGAGTGTGGTGGTCTGGGTATGTAAAGGGACGTCCTTGTGTGTGTGTGTTATATATATACATGTGTTTGTTAACAGGTGGAGAGTGTGTCGTTGGGTATGTGATCTCTCTCTAACTGTCTGGGTCAGTTTCCTTGTCCCTACCACCCAGAGTGGGCACTGCCTGCCCACCCTCACCCCTCCCCACCTCTCCCCAGTTTCACCTCCCCCTCCTCCTCGCACCCAGTCACCCACACTGGTCCCCCCTTCAGCCTCCCCTCTCTCCCCCTCTGTCCCCCTCGCTCTCCCTCCCCCTTCTCCCCTGTGTTCCACTTCCTGCCTGCCTCCCACCCGCTGGCCCTCCCCTGTCAGACTGAAGGTGAGGGGCTGATGAGGGGAGAGCATGTGCAAGGGGGGGAGGAGGAGGGGGGGAGGATGAGGAGGAGGAGGAGTGGGGGGGGGGGGGGGCAGAGGAAGGAAAAGGGGAGGAGGGGTTATTTTAGAACACAAGAATGATTGGCTTGCTGTTTCTGAGTGACAGGTGACGGCCCCCCTGCCAGGCTAAGCATTGCCACACACACACACACACACACACATACAAATTAACACACACGAACACACAGACATTCATGCAAGCCCGTGTAATTCCTCATACACACATCCATGCAGGCACCGACACACACACACACACGGCCACAGTGTCAGTGGTTCCCAGCTGAGGTGGGGACATTAACACTCGCATGCGACCAGGTGTCGAAGTGACAGATTTGTCACACTATCCGGCTGAGGAAGGGTGAGAGGGGTAGAGAGCAGAGGGGTAGAAGAGGGGGATGGGGGGAGGGGGAGAGAGGAGAGGGGGAAAAGAGGAGAGGGGGAGTGGGGGGGGTGAGGGGGAGGAGAGGGGGGATAGGGGGGAGGAGGAGAGAGGATAGGGGAAAGAGAGGGGCAAGAGAGGGGCAAGGGCAGAAGAGAGGAGAAGTGTGTGTGTGTGTGTGCTCCTCTCCAAAGTTGAGAGTTGTCTTAGCTGGAGCACGGTCGGGAGCAGCCTGTAGTGAAAGTAAGGTGAGCTCCGGCAGTAAGGCTATCACTGGGTGTTCAAAGCGTCGGCTACAGGAAGCGGCTGAGGACACCTGGCCCGCCGCAGACCCTCCACCCAGCGTCCGTACCCACCATGAGCCTCAGACGTTCGTTCACACATGGCTCCCAGCACGGCTAATCACAGCTGTCAGACGCCGGCTGAGGAACCCAGCCCATAGGCATTTTTAAGATGCATAATGCATGTATGTTGTAATGCTAAAGACAAACATGGCCCTTGTGTTCATGGAGAATAGGACTGGTGGTTGCAGCTCTTAACTCTGAGTCAGATGGCTCAGCAGGTTAAGGCGTTGTGATGAGTTCGAATCCCGGCTGTGTCTATGTGATGTTGTGTCCTTGGGCAAGGCACTTCACCCTACTTGCCTCAGGGGGATTGTCCCTGTACTTAAAATGTAAGTCGCTTTGGATAAAATGCTAAATGAGGTATTATTATTAACTCTTTACGAGCACAAACTACATGAGAGAGATTTTTCGCCCTGGAGACGTCAGCGAGCGTCCAGACAAACAAACAAAAGTAAACGTGTATCCCACCCAGTTCAACACCCACCCAGTCGACCTCTGAAGCTGCTCCGCTCATCGCTTCTCCTCCCCGTCTCCGGGAGCCTGTTCCTGGTAGCAGGCCGGCCAGGTTCCGAAGGTAACATTTCCATAAAACCACTGATGTGGTTTTTGGTGCTCGAGCGGGCGGACGGCACCCATGACAGGGTGAGCTGAGGCCCATGGCTGGCTGGACGTGACCGAGCATGTGTAGGAGCCCAGATGAGGTCGCCCTGCCCTGGAACGCCATCCCCCCAACCCCCTCCCCCCCCACTGACGCTGGCGCGGATCGGGCCCGCCAGCATCCAGCGTGTGCCAGAGACAGGAGAGGGGGGTGGTGGGAGAGGGGGGCGGGGTGGTGGGACAGGGGGAGGGGGGGTTGTAACTTCATACAGGAGTAGCGGGGGCGAGCGTTGGGTGTCGTGTCAGGGTTTGCGTTGAGGGACCTGGGAGATCGTAGAGCTGGATTCTGAACGAACGGGTCATGGTTATCAGGCTTCCCCGGAGCTTTGATAAGGACCCCGTTCCTTCGAATCAGGTGTGGTGGAGCAGGGAAACATCTAGAACCTTCAGGACAGCGGCACACCTGCGACAGAGGATTGGAAGAAGGTAGAAAGAGGGACAGGGAGAGACCCCACCCCTCCCCAAATCCCCTACACTGTCTTCCGCCCCTCCTTACCCACTGTCCCCCCCCCCCCCCCCCCCCCCATTCCGGAAATGCACCTGTGTCTGTGGGTTGGAGGGGGGGGCAGTGGGTACGCAGGGGGGAAGACAGTGTAGGGTAGTTGGGGTGGGGTGGGGGCCCCAGGGGGTACTGCAGGCTCAGCTCTGTCCCAGGCCTGCGTGACCTGTTAATGGCCTGCGGGGTATTTGATGACAGTTGCAAGAATCCAAGTCTCATGGTGTCTTTTACAGCCGTTTCATCTCTGTCGTCAAACACCCCCCCACCCCCCCCTAACCTGATTTATGGTCTCCTCCGGGGGGGGTGGGGGTGGGGGGGAGAGGGGGCCTTATATTAGACACGCCCCTGAACTCTGATCCATGGAAGGGGGTTCGAAAACGATTATGACGCAATATTTTCCTACAGGTTTCTTTCCATGTCAACAAATAACCTCACACTTGTCACACACAACACCTTTTCCTCAGAAGGGTTAATGTGCCGAATTCAAATCACACTTTACAGATCCCTAATCCCTCACCCAAAAGTGCTAACAGGTAACACCAAGAAAAAATATGAAGAATTGGTTGAAAAATCTACCCAAATAACATCACTCAATCTGAAAATATATTTAACATAGAATAAACAGAGTAAATGTTTATAAAAAATCCACTTTTCAAAT